>JBAMJR010000226.1:1585000-1595000 GCA_038501785.1 Myoxocephalus aenaeus | reverse complement strand
CACACAACGAGAGAAGGGAACACACAACGAGAGAAGGAAACACACAACGAGAGAAGGGAACACACAACGAGAGAAGGGAACACACAACGAGAGAAGGGAACACACAACGAGAGAAGGGAACACACAACGAGAGAAGGGAACACACAACGAGAGAAGGGAACACACAACGAGAGAAGGGAACACACAACGAGAGAAGGGAACACACAACGTGAGAAGGGAACACACAACGAGAGAAGGGAACACACAACGAGAGAAGGGAACACACAACGAGAGAAGGGAACACACAACGAGAGAAGGGAACACACAACGAGAGAAGAAGGGAACACACAACGAGAGAAGAAGGGAACACACAACGAGAGAAGGGAACACACAACGAGAGAAGGGAACACACAACGAGAGAAGAAGGGAACACACAACGAGAGAAGAAGGGAACACACAACGAGAGAAGGGAACACACAACGAGAGAAGGGAACACACAACGAGAGAAGAAGGGAACACACAACGAGAGAAGAAGGGAACACACAACGTGAGAAGGGAACACACAACGAGAGAAGGGAACACACAACGAGAGAAGGGAACACACAACGTGAGAAGGGAACACACAACGTGAGAAGGGAACACACAACGAGAGAAGGGAACACACAACGAGAGAAGGAAACACACAACGAGAGAAGGGAACACACAACGAGAGAAGGGAACACACAACGTGAGAAGGGAACACACAACGAGAGAAGGGAACACACAACGTGAGAAGGGAACACACAACGAGAGAAGGGAACACACAACGTGAGAAGGGAACACACAACGTGAGAAGGGAACACACAACGAGAGAAGGGAACACACAACGAGAGAAGGGAACACACAACGAGAGAAGGGAACACACAACGAGAGAAGGGAACACACAACGAGAGAAGGGAACACACAACGAGAGAAGGGAACACACAACGAGAGAAGGGAACACACAACGAGAGAAGGGAACACACAACGTGAGAAGGGAACACACAACGAGAGAAGGGAACACACAACGAGAGAAGGGAACACACAACGAGAGAAGGGAACACACAACGAGAGAAGGGAACACACAACGAGAGAAGGGACACACAACGTGAGAAGGAACACACAACGAGAGAAGGGAACACACAACGAGAGAAGGGAACACACAACGAGAGAAGGGAACACACAACGAGAGAAGGGAACACACAACGAGAGAAGGGAACACACAACGAGAGAAGGGAACACACAACGTGAGAAGGGAACACACAACGAGAGAAGGGAACACACAACGAGAGAAGGGAACACACAACGAGAGAAGGGAACACACAACGAGAGAAGGGAACACACAACGTGAGAAGGAACACACAACGAGAGAAGGGAACACACAACGAGAGAAGGGAACACACAACGAGAGAAGGGAACACACAACGAGAGAAGGGAACACACAACGTGAGAAGGGAACACACAACGTGAGAAGGGAACACACAACGAGAGAAGGGAACACACAACGAGAGAAGGGAACACACAACGAGAGAAGGGAACACACAACGAGAGAAGGGAACACACAACGAGAGAAGGGAACACACAACGAGAGAAGGGAACACACAACGAGAGAAGGGAACACACAACGAGAGAAGGGAACACACAACGAGAGAAGAAGGGAACACACAACGAGAGAAGGGAACACACAACGAGAGAAGAATGGAACACACAACGAGAGAAGAAGGGAACACACAACGTGAGAAGGGAACACACAACGAGAGAAGGGAACACACAACGTGAGAAGGGAACACACAACGAGAGAAGGGAACACACAACGAGAGAAGGGAACACACAACGAGAGAAGAAGGGAACACACAACGAGAGAAGGGAACACACAACGAGAGAAGGGAACACACAACGAGAGAAGAAGGGAACACACAACGTGAGAAGGGAACACACAACGAGAGAAGGGAACACACAACGTGAGAAGGGAACACACAACGAGAGAAGGGAACACACAACGAGAGAAGGGAACACACAACGAGAGAAGAAGGGAACACACAACGAGAGAAGAAGGGATCACACAACGAGAGAAGGGAACACACAACGAGAGAAGGGAACACACAACGAGAGAAGGGAACACACAACGTGAGAAGGGAACACACAACGAGAGAAGAAGGGAACACACAACGAGAGAAGGAGACACACAACGAGAGAAGAAGGGAACACACAACGAGATGAGATGAACACGGTTCACTTCCTACAGTAATCTGACATTTTGGTGAAACACTTATTCGATGATTCAGACTTTAATGTCTCGACGCTGAACATGAAGCTTCAGCTGGTTAGCGTAGCTTAGCACAAAGACTGGAAACCAAGGGAAACAGCTAGCCTGGCTGTCCAACAACTGACATTTGCATTTAAACACATTCAGAAAACTTGTAATACAAAAGATAATTGTCTTAATGCAAGTATATATATATATATATGTATATATATATATATATATATATGTATATATATATATACATACATACATACACATATATATATATATACATACACATAAGTATGTTGCAACGTGGACACGTCTAAAACGTTCTGTGTTGTTTATCAGAGTGAACCCTCTCAGTCTCAGGTGAGCTTTACCTTCAGGAAGTGACGGGTGGCGATGAAAAGGGGCGTGTCCTTCTCCTGATTTTTGGCGCACTGTTCAGCCAGCGGAGACAAAGCCTCCAAACACAGCTGACTGATCTCTGAACTCATCCTGAACACACGTTAAGGAACACACACCTAACCAGAAGACTAGTTATACGTCTAGTTATTAAGATAGTATGTTATTAATCTACTGGGTTATACATCTAGTGGGTTATTAATCTAGTGGGTTATACATCTAGTGGGTTATTAATCTAGTGGGTTATACATCTAGCGGGTTATTAATCTAGTAGTTAGTTCATTTCCCTCACTGAAGTTTCACTAAACTAATGTGTATTTCCTTTTAAATCAAATGAAGTTTAGTGTTGTTTACCAAACATAAAATAACTCTAAAACAACGTTAGAATTGTAAAATCAGTGAAGGAACTTTCATGTTGTGTTGATTCTGGCGCCCCCTGTGGACTAAAGCGGTAGTGTTTGAGCACCAGCCCCCTTTAGAAAACCATCATGTCCTTATTAATGAACATGCGTCCTTATCAATAACCCATAATAGCCACACGGCAGTGGAGGATACGAGGTCATGCCCAGCTCCAGGGAGAACATGAGGCTCTTGAACAGGTCTTCAGGCAGCTGAGGGATCTTCTCTGGAAAGATCTCGCAGATGAAGGTGATGAGCTTGTAGTACTGGTTACACAGGGAGGGGAACTGGGAAGAAACACAGGGAGGGAGATTAGACCTGACAGAAAATCATTTTATTATGACTTTTATTTCACTTTAGTTATGTTTAAAACTTGCTTTCTGTCGTTTTGTCTGTTTTGACTGGATTAATAAAGTTGTATTCAATTGAATGCATCTGTTCATCCAGAAAGAAGATGAATCTACTGTAGTTACCGGAATGTAAAGGAGTGTATAATATTATTTTAACTGCCGGCTCAAACCTCTGAACTCTCTACAATATTATATACTTCGCTAAACTTGTCGCTTTAAAAGAAAAAGTTTCTATGAAAGTCTCTCTATGAGAAGTCGTCACTTCATCCTTCATAGCTCCCACCTTGAGCAGGTCCTGAGACATGAGCGGCAGCACGATGTTCACGCCGTACAGAACCACGTCGGCTGCCGAAACCGTGCGAATGGACGCCGGCGTTTCCTGGTCCTGGTTTCTAAACACCTCGTCTAAAAGAAACACAAGAAGGCCAACGGTCTCCTCTTAGTACGCATTTAAAGACAATCAGGGTCGTTACCGGAGAGTAAAACAAAAAGACTTAATTATGTCGTGAAGTGAAAATAAATAAAAGTTATACAATTAAAAAAAATACATGAAATAAAAAAGGAAAGTAAATACATTTCCATTGTAGTTATAATGCAGCACAACCTCCAGCAGAGGGCGCTGTGCTCCACATTTAACCCCTCATTGCTGTTAAACATGCAGTCTGGTCGTGTGGAATAAAACAACCGGAGACGAGGTTTGTTGTCGTGAAATATAATCAAACGTTTATGTTTTTAATGGAGCTAAATGCTCCTGAGGCCTCACAACAAAGAGGAACGACTCCTGAACACCTGAAGAAGAGGAACGACTCCTGAACTCCTGAAGAAGAGGAACGACTCCTGAACACCTGAAGAAGAGGAACGACTCCTGAACACCTGAAGAAGAGGAACGACTCCTGAACACCTGAAGAAGAGGAACGACTCCTGAACTCCTGAAGAAGAGGAACGACTCCTGAACTCCTGAAGAAGAGGAACGACTCCTGAACTCCTGAAGAAGAGGAACGACTCCTGAACTCCTGAAGAAGAGGAACGACTCCTGAACACCTGAAGAAGAGGAACGACTCCTGAACTCCTGAAGAAGAGGAACGACTCCTGAACACCTGAAGAAGAGGAACGACTCCTGAACACCTGAAGAAGAGGAACGACTCCTGAACACCTGAAGAAGAGGAACGACTCCTGAACTCCTGAAGAAGAGGAACGACTCCTGAACTCCTGAAGAAGAGGAACGACTCCTGAACACCTGAAGAAGAGGAACGACTCCTGAACTCCTGAAGAAGAGGAACGACTCCTGAACACCTGAAGAAGAGGAACGACTCCTGAACTCCTGAAGAAGAGGAACGACTCCTGAACACCTGAAGAAGAGGAACGACTCCTGAACACCTGAAGAAGAGGAACGACTCCTGAACTCCTGAAGAAGAGGAACGACTCCTGAACACCTGAAGAAGAGGAACTACTCCTGAACACCTGAAGAAGAGGAACGGTTTGACCCACCGGTGTCGCTGAAGTCGATGAACTCCTTGGACAGCAGGTTGGTGAGCAGCTCCATGATGAGCAGCAGGTCCTGGTACTGGTCCTCCTCCGCCGTGGCGTCGTTCCTCTTCCTGCTCTGGTTGTTCTTGGAGTAAACCTGCAGCAGCGTCAGGCACGCCTCGTACAGCTTCATGGACTTGGTCTGGACGGAGAGAGGAGGCGCGGTGAGCGACTTTAACCCTTTGAAACATTTATTAATGACTGAAACGCATCATTTTATTTCTTGATTTATACATAAAACATCTGGTATGTTATAATTTAACTTTAAAAGACACTTTAAGATACAAACAGCTTGTCACAGAAGAACCGTTTTACCCAATTAAAGTGTTAAAATATGAAAAAGTATTTTAAGACCCACTTTTAAAAGTGTTTACCTTTCTAATAAAACCCTAAAAAGCCATTAACACGAAAAAGCTTTTTAAATCCAGACTACGTGAATCATCTTTTGTCTTTTCCTTCTCCGTCAACCACTTGAGGAAAATTGTCCTCAGTGAAACTATTGCTGTCACCATCTTGTACAAAATAACAACAACAAAGACCAGAGGTTCAGCTTGTAGAACGTTTGGTTCCTTCTCACCTCCCCCAGGTAACAGATCTGCTTGTGAGCCACTTCCACAAAAACCTCGATGATGAGGTTGATCGTCTCGGGCGTGTTGCTGTAGACCTGAAGACACAAAAAACAGAATATATATATATATATATATATATATATATATATATATATATATATATATATATATATATATATATATATATATATGTAGAGCCAGAAAACAGAAGGTAAAACCTGACAGACTCGTTTAAAAAGGCCTCTAGTTTCACTGTAAAGACCTAAAGACCCCTTAGTTCTGCATGGATCGGACCGGTTCCCCCTCACCTCCATGAGGCCGATGCAGCTGGACAGGAAGTCCATGAGGAAGGAGAAGAGCGAGGACACGTTGTCGATCTGCGTTGCCTCGGCGATGCCGCACAGCGCCTCCAGCGTGGCGACGATCTCCCGCTTGACGTTTTCCTCCTGGCTGATCTGAGCGAAGTTCTCCTGGTTGATGAGGTTCAGGAAACGCTGCTGCAGCGGATGGAGCACCTGGAGGGGGGGGGGGGAGTAAGTACCTCTTCAACATTTAAAGACATTTCAGTGGCATTCTTCACTTTATTTAGCCGCTAATTATCACATTTAATGGAACTTTTTTTGTTTTATTGTAAATCAAAGGGCATCGTTCTCTTTTTTAAAGCAGCGGTGGAACGAAAAGTACAGTTTTGCTGTACTACCTCCTCTTCCTTCCCTTTCCTTCCCTCCTCTTTCCTTCTCTCCCTTATCCTCCTCTTTCCTTCCTTCCCTTATCCTCCTCTTCCTTCCTCCTCTTCCTTCCTCCACTTCCTTCCTTCCCTTTTCCTCCCTTCCTTCCTTTTTTCTCCACTTCCTTCCTTCTTCCTCCTCCTTTTCCTTCCTTCCTTCCCTCCTTCCCTTTTCCTTCCTTCCTTCCTTCCCTTTTCCTTCCTTCCCTCATCCTTCCTTCCCTTTTCCTCCCTTCCTTCCTTTTTTCTCCACTTCCTTCCTTCTTCCTCCTCCTTTTCCTTCCTTCCTTCCCTCCTTCCCTTTTCCTTCCTTCCCTCCTTCGTTCCTTCCCTCATCCTTCCTTCCCTTTTCCTTCCTTCCCTCATCCTTCCTTCCCTTTTCCTTCCTTCCCTTTTCCTTCCTTCCCTCATCCTTCCTTCCCTCATCCTTCCTTCCCTCATCCTTCCTTCCCTTCTCCTTCCTTTTTCCTTCCTTCCCTTTTCCTTCCTTCCCTCCTTCCTCCCCCCCTCCCCAGGTTCAGACAGCAGCTGCAGGAGTGAGCAGCTGTCGTCTCACTCCTCTCCCCCTCCCCCCTCATAATTACTCTGTAGTCATCGTGGCTTTGCACCACATTTACTGCCGTCGGTCTATTAAGACAAAAGACCTCGAGGATCAAATAAAGGATCAGGTTCTGAAGCGGGAGGAAGACTTCATCATCCTCATCATCCTCCTCCTCCTCCTCCTCCTCTTCCTCCCGACTGGAGGCTGCAGAACTAGTTTCTATGTATTTAAAAAAGACTGCTGGAGAATTTATTTATTTAATTTATTTTTAAGTGTTGGTCAGAATTTAGTTGCATGAGATTTAGTTGTCGTCTTGTTTTATTTGTTTTCAGTCCAGTCAATAGTTTAAATACGAGGGAAACAAACCAATCAATCAATAACTTTGATGAAGGTTTGTGATAGTTAAATAATAGTGTTTGGTTTCTTATTTATTTATTAGCATTATTATTTATCCAAGATCTTCCTCATGAAACATCGTTAAAATAAGTTTGTATTCAATTCTTATTTATGTGTTATAATGAATTATTATGGTTTTATTGTTTTCATGTATTTATTTTTAATATATACATTTTATTTATTTATTATATATTAATTAAATGTATGTAGTTATTGTGAATTCATTTTTTAAAGCAACATTGCTGCAATAAGATCTAAGCAGACAAAGCCACTTTATGTTTGTAATAATCTTTAATGAAATAATAATTTAATAAACAAATCTACTGTTTACCTTTATTTGTCTGAGATTTGTTCACAACATGTCCGACTCCTCGTGTTTCTCTTCACCTGTTTTTTTGTGACTGTCAGATCTTAAACTCACTGAGTTAAATATGTTATTAGTTCCCATAGACTCCTTAAAAAAATAACTACATAAACATTGTTTTAAACCAACAGTCTGTTCTTGTAATTCTTCTGCCGTTTACAGACTTTCACACGTCATTTACTGGCTGTGTCTTTGCCAGATTGTTGTTGAGTCTCGTTCCACAAGCAGCTGCTAAAACAGAGGATTTAATAAGTCTGGTCCCGCCTCGTCAGCCCAGTGCTACTGTCCCTTTAAGGCTCCTGTTCCTTTAAGGCTCCTGTTCGGTTACTGTCCCTTTAAGGCTCCTGTTCCTTTAAGGTCACTGTTCCTTCAAGGCTCCTGTTCCTTTAAGATAACTGGTCCTTTAAGGCTCCTGTTCGGTTACTGTTCCTTTAAGGCTCCTGTCCCTTTAAGGCTCCTGTCCTTTTAAGATAACTGGTCCTTTAAGGCTCCTGTTCCTTTAAGACTCCTGTTCGGTTACTGTTCCTTTAAGGCTCCTGTCCCTTTAAGGCTCCTGTCCCTTTAAGGCTCCTGTTCCTTTAAGGCTCCTGTTCGGTTACTGTTCCTTTAAGGCTCCTGTCCCTTTAAGGCTCCTGTTCCTTTAAGATAACTGGTCCTTTAAGGCTCCTGTTCTTTTAAGATAACTGGTCCTTTAAGGCTCCTGTCCCTTTAAGACTCCTGTTCGGTTACTGTTCCTTTAAGGCTCCTGTCCCTTTAAGGCTCCTGTCCCTTTAAGGCTAGTCTATTGTTAAACACTGTTGAGTGTCATGCACCCATGTGATGTTTTGTTCACTTTTATTTCTGCAAATTTACAGATGATTTTAAAGATGCGTAATTGTGATTTATTTTTGACATTTTATGCAAATCTAACGTTAAGTATCTGAAAGTGTCATTTTCATTTATATTTTTATATTTTTCTTCAGCACACTTTTTACTATTTACATTAAATATCTCATGTATGTGTTTTTTATGGATCTGTTATTTAAATTATTGATAAAGGAATCAGTTTGTGATACCCGTCACTCTGAATAGAAACAAGTTTATACAGAAATGCACCTGTGTGGAGTTCAGTTGATGGAACTAACGAACACACATGAAACCGTAACTCCACAGCGACCCCGTCCCAGTACCTCGGCCCAGTACTGCTGCTTGGCGTCAGAGTCCATGTGGGCGAAGCCTCCCAGCACCAGCGCCTTCATCAGGGTCCGCTGCACCGAGCTGGACAGCAGGTGCAGCGGCGGGCTGCGGCTGGCGAACTGTTTGGCCAAGTTCCACCAGCTCTCACACTGGACCACCATGTTGGCCCTGAGGAGAGGGAGGGAGGGGGCGGAGCTTCAGTCAACAGTCTGATGGGGGCGGGGCCTCTGCACTTTCAACAGCGTACTTTATTTTGAAAAATACATCTTGTGTCACAAGCTGCGTATTAATGTTGTCTGAAAACTTTTTCACAACATTTTACAAATATTTTATAGTAGGTTCAATATAGAGGATGACGATTTATTTTTATTTTTTTACTTATTTGTTGTTGTTTTTGGTTGTCTAGTAATGTGTAACTTGTAAAAACTTAAAATAAAATGATTTAAAGAAAGAAAAACACTTAAAGCTTGTTCTAATCGGCTCATAGCGCAACGTAATTAAAAATAAGATCGCTTTATTAATCATAACACATTATGAAGACTTCAGATCATATTTTTTGCAAGGATCCTTGTACATTATAATCTTTTTATAATGCATTATAATGTGATTATAAGTGGTCTTTGTTTGCTTTAAGTGAAGTGAAAAACAACAACACAAAATGTAGTAAAAATACACGTTTACTTTCCTGTAAAACTACCAAGGCCTTAGAGTAACGTATGATAATATTATAAACTTCTTTAGTGCATGAAAGCTCATATTTTACAGAGGAAACAAGTGGATTCCCTTTATAAACCTTCTAATATTAAAGGAAGCAACAACAAAAGAAGCTTAGATACTATTCAGTATATTAGAAAAAGCAGCAGACATCCTGGTTGCATTACAGGAAACGTAAGAAGAACATCTCCTCTGAATGAACGGCTCACCGCTCCTTCTTCTCCACCAGCGTCACCAGCAGCTCCACCGTGTCGTTGGCCAGCTCGGGGCTCAGAGCTCCACACCGACAGGTTGTTGATCACCTTCTCCAGGAGGTATCCCACAAGCCACTGGGCTCCCTCGGTGTCCGCGCCGAACGCCGTGCTGAGCGGCATGCTGATCTGAGGAGAGAGGAGCCAGTGGGATGAGGGGATGAGGGGATGAGGGGATGAGGGGATGCTGCAGGTGCGTCCTCTCCTACCTGCTCGTACAGCTCTCGTCCAACAGCAGGTACGTCTTGGTCCAGCGCCTCAGGAACCACATGATGTCTTTCCCCATCTGCGGACTCAGCAGCTCCGTCAGACTCGCTCTCGTCGCCCGAGACTCGA
>JBAMJR010000226.1:1397500-1582500 GCA_038501785.1 Myoxocephalus aenaeus | reverse complement strand
CAACGAAGTGATCGAGCCTCGGTAGATCGTCTTCACGGCCTTTGGGGAGTGGGCTTCACACACACACACACACACACACACACACACACACACACACGACAGAGGACGGAGGGCTTAAAGCAGCTTATGCTGCACAGTTTCACATTGTTTGCAGAAAACAAAACCACGCTGACATTTACGAGGGCCGGGGTCGACGCTCGCTGTGAGGAAACCCGACGCCATCGGCCGCTCGTCTCCGCAGTCCTCACTGTCACACACACACACACACACACACACACACACCACAACACAACACACATACCTCGACATAATGAACAATCTAGAAAACACTCGATGACCTTCAACAGACAGCAACACTGGCTGCTGTGACCATCCATTAACGTCCCTGTGATTATCTGCACGCACACACACACACACACACACACACACACACACACACACACACACACACACACACACACACACACACACACACACACACACACACACACACACACAGTGTGACGGCCAACATCCCTGAACTGCACAACGTTTCTAACACCAGCCGCGTGCTGTCTGCATGCGCGTGTAATTGCTGTTGAAAAGACGGATCCATCCCATAACGGCAACTGGTTTGCGTCCCTGTGGTCCGTTCCATTAAAACGTTTTATTTATAGAGCGTCGCTTTGTATCAACAGGGAGAACACACACACACACACACACACACACACACACACACACACACACACACACACACATCATTTATCAAGCTAAACATGTTTTAGTTTTTTGTGAAAAAACTAAATGTTTGAATCAACAGAAAAATAAATCCAATACAATTTAGATCCAAATTCAAATTTAAAAACCTAAACATTCACTATTTCCAGATTCTAAAATGTGAGGATTTGCTATTTGTCTCGTTTCTATAATTAAATATCTTTGAGTTTCTGACATTCTTACGGCCAACGACCGATTGAATCAAACCCAACGACACGACGGGTCCTTCCACGATGAGAATAATCGGCCTCGTCTATTCTGGGAGTTTCCCGGCGCTCCGGCTGCCGGGACGAGATGAACGGCGACAACAGCAGAGACAGAGAGTTCATCCGGCCGGCGGAGGAACACACGGAGGCTTCGCTCCGCGTTCCTTAAACCCGAGACTCGTCAGATTCCTCCTCCGCATATCTGCTCGGTCGGTTTGGGGATTCGACCCGTCGACCTTCCGGTTCTCAAAGCCGGATGCCAGCAAGGAACCTTTCTGTCGGAGCCTCCAGGAACCAAAAAAACGAAGCTTTCTGACCACACGGCACGCCAAGAAGCAGCGTTCACTTCTGTAAATATCATACATATTAATATATATATATATATATATATATATATATATATATATATATATATATATATATATATATATATATATATATATATATATATATACACATATATATATATATATATATATATATATATATACACATATATATATATATATATATATATATATATACACATATATATATATATATATATATATATATACATATATATATATATATTTCTGTACATATATTCATATGCATAATATTTACAGATGACATTCAAGGCTGAAGGCCGCTGCCTTTGATTAAATCATTTATTTTTATACCTGAATTATTCTATTCAAGCTCGTTATAGTTTTCTCTCTGCTCTTTAATGTTTAATTGATCATTTTAACTTCATCGTTTCTTTTGCACTTTGTCTCGATGCTTTTGATGTTATATGTCGATATATAAACTTTTACTAAATGCTTTGGAAAAGAAACAATTAAAGCTCTGTGGAAATGTAAGGCTAAAAGACGGCATTTAGGAATTTGTGTTTCCAGTACGACACTAAATGAGCTGGTTTATATTTACTAAGAGTTTGTCAGGAGACAGAAAACATCTTCTGGATGAAATGGAGTTCGTACCTGATCACGGAGTCCGTGTGGTTGCATCCCGGGATGGACGAGGCCTTCTCCCCCGGGGAGCCGAGGATCTGCAGCGTGATGTTGATGTCCACTTCGGTCGAGTGCTTGATGGAGAACTCCATCACCTCCGAGGGGATCAGCGGCGTCTCGCCCTGGGAGTCGTCTGCTAGTAAATACCCTGAGGACGCAGAGAGACGCTCACTCACTCACTGGAAGCGTTAAAGTCATTTAACGTGACTGTAATGCCTTATAATGATGTAGTCGTGCTCTTTGTGTTCATTCTAAAGCGTTATGTTTTATTTGTGCCGGGTCGCTCCTGAAGAAGAGATTGTTTTTTAAATCTCAATTCATCTTTTTCCTCGAGGTTAAGTAAGACTTCATTTGTTCCCACCGTCTCATGTTGAAATATTTGCCTGTTTTCTCACTCTTCCTAATAAATTAAATATATTTTCGCCTCTTAATTTGGAGCTCTGGAAAACTGATTTATCTCTGTGTTTTATTTTATCAATTAAACAATTACAACTGATGTTGGTAATCTTGAGAAAGTAGAAAGAAGCCTCAGTCCGGGTTGCCGACTCTTTTCCAGTGAAAGTAGTGAGCAGCAATACATCAAAAAGTGAGAATGATTATTATTAAAACATAATTATAAAATGGACGAGCTCATTACAGTCCACAGATGAGTTTCTTTTCTTCTCTTTTGTTAGGGTGAGATTATTTGATTCACTGTCAGCATGTAATGACAATTTCTACAAATCTAACAGAACTAATGGTTTTGAAGAAAAGATGACCAACCCTGCCTTTAATCAATTAATTAAGAAAATAATCATAAGATCACATAAGAATTAAAATAATCATTATTGGCAGCTCTAGCATCAGAATTAAATATGAAAACTTTAACTTTAAACGGGTCAAACCTTTTCAACCACACAAATGTTTCCTTGAAGCTCCTGAACATTAAAAATATACGACGACGAGAGACTTCATGTTGGAATGCGGCTCCTTTTGGTCCTAAATGAAGTTAACGCTGCAGAAACCACAGAACCGGGTGGAGTTCTGCTCGTCTGTCTCGTTCACACATTATATATATATATATATATATATATATATATATAAAGTCACTTCAGTGGAATAAACTGCACTGGGAAAGTAGTTAGTGATCACTGTAAAAAACAGTGTATTTTAAACCTCAACAGCGGATTTTAAACCTCATGAAGCGTTCGTGGGAACAAGGATTTAAAAAATACTTCACAGGAACATTCGGTTGTAACTCAGCTTTCTTTCAAACTTAGTTAATTAAAAGATCTAAAAGTTAAACACAGAATACCTGCACTGGAGATACTTATGTATATTATACCTACGGACGTTTGTACCTCGTTACACTGAACTGACAGTTTAGAAATAGTGGAAGGAGAGTTTTACTGTATCTTTGTGTGAACCTTCTGAAATCAGCTTAAATGTACATATTCTGTACTAATATTTTGGTATTATATATTACAACTACTATTAAACGTGGGTATTATGTCGGATCACATTGTTATTGATCGATAACATTACATCGATTTGGGAAGTTGATTATGAAATCAAACAACCCAAAACGTCCTTTTAAAACCAATCAAAGACACACAGACACACAGCTGACCTGAGACCAGGATGAGCCAGTGGATGTCCTCGTACAGGTCGTCCAGGACCTTGCGGTCCATGGATCCGGGGTTAGACGAGTTCATGAGGTGCTGCTGGGTCCTCTGCAGCTGACCGTGCAGCCGCGTCACCCGGTCCTCCAGCAGGCTGCCGGACGAGAGCGAGAGCGACGTGAACCAACACATCTCACTTATAATAACTCAAACAATGTTCAGGTCAAACACACGGAGAAAGTAGAGCTCACGATCTTGTGAGAAACTGGGGAAACAACAGGGTTCACACACATTCTGACCAGTGGGTTTCATGACTTTTCCATGACTTTAAACCAAATGTCCATTACAAACATTTAGTGAAGTCTGGGTGTAAACAGTAAAAAGTGAGTAAATGTAGTATTTAAACTAACAATGAGAATACAAAGCATACAGTAAACCTTAAATGACTCAAATGAATGAGACAATAGTTTGATTAAAAGAATAAACATTTATATAGATGCCTGTATGTATGCCTGCTTATATGAGTATGAGATCAGTGACTGGTTTACCTGGTGAGCAGTGGGATCAGTGACTGGTTTACCTGGTGAGCAGTGGGATCAGTGACTGGTTTACCTGGTGAGCAGTGGGATCAGTGACTGGTTTACCTGGTGAGCAGTGGGATCAGTGACTGGTTTACCTGGTGAGCAGTGGGATGCAGTGGTCCGCCGCCACACGGCCCAGCATGCCGATGCTGGACAGCTGGTCTGAGAACAGCTCCCGGTCGTCTTCCTGCAGCTCGTTGATCTCTTCCTCTTCGTGAGACGGGATGCCGTTCACCGACTGCAGGGTTTCAACGAGCGGAGAGGAAAAGTGTTAAAACACGTCTGGAGGATATTATTTAAGCCCCGAAAAAAATATCTGCTGATGAATATTCAAAAATCTAAATCGTTTTCTCTTCTGTGTTTATTTGTTTTATTTAAAGGATCTCCAATTTTATAACTCGCATGAAGTGAAAGACGAATATAAAAAACACAGAGTTCAGTTTGTCCTCTGAATGATGAGATTATTACAGTTTGTTACGGCTCTTAAATAAGTCAGTCCTTGTGCCGTGCACCACAACAGCCGTACGCATCTTCAGCCTCTTGTGGACACAATTAGCATTACAACAACAAACAAAAAGAATAAATAAAAATGTCAGCAGACAAATCTTTTTTTCTGTTTTACAGTTGTTTTTTAAAGTAACTTAGATCAGACTTAGAAAATGGATCACAGGATGTTGTAGGAACGGAAAACACACTTAATCAGTTATATCTATATGTACACTAAAACATATAGGAATGTTCAAATATCTTCTAATAGATCTGAGAAGAAAATTATACTACTGAAATATATAATTGATATACCGTGTCTTTAGGGTCTGCGTTACACAGCACTGTAATGGTACTTATAGTGGTATTTAATAACGTCTCACCAGGTTGCGGGTGCCGTCCGGAGCGGCCAGGTGACACTGGATGTAGGAGTTGAAGACCTGGACGGCCGGCTGGACGAAGCAGCCGCGAGGGAAATGCTCCTCGTCCTGGACGAGCGTCATCCACGACTCCAGCAGCTTGTCGTAGGCCTCCATGTACACCATGTCGTCTTTATCCAGCTGAGCGGGAGGAAACCAGCAGAGGGACGTCACAAAACTACAGCCAGCAACACTACAGCCGGCAAAAACTACAGCCGGCAAAAACTACAGCCGGCAAAAACTACAGCCGGCAAAACCTACAGCCGGCAAAACCTACAGCCGGCAAAAACTACAGCCGCCAAAAACTACAGCCGCCAAAAACTACAGCCAGCAAAAACTACAGCCAGCAAAAACTACAGCCGGCCAAAACTACAGACGGCCAAAACTACAGCCGGCAAAAACTACAGCCACCAAAAACTACAGCCACCAAAAACTACAGCCAGCAAAACCTACAGCCGGCAAAAACTACAGCCACCAAAAACTACAGCCACCAAAAACTACAGCCGCCAAAAACTACAGCCAGCAAAAACTACAGCCAGCAAAAACTACAGCCGGCCAAAACTACAGACGGCCAAAACTACAGCCGGCAAAAACTACAGCCGGCAAAAACTACAGCCGGCAAAACCTACAGCCAGCAAAACCTACAGCCGGCAAAAACTACAGCCACCAAAAACTACAGCCACCAAAAACTACAGACGGCAAAAACTACAGACGGCAAAACCTACAGCCAGCAAAACCTACAGCCAGCAAAAACTACAGACGGCAAAAACTACAGCCGGCAAAAACTACAGCCGGCAAAAACTACAGCCGGCCAAAACTACAGCCAGCAAAAACTACAGCCAGCAAAAACTACAGCCGCCAAAAACTACAGCCGCCAAAAACTACAGACGGCCAAAACTACAGACGGCCAAAACTACAGACGGCCAAAACTACAGCCACCGCCTCTCCTCGGAAAAAGACTGCCTGCAGAAATAAAATAAAAAACTAAAGAAAATATAAAAAAGCAAAAAGCAAAAATTAAATCTTTTCTAATGCGTGTTTTATTTCTCAGTGAACATTGTTCATGACCGATGATTCCTTTCTAAGGTGACGTTTTGCTTTCAGTCGTCTACACGCGTCACTACTCACCACCTCCTCCAGGGCGGCGCTGCGGCCGAAGGAGCAGGTGAGCAGCGTGAGGCAGTTGATGAAGGAGGTGAAGAGCTCGCTGGGCAGCGCCGTCAGAGTGCTTCTGGGGAACATGGTGATCAGGTTGGAGATGATGTTGGAGATGCCCACCGCCTCCGAGTCCTCGATCTCAATCCTGCAGGGGGCGGATAATGAAATGTTTTAAATCAGTGAAACGATTGTACGGTAGTTTGGTAGTTTGGTAGTGAAACGGTTCAGTGGGACGAATCAGGGCTTCTTCCCTTTTTCCCCGTGCTTTGGCCCGAGGACGGAGGTCAAACCGAGGTCACCTCACCGGCTTACAGGCTCGGTGACTGAGGTTTGGACGCTGCCGTGAAAACGGATCCTGAACCAAAACTCGTGGGCAACTTGACCCCCGAGCAGTTTCCACAGCTGCATCAGAGGTTATTTTTATGGTCGGAGAGAATGAATGTAATTACACTTCTCTTTATAAATGTGTTTTTTTAATGGGAAGCCCCCTCCGGTCTGGTCCAGTTCACACTTAATACAATCAAACTGCAGTTTGCGTTTTGTTTTTGTTCTTTGTCCTATCTGTATTTCCTGTACTAGGTACGTACAACGTGATTAAGGTAACAACAACTAAATCAATAAATATAATTTTGGATTATAAAAAAATAAATAAAAAAGTTATAATTGTTAGTAGTTCTTTAAAAAAATGTAATAACAATAAATAACCACAAAGAAATACGAATACAATTGAATAGGATTCAGATTTATGTTTGTTTTTTTGTTCAAAAAATCTAATAAAACCACTTTGAATCCGTAGATTACTGCCCAATAGTCTTATTATTGCCATTTGATGACAATTGCTCATATACTGTAAGCCTAAATAAGTATATTTATTATTTTGAACAAGGTTAAATGTTATTTCACAAGTTTCAAAAAGTGCCTACAATTATTTAAAAAATGCCCCTGGATTTCAGTCCCCCCCTTAAAAATGTCCTACCCTGGTGTGTGTGTGTGTGTGTGTGTGTGTGTGTGTGTGTGTGTGTGTGTGTGTGTGTGTGGACGCACTAAAATAAAAATCATATGTGATTGTTTAATTGTAATCTGAATTCTTAGCGGTACGATTGATGTGAAGAGATAATGAAGGATCACAAGAGGAAGAAATGTGTTTTAAAAACAATTCAAATTAACAAAGCGCATTTAATCGGGTGTTCCAACATCATTTAACAACTCTACTTGTGAGGTTATTGCTAAACAACAGAGTCAGAGCGGTTCATCCTCTGGAGGCCATGAATGTCTGCACAAAGTTTAACGGGTTCACTTCTCTATGACATCTTGTTCAACTCCTCTGCTTTAGAGACAAACTGAAGGAACGATGCATGAAAACACGAGCAGGCTGCGTTACACCAAACTGTGAGCCGACAGAAACGAAAAACTCATTTAAAAAGCAAAGCGTCTGCTCTGGAGACGAGAGGAACAAAGGGCTGAAAAAGATCCAGATGAACAATAAAGCTCAGAATCAAGAGAACCAAGCTGGAGTCTTGGTATTTATCCAAAAATGTGTTTTAAATTGAAAACATACTTTATAAGCAATGTGTCTCAATAGTGCTGCAACAACCTAAAAACATCACACGTTATCCTCACAATAAACTACCTGCACATTGCTCTAATTAAAAACCACGTTTTAAAAGTCACGTGTTTTCACATAAATACAGAAAATTGAGAAACATTTTTAATACGCATCCCTAATCGTTTAGTTTTTTTATTTAGGAATTGTAACAAACCTTTGAAGTTTGAAGACACAGTTTCTTTTGTCTTCTGTAATTTATTGTAATTTTTCGAAGTGAAAAAAAAAGTATTCCGGTGATCAATTTTCTACGTGATCTAAAATGTTTTCTCTCCTGTGTATATATATATATATATATATATATATATATATATATATATATATATATATATATATATATATATATATATATATATATATATATATATATATATATATATATATACATTTAACGGGTGAAAAAAAGGTTTAGAAAGGAGAAACGTTCCGAGTTCTAAATCGTTAAAACAGGCGAGGAAAAAAGGTTCTGCCGGGATCATTTTTATAAATTATTTTTGTGTTCCATCTGTGAAAACGGGATTATAAATAATAATTTTAAAAAGGTGTTTTTTTTGCTGGAATCACGTTTCATATCGTTTGTTGTTGTAATACTCATTCAGGCCACAAGAGGCTGAAGTAAAAGCATTCAGGTCAAAAGAGACAGTAACACAACGCGCTAACACACAATACATGTACCTTTAATAAATATAAAACATTTAAACTCTTCACCTGTTCTTAAGTCACAAACACGTGAGGAAACTACTTTGTTCTCACTGTCCTCTCAGGGCTTCCGTAGCCAACACATACGTTGATTTATTAGTAATAATATTGTATAATCAGTCTCTACTCGTGACTGCGTGCAGAACTAACGAGGCTTTACTTCTTGCACGACGCACAGACTGCAAACAAGTTGTTTTTTCCGGCGTTTTCTACACTTCTGCTCAGTTAAGATGAAATTCTAAATATGAATATTCATCCTGAATGTGTGTGAGGCGACACGCCTCTCTCTCCCCCGTCAGAGCAGCGTCGTGTGAGCGGCCGAGCTAACTCCCATCAGATGGAGCTAAATTGCGAGCAGAACTGTTCAATCATTGCAGAACGTCCGGCCCTCTCTCCGCATGCTTTTCCGATGAGGCAATTGGAAAAAAAGCTCCAAGAATAGGTGATTACAGACGGAGTGGGAGGGAGAGAGAGAGAGAGAGAGAGAGAGAGAGAGAGAGACCCCTACTCACTGCATCACGTGGTCCAACAACAAGCTGCTGCTGCTGTGTCAGTTATTTATACATGAAAGTGGCCCCTTAATTCAGATCGGAGCCCTTTGACGACGGACACGCCCACAAACTGACATAAAATACTACTTCTGTACTCGCACCACCGTTTCTGTTAAAACATAGAACGTTTTGTATTTACCACATAAACGGTTACAAAGAGCTTCGACTTGATTTAAAGCTAAATACAT
The DNA here is from genome assembly GCA_038501785.1 of Myoxocephalus aenaeus. Taxonomy (NCBI): domain Eukaryota; kingdom Metazoa; phylum Chordata; class Actinopteri; order Perciformes; family Cottidae; genus Myoxocephalus; species Myoxocephalus aenaeus. Next base: position 1,573,260 of record JBAMJR010000226.1, on the reverse strand, counting down.
TGAACTGAAATGAATTTAACTTATACTTTGAACAGACGGTGACTGATTTAATGTATATTTTGGCAGTTTTTTACCATTTTCATGAAGGTAAAGTCGACGCGTCGAGAAACATTTAGCAAAGACGAGCGTCGACGCTGTAAGGCGCATAAAAAAAAGAAGAGGAAGGTATCCATACCTGAGCCGAGTATTTAGCTGTACTAGTACGGAAAGATTTAAAAGCTCTACTTCAAGTTAATTAAATTCATATAGAGCGTGCACGGTTTAAAGACAGTTTTCACAGTTGTTTTAAGGAGCGCAGAGCGGTTGTCGAGTTGTCAAAACGTTGACTTTTGTTGGCAAAACAGGTCAAATCATTTCAGGCTTTATGACCCAACAGTAAAAATGGTATTCTAGGAGCAACTGTAAGCTCTACAGGATCATAAAACGGGGCTAACGTGTTCTCTTATTGTGAAAAGCCTCACAGCTGCCAACAGCAGTTTTTATTGAGTGCAGAATATAATTAAAACAGTCGAGGCCGGTTGGAATAAAAAGCCTGAATAACTTTCTGACGGTCAGTGAGGATGAAACGCTGAAGACGGTCTCATCCTCACCGAGAGACTTCCAACATGAAATCTCCTCAAAGTGATGAGTTGGGCCTGATGGAGGGAGAGGAGAGAGTCATCGGCGTAAAGATTTAAGTTCATGTTGTAGTCGAGAGGTGTGACACTGAATCCATTATGTTATTTAACTTAAAGCATGTGAACAATGTAGGTCTGATCTCTAATGTTTTTAATCTTCTTAAATAGGAAATCCTGATCTCTCTTTAGTGAGTCAACAGATGAAGAAAACATCGGGACAATTGGGGGAAAGATCTTTGCTCTCATGTACGTTGACTCTAAAAAGGTGAGAAAGAGTTTTCCTCTCAACGGTTGGGAGCGCCTCACCTCTCAGCGCCGGTCACCTCGAAGCCACACAAACACACAAACCACCTCCAGGACGACTTGCTGTACATTTGCTTCCCGCGGTCTCATTGGATCTAAAAGGTCGTAATCGAGTCGTAGCGTTGGTAATGGATCCTTGATTTCCTGAGTTCTGATTGGAAGCTCTGATTTCACTCTCTTGACTCCACACATCTGAGAAGGAGGTCAAATTGGTGTCGAGGTTTGAGCTTTGGGGGTGAACGTGATTCATACTTTTAGCAACATTGTAACGAATGTATTCCAAGATGGCGACGGCAAAAAACGCCGAACTGGAGGCTTGAAGGCGAACGTTATGTCGTTGATGTTACTTCTGCTACGCTGTTTGTTCTGCTCCGTTTATTACTCTATGAATTTATACATTTATTTTTGGTTTGAATGACGGTTAATTCTCACGTTTTTGTGCCTGAACTCCCTCCTCGAAAACATTTAGATATGTTTAGAATCAAAATAAAACTTAGAAAATAGATAAATTACATTTTGTTTTTGATGCACGGCTCATGCTTGAAAATGATATGCAGAAAATCCACAGTTACCAGATAGAAAAAACAGTTAATTTTATGGAAATATAATATTGTAAAATAATGTTTGTATAGAAAAAGGCAGCTCTCTTTTGGATTAGAGGTCGACACTCCGTGTTTACCAGTGTTTTTGTGGTTGCTAGTGATTTGTTTTCCCTCTCGGTTGAATAAACAGTGTCTCTGTGAGAAGAATAAAAGACATAATTTGATCCACTTTCACATAAATTGGTTTTATTTATTTTAAAGAAGGACACTGGGAGTGTGTTTGTTGCTGAACTGGGAGAGCGGCTCTTCCCATCGAGCGTGCAGATGCTGGAATCAGAGGCCATTAAAAACACACAGACTCAACAAGCAATTACTTCCTGTAAATAAAGCGACACGGCTCAGTGCGAGTCACACTCCTTCACTTGTTGAGTCTCTGCATTTAAGAAACATGAAATCCTTGAGATACCCGACGGAGACGTTGAGCTACAACATAGAGGTTCAAACGGACAGCTGAGGGGTCATAAAGAACATCATATTCACATTTTAATGCACAAAAGGAAGGAATCCAGCCTTTAATAGACGATATTATGACACCTATTATTATTGTAATGCTTTGTCCTTTGACGGTGTGTGATTTTTATGCCCAGAATGTCGTTATTTTCCACAATGAGATCATTTTAGCGAAGGAACCGTTAATCTATTTTAGCGTCTTGGTTGTGTAATAACGTCTGCTTTCGACGGGCGGGTTTGAATTAGTTCCATCTGTCAGTGTGGTCGAGACGACTTTGAAGGTTTTTGCTGATTATCAAACAGAAAAAGAAAAAAGGGAAAGCGTGAGAGAGGTCAATGAGGCGCGATGGAGATAGATGAAGGAGGATAAAACTGCTGCAGTATTTCTCTACAGTCCTGGATGTGGACGTCTGCTCCATCTGGAGTTATTCTAGACTTCACTCTCTCATTCCATCACCAGAGACTACTCAAGACTCCGGCTCCAGCCTCCTCACCTTCACATCACTCCAGTCCACCTGTATAACACCTCTAAACACCTTTATAACACCTCTAAACACCTTTATAACACCTCTAAACACCTTTATAACACCTCTAAACACCTTTATAACACCTCTAAACACCTTTATAACACCTCTAAACACCTTTATAACACCTCTAAACACCTTTATAACACCTCTAAACACCTTTATAACACCTCTAAACACCTTTATAACACCTCTAAACACCTTTATAACACCTCTAAACACCTTTATAACACCTCTAAACACCTTTATAACGCCTCTAAACACCTTTATAACGCCTCTAAACACCTTTATAACGCCTTTATAACGCCTCTAAACACCTTTATAAACACCTCTAAACACCTTTATAACACCTCTAAACACCTTTATAACGCCTTTATAACGCCTCTAAACACCTTTATAAACACCTCTAAACACCTTTATAACACCTCTAAACACCTTTATAACGCCTCTAAACACCTTTATAACGCCTCTAAACACCTTTATAACGCCTCTAAACACCTTTATAACGCCTCTAAACACCTTTATAACGCCTCTAAACACCTTTATAACACCTCTAAACACCTTTATAACGCCTCTAAACACCTTTATAACGCCTCTAAACACCTTTATAACGCCTCTAAACACCTTTATAACACCTCTAAACACCTTTATAACGCCTCTAAACACCTTTATAACGCCTCTAAACACCTTTATAAACACCTCTAAACACCTTTATAACACCTCTAAACACCTTTATAACGCCTCTAAACACCTTTATAACACCTCTAAACACCTTTATAACGCCTCTAAACACCTTTATAACGCCTCTAAACACCTTTATAACGCCTCTAAACACCTTTATAACGCCTCTAAACACCTTTATAAACACCTCTAAACACCTTTATAACACCTCTAAACACCTTTATAACGCCTCTAAACACCTTTATAACGCCTCTAAACACCTTTATAACGCCTCTAAACACCTTTATAACGCCTCTAAACACCTTTATAAACACCTCTAAACACCTTTATAACGCCTCTAAACACCTTTATAACGCCTCTAAACACCTTTATAAACGCCTCTAAACACCTTTATAACGCCTCTAAACACCTTTATAACGCCTCTAAACACCTTTATAACGCCTCTAAACACCTTTATAACACCTCTAAACACCTTTATAACACCTCTAAACACCTTTATAACGCCTCTAAACACCTTTATAACGCCTCTAAACACCTTTATAACGCCTCTAAACACCTTTATAACACCTCTAAACACCTTTATAACACCTCTAAACACCTTTATAACGCCTCTAAACACCTTTATAACGCCTCTAAACACCTTTATAAACGCCTCTAAACACCTTTATAACGCCTCTAAACACCTTTATAACGCCTCTAAACACCTTTATAAACGCCTCTAAACACCTTTATAAACGCCTCTAAACACCTTTATAACGCCTCTAAACACCTTTATAACGCCTCTAAACACCTTTATAACGCCTCTAAACACCTTTATAACGCCTCTAAACACCTTTATAACACCTCTAAACACCTTTAAAATACATCTAAACACCTTTATAACACCTCTAAACACCTTTATAACACCTCTAAACACCTTTAAAATACATCTAAACACCTTTATAACGCCTCTAAACACCTTTATAACGCCTCTAAACACCCACCTGTTCCTCGCCGCCCATGGACTAAGTCTACCTGATTTATTCTTTGTATGTTATTTGCTCTGCCTTCACATTTCTAAAGCGTCCCTGGGTCCCTTGAAAGGCGCGATAACAATCAACACTATTATTATTAACAAAGAAAATCAAGCAGGTCCCTGCTGTGAGCTTTTGGAAATGTTGATTTTTGAGATTTCTTCACAGGTAATATGGACAGGAGGAATTATTACAGCAACCTAAAATAACTCTGTGAACAAATGGCACATGAGTACCGTTTCAAGACAGACTTTAAACCAATGGAAACCTGCCATGTGAAGTCCATATCCCGGTTGTCATGAGCACAAAACCTCTTTAAGAGAGGTTAAATCTTTAAAATGTGAATTATGAAGCTGCCAACGACATCCCTGTTTAAATCAAGTGTACATTGTTCTAACAGGATGCCCAATAATAGTTTTCACGTTGCCTCAAAGGCCGAAAAACTACAGAAAAGCCAGAGGGTTCATCCTCTGAACAGAGTTTAAACACAACCCATCACATGAACGCTTCAGACAGGAACACGTGCAGCACTGACCCGTTGATCATGCTGAGCAGGCCCTCCACCAGGTGGGCCAGGTAGGACACCTGGGCGCCCTCGTCGGGGAACACGGGCCCGTGCATGGAGGCCAGCTGGGCCAGGCACTGCAGGGAGTCCTGGGCCATGTCCGAGTCCTCCCGGATCTTCCTGTGCACCTGCAGGGCGACGGAGGAAACGCGTCAGCTTCAGAGAGTTAAGATGTTTATTCAGTACAGTAGAGTGAAAAATACAAATACACACACAATAAATAAACACTGTACAGGGGTTTGACTTCACGTTTGACTTCTCAATGAACCAGCAGGTACGTAGGATATAACATACTGGAAATAAATATGTGTAATGGGGGAAAAGGACCGTAGCTGTTTGATAATCTGATGAGGCTCCTTCATGGTGCTCCTCTCATCAGGGTGTGAATGGGTGAATGATGTTGATGATGAAGACTAGAAAAGATCTTTACAAGTACGGGTCCATTTACCAGAAAGACTTAACATGCTTAAAATACCTTTTCCACAATTTACTGAAATTATTTCAATGTGAGAAGAGGAAACCAGGTGAGTCGTATGAAAATTACTACATTTATGCATATTATTTTTCATAAACTTTGGACAACTTTAAATTATATAAACTTCAGGTTTCACCTCAATATAAATAAATGTTTTTATTTATGTTTTGTCCAACTGTTGCTAAAAAAAGTGCTCACAAGTTTTAACGCTCAAAGACTGAAAACAAGTCACTTTTTTGTCTAAACTTTACAGAATAGAGATTCCTAGAAACATAATTAAAGCATTCTGCCACTAACTTAGACTCCGATAAGCAACAGAAAACAGATCAACCAATTAGAAAAGAAAAAATTAACTGACTGATGCCATCAACGCCTCTTGACGGCTCAGAAAACATAAAAAAAAAAACAATCTTACTTCCTTACGATTAACGTTATCGTCTACGATAGGAAGGAAACAGTCAAGAGCTTTGTTCATGAAATGAAAAACACCTTCTAAAGCTTGTGTTACTCTGCAGAGGAGGTCGTGTGTTAACGGGGAACTACCTGCCTGCCTTTATGAAACGTGGTGGAAAGGTGAGTCCGTTAAAGCCCTCCGGATTAGGAGAAACCGGTCACCCCCCCAAAATACAGCGTCCGAAAGCAAGTTCACCCTCCGCGTGTTGACGTTCGCTCCGATGCTCCGGGGAGAACGTTGACGCGTGAAGTAAATTAAACTTAATAATCTGCGAAGAACACCACAAATAGTGGAAGCCGCCGCCGTCGTCGTCGAAGACAGAAAAAGGCGAAGAAGGAGAAGCCGCCTCTTCCTCCCGTCTCGCGTTCAGAAACAGATCACGGATACTCACGACACAGCTGATCCCAAGAGAAACGGAGAATTGATTATTGTTATTTGGTTCCTCCGTCTCTTCAGACACGGTGACCGCCTCAATCAAACCCCGAGGGGAAGGACTCCCGACGCGGTGGAAACCTCAGTGCCGAGCTTCTGCTGGTTTTTTTGTTGTCCGTGCCGAGCGGTCGCGCGCCGACGAGCGAGGAGGCATTGTTGCTTTTTAATTGAGAGACGCAGACGGAAACCCCGCGGGGCGGCAGCGGCACCGCGAGTCACGGCAGCCTCTCGGCGACGCGGGTTTCACACCGACGGACGTCTGCAGCTCAGACCGCTTGCTGCTGCTGCTGCTCCCCTCATCCCTTAAAGCCAGAGAGAGAGAGAGAGAGAGCTTCACCGGCTCCACATGGCCCCATCGCAGAGGCAATCAAACTTTCAACCTCCCTCTCGCTCCTTGTTGCTTCCTCCTCCTCCTTCTTCTTACTCCCTCCCCTCAAATTCTTCCCCCCCTCCCCTCCCTGCTCTCCTGCTGGGGGTGAGCCACGCTGCCGGGAATCTCCGATGCTAACGTAGTGTAGCCACCGGTCTCTGCTGCTGCGCTCTTCCAGAGCGTGAAGTCATCCTCTGGAAGAGCTAAGTGGGAGGAGGAGGGTGGAAAGTGAGCAAGGGAGGGAGGGAGGAAGGAAGGAGGGAGGGAGGGAAGGAGGGAGGGAGGGAAGGAGGGAGGGAGAGGCAGTGCAAGGCCAAAGGATAGAACAGCGCAAGCTCTGAAAAAGCAGCTGCACCAGCGAATGATCCACGCGATGCCAGTAATGCCAGTCGCCTTGAGTCTGACTATAGTTAGAGATACAGTGTGTGTGTGTGTGTGTGTGTGTGTGTGTGTGTGTGTGTGTGTGTGTGTGTGTGTGGGATGGATGAAAGGAGAGAGAACAGGATACAATGATATGGAAGGTTTTGGCCGTGCAGATCAGATCGATGTATATTTGATTAATCGATGGATTTGTTGTCAGCAAAGTATTTAATAAACATGTTGCACAGGAAAGAAGCCTAAATAAAGTTAAACAATTACGTAATTATGACGTCAAATCAGGGGTGAGCGTTATCAAACGGTTTTAGGGGAAAACAGTGCGTGTGTGAATTAAAAGTACAGACATGAGCGGCCTGGCTGTACGTTTATGCTAATTATTAAAAATCAGTCATTTGGTACTTAATTATTGCTGCTAATGTAAACTAACATCCGTCATAACATGTTAGTTACATGCATCAGGGTTATAAATATGATTATTATTATTATAAGGCTGTTCTCATTCCTTTAAGGGGTCTTTGTTACTGATAATATTTAATAATGGCGTTAATAATGCAGTGATTTTATGAGATTCAACCCGACACCAACTGATGATTATTTTTTGATAAATCGTTAATTCCATAAAATGTTAACAAATATATAATGAAATAAGCTCATTACAATGTATTAGAATATTTAATTAGTATAATATTTGTATTTAATTTCTTCAGTGTTCAAATAGTTGTGTTTTTTCTTACAAAACAGTAAAAAAAAAAAATCTAAAGAAATGTCATTTATTATGATATATGACAAAGAAAAGCATAAAAATCTGAGTTTTTAATACTCTGTGCTGCAGATTAGTAGCTAACAAATCTCTCAACACTGTTGGCCGATGAGATCAGTAGATAATCTATAATCATAATAATCATGATTATAGATCAGTAGATAATCATCTCATATTCAGAGTCGCTTTCTGCCGTTTAACAAAACTAAAATCAGGAAACGATCTGATTGCTTCAAGTTAATTTCAGGAGTTAAAAGTCTCACGGATTAAATTAAATATTAAATATTATAGTCGCTCATGAACAATGACGCGCTGAAGAAAGAAGAGCATTTTAAATTTTGCGGCGAAAAACGAAATGAAACGAATCAAAGCTGAAGAAGGAAAAGCGGATACGAGATCAACTGATGCTTTGAGTTTGGTTATTAATCATTTTAACTCAAACACATTTCATGGACAAGAGAACAAAGCAGATCTGATTCATTAAAATCCAGATCGAACACAAACTGCAGCTCATTTTGGTTTGAAGCAAAGAAAAAAGAGGAATTTAAAATGAGAAAGAGAGAAGAAATGAAATGAGGGAGAGGAGACCGTCAGGTAGACGGAGAGGTGAGGATGAGGAGGAGGAGGAGGAAGAGGAAGAGGGAGGAACAAAGAGAACGAGGAAGGTATTTATAGCAGGAAACAAAGCCGGGTGTCCGTTACCTCGGGGGCTCAGAGCCTCGTCTCTCTTCACGTGATCGTCTCCATCATCGAGTCACCGCCTGCCTTCAGGCCGAAGTCTCTGCAGCCCGTCGGTCCCTGAACGCCTCACTGATTGTGTTTACTGCTAAAGAGGGAGAGCTTCTGCCGCGCCGCACACGGCGACGCGCTCACCGATGTCCACCAGGTCTCACGGCGGTGGCCATTTTAATCTGCCTTTTCTGATTGAGGAGATGCGTTCAGGCTTTAGGCGGTTCTTTGGATATGTAAGCGCTTCAGAATAAGCGTTTCAGTCGGGTTTCAGCTGCTGACACATCAAAAGTACTCATGTTAACATTCGAGTTAAACAAAGCATCTCTATTGGCCGATAGGCGGCAATAAAACGCGATCAGGGCGTCGCTAAATGTTTGATTTGCTCCCTTTATCTTTTCTTTGCTGATCCGATTCTGAGCTGAAGCTCAAACCTTTTACTTATAACTATAAATTCTGCGGGAATAAAAAATACGTGTGAGTGCATAGAGACGTTTTTACTTGCGAGTGTGTGTGTGTGATGAAATAAACCAGATGCAGCAAATCGTCTTGGATGATTGTGTGTTTGCACAAACACACAATCACACTTTGCTGCCGCTCTGTAATCACGGAGACGAACAGAAACTAAAAACTCAAGAGGAACACAAAAACACAGCAGAGGCCAGAAGAACGACAGACGCTTCCGTTCGTGTCCTTTTCTTCGTCTTCGTCTTCGTGGCTGCAGTCGGGGTGCGTTGGGGTCAAATCAACAGAAGTGGAGTGTGTTTATTTTGAAGGAGGCCAACAACCGCCGTAGTCTTCTTCCTTTTCAATCTACCGTCAACAATTTATCCCCAAACCTCTCGAACTCCTGCAAACTGCATCCAGGTTTCACTCTCTTGCTAAATTATATTTAGTCTTTTTTCCTTCGTCTTCTCTCTTCCGCTGAGCGTCCGAGTCGAGGTGATTTACAAAGACGCCATCGTGATCTCACTGGGTCGTCGACTCGTCTCCATTATTGTCAATGAACAACCTTCATAGGACCATAAGAGTCACTTTATTATGTGGTGTTTATGTTTGAAAAAGAACAATTTCTTCCCATTAACCATTTAAAAACAGGGTGAAAATCCCCCTGCTCCTATTATCAGACAAAAAACAACAACATATTATCTCTGGAACCACATCGTTGTTTAACTTCATTTAATTTGCTACAATACCGCAACCCTTGTGAGAAGAAACATCTGCTGTGAAACATCATTAAAGTCACCGTTAAGTTTAAGTATTTACGTAAACTCCATTTTTGAACCGAACGACACAGTTTTTTGACTGAAACTCCTTTGAACACCCACATGCTGTGTTCTAGTACGATTTATGTTGCAGATTCTGATTCTTTAGGTCCTAATCTTTCCAAAAAGGTGTCTTATTAGTATGTGGGCTGTTGTTAGGGCACCATAATACAGTTTGAAAAACTCTGTGACCGCTCAAGGAGGCATTTTGGGGAAATCTTGCTCATATCCTGCTGGATGTTCATAGTTTTGATCAAAATATATTTTTGCAGATATACATTTTTTCTCCAAGACTTTACTGAACAAATACATACAATAAACACAAGTACTGGAATTAATTTGGGGTTTCCTACGACGACTCAAACACAGGGAAAAAGAAAGAAAAAGAACCAAATCTGGCTCCGCCGCGCCGGCACCGCGTCACGTGACTCTGGGGGTTTTCTTGGTAAAGGAAAACCCACAGCGTGTCGATGCGTCGCACGTCGATGGAGTGGCGCTAAAAGCTTTCAGTCGGGGCCACCAGTGCTCCCAGTGGATCAGTGAGGGAGCCCTGGAGCCGGCTAATGGGAGACTGACAGAGCCCCTCAACAGGGCGCAGAGTGTGTGTGATGGGTGGGTTACTGCGGTTGTTAACAGGGGCCCCTAATCCAGGGGCCGAGCTCTAATCCTGCCACCGGTCTGCTGTGGACTGTGACCCTGATGGCGCGTGTCTCCGAGCACGCACACACACACACACACACACACACACACAGCTGAGGAGACACAGCAGCTGGCGGCAGAAGACCCCATTAAACTGAATAAATACACACAAACACTCCACTGACTCAAATTGACACAATCCCACAGAGACAGATATGCGCCAACAACACACACAAAAATGCAGGAAGATGTTGTAACACACACACACACACACACACACACACACACACACAGACAGCTGACCGCAGCAGCCTTACAATAACAAACAGTTGAGCTACTAGAAATACCGGAGTGAGCGCTGAGACTGAAGGCCTGAAACTGAAACCAACACAAAACACATCCTGCAGATTCCAGCGGCAGCAAAGAGAGAAACCGACCGCAAGAACAATGACAAACATTTTTATGCCTCCGATCGGCGGCCGAGTGCTTTTGCGTGACAAAAAAACCAACAACCCTCTGATTGCAGTCGCCGCTCGGAGCCAATTACAGTCCTTTGTGCCGGATAATCACCGAGTTCTGACTCCACAGATGGAAAAGAGCCACGATCTCAGAGTCGTACCTAACACTTAATCAAAGTAGAAATAGTTCAGAAGAGCTATTATTTTAGCTCCAGCTGCAAGATAACAACTGGAACCACAGAGGAAATGTTCAGCAGCGGTGACGAATATAAACAACCGCAACGTTAAAACAGATTTAAAGACATTAAAGATATTAATGTGTCTGTGAAGCTCCCAACACAAATAACATAATAATGTGCATATTTCCACATAGAAACGCCACCAATTGTGATCACACATTAATATCACAAACATAATCCACATCTTCAAGTGTAGAAGATTTTAAGAAACATTTATAATTAGGTCAAAATCCTTTATTTCTGCTTTTAAAACCATATTCAAAAGGAAAGGCTCTTCTGAACCAAACTGAAAAGGTACAATGAGGTGAAAATACTTCAAGATAAAGTGACTGAATCTGGTCCTTTTATTTACTAAGAACCCTTATTATTAACCACAACGTCCTGATAAAATAATCCAATATCGACTTACGAACACAAACAAGTTTCCTGTTCTGTAACCGAACAGCTTTCAGAGGACCGGCTCGCCTCTCAAACTGGATTCTAGATCTATAAACTTCATTATATTCGTCTGAATTAGGCACGGGTGATAAAACAATATGGACCGAAATAGACAGTTAGATGGTTTCACTTCATGCAAACCGACAGGAACAAACCCAACTCGTGGACAGCCAATCACAGCCCTCGTTAACGGAGGGAACAGCCAATCATTTAAAGGATGTGTTGTTAAGTCTAAAAGGAATATCAGGTGTAAACTGAGCACCTTTTGGAGGACGCAACATGGCGCCAAATATAAACACATTTTAGTTATAAACAATCATTGATGCACAGAAACGAAACATTTTATCTTGATAGAAGTTTCAGTCGTATCCGTTGCTGAATATACATTTAAAATAAAGAACACCAGTCAAGTTGCAGTTTAACATCCACGCGCTTCATCATTTTATCCTGTTAAATGATGGCACATCTTAAGTAATGGACAGAAATGTGTTTTGTGAGGTCACGGTGTTTAAATGTGCATTGGCTCCTCCGGTTGGACGGACGCTTGGCCCAAATTTTGAAGAAAGCATCCAAAGCGAATGACAAGACGTTCATTCAACCGCTCCATGAATGAAACTAGTCAACAATGTCTCAAACCAAACATTAAAGTCCATGTTTCATTGCTTTGCATGTGTTTTATGAGTCTTAAAAAGTACTTGACAATGTAGTGTACGAGTGTCCTGAATGTTTCTACTATTAATATTCTCTCTCCTCTTATTAATGCACGCTTACAAATGAGTAACTTTGCCATTGTAATCCCATATTCTGTATTTTAGGGTGACTGTAAGAAGAAAAACAGCCTCTTGACTAACTCACAGCGATGTTTTATTAATGCACACCGCCCCTGCCGGATAAACCGATGAACACAGAAGAAATGAATACATAAGCGTGGAGCAGCAGCAGGGAGGAGCTGCAGAGGAGCAGGCGGCAGGTAAAGGCTGAAGGGGCAGTATTTGGCAGTGCGGCAGCCCGACATGCAGAGTAGTGGAGCGGTATCTGGCGACGGGCGGCCAGACGCTTTGGAGCTGACCGGTTTGTTCCACACTTCCCACGCCGGTCGCTAAGCCAGCGTGGGCCGCCTCTTAAAACACACAAAGCCACTGCACGGAAATACACATCGACTTCACCGGGCGGTCCTCTGGACAGACGCACAATAACACAACCCATAAATCTACTTAACGGGCCGCGAGAAGAAGAAAAAACACACAACGCAAAAACAGTGAAAACCTCACGAGCGCCAAAAACACCAGGGCGAGTGAGGCTTCTTTGCCCAACATGAAACCGTCTTTGTTTCTCAGAAATAAACTGCCATCTAGAGAGGAGGAGGAGGAAGAAGAAGAGGAAGAGGAGGAGGACAGAGACCTCCCTGACAGAGAGATGGATGTAAAGCAGAAGGATGCAGACGACAGTCAAACATAAAGTGCTTTCTGACACGTTAATCTAAACGTTTCCCCGTTATTTGTAAGGAAATAGAAGCGAACACACGCATGTAAAACATTCAGAACCCAACATCTCTTTGTTGATGGTAAATAAACCGCCATCTAAAAAAGGGACAGCAGTGGAGGAGGAGGCTGAAAGAGGACAGGAGGATGCGGACGACGTAAAGCAGAAGACAGACGGATTTAATCCAGGAACTAGAAAAGGAAGACGCGTGAAGGCTTTTGGGAGCCGGCTGGACGGGATACTCACGGTGAAGAAGAGGTCCATGACGCGGGTGTCCAGCAGCGCCTCCCTCCAGCTCTCCGTAGGCTTGAGCGTGACGTTCTGTGTGGCCTCGAACATGGCGATGTAGTGGCGCCCCAGTGACCCGCCGGCAGTTAAGGCCAACAACAGCATTGAGAGGAGGAGGAGGAAGAGGAGGAGGAGGAGGAGCGGCTCCTGTCACTACGCTCCCTCTCAATGGGTATTTCTGGTACGTCTTTGGTTTGAATGACTCGCTGCTCACTTGTTGCTCCTTCTCACTAATCCTTTACACGTTTTAATGTTCTCACCCTCCCTCCCTCCCTTCCTTCCTTCCTTCCTTCCTTTCCTTGTTCTCTTTCCCTTCGTCAGCTCTTCATCTGCCACAGAGGAGAACGTGCTTCCCTCCCTCTTGTCCCGTCTCCTTGCTCCAATCTTTACCCTCTGACTCGTCCTCTTCTTCACCTCCCCTTTTTCCTTGTGCACACTCGGATTTCTCCCCTCTGCTTCCTCACACACACACACACACACACACACACACACACACACGCAGCCAATCGAGGCTCTCGGTCCGCTCCTCCACGCAAGACGTCCTCGAGACTCCTTGCTGCACTGAGACACGCCCCCTGGCTCCTCGGCCAATCGCCTCGCCTCTCCTCCCGACTGCTTCCCTAAAACCTGAACGACTCGCTCTCTGCCCCAGAAACCCTCCAGTGACCTCATCACACACTTTCCTCTTTTGTCCGAAAATATGGGTAAAAAAAAATTAACACACTTTCATCCGATTTAAAAGATCTGAACGCACACAACCCGGCCTTCACTTTTCCCACACTCCGTCTCCTCCTTTCAAACTTTCTCTCCACAAACCCACAACACACACTTTCTCCCCACGCAGCCACAACACTTCCTGTCCTTGCTGGAGCCTCATAAAAAACACAAACACACACACACACACACACACACTCTCCAGACAGAAGCTAGTTGCCAAAACAAGTCAGCAGATGTATTAATTTCTTTTTTTGTTTCAGGGAAATACGAACAAACCCAGAATCAACCTCAACGAAAAACTTTTTAAAACAATCTCTTTCCTTCATTTGACTTTTTCTAAACCGGCTAACGTTCAGTTTTCCCCTTAAAAAAGGGAAACGTTTCTATATTTCAACCTTTTTTCCTCTTAAGTGACTAATAGGGACGGGTCCAGTATTGAGGAAGAATGCGGCGATGATGAAGGTCCACCAAAAGTATTTGTTGGAAGCGGACGGAGAAATACTTTTCTTTATCTTCCTGTTCTTTCATCGGTCATGTGACACGGCGGTGTGAGAGAGAGAGGAGCTTATAGTAATCTAAAAGATACAAAAATAGAAATAAATCTATGGTTTGTGTGTTTAACGCAGCTTTCATAAACTTCTTTAGGAGAGGAGACTAAAAGAGAATAAATCCTAAACACTTCCTCCTGAAGAGACAAACCCTTCATCCATAAATGTTTTTTGTACGTGGCACTTTTTACCAATAGCGAAATATTATAAATATTACATTTTACAAGTTTAACATGAAAAGTTATACATATATAACAGTATTATGTTCAACTTTATATATTGTATTCCTGTATTTCAAGTCTTAGATAGGTTTTGTTTAAAAAATTAATACATTTATAATGAATTTCTACATGACTTCTTTGGTATATTTAGAAACGTTGTAATCTCCAATAAGAATAAATGTGGGTTTTAACAACGTTTGCATTGACTGAGCGTTGCATTCTCCCTTAGTTTGTATTTTGGTTTCAGCAACTCACACAATCATAACCACAATTTCTCATTCATAATTTGTATTTTAGCTCTTTCCAATAAACTTTTAGAAATTATTTAATAAACTATAATGAAGTAAAACCTCCCGTCAGCTTGAAGTATTAACTTTAACAGAATAAAACTGTTTAACATCCTTCATGTGTTACGTTATCGTCTCCCATCCAGTAGACAATAACCACTATAAATTATTCCTACCCATGATGCCTTTTGGTTCTTTGTGCAGGTTGTGAGATTATACGTTTCTTGTGAAAAGAATAAAACACGAATCAAAAGGGAATCTGAGTGACGCTCTTCTTCCACACAGAACCTGCGTCTCTGCCCGGTGGCTCGGTGACAGCGGAACCTTCCAGAGGAATGTTCCATCAAAGCCCGACAGCGGCAGAGGTCGCAGAGGTCGAGCATTCCTCCGACACCGGCCCACAGTCCCTCCCCTCGCTCACACACACACACACACACACACACACACACACACACACACACCACGCTTTTCAGCACAAAAGTTGGCACCTGTCTAAGAGACTGTGAGTGTGTGTGTCCAATGATTGGCTTTCAGGCCTCGTTAAAAATAGTGGTGGTGAGGCAGAAGACCTCCATCTGAACCTTTCTGAAGGGTTCTGCAATACGAGTAAGATCCTATTTATTTGTTTTAATCCTGGTGTTAACTATTTATTTATGATCCGATCTCTTTTAGTTATTTATTTAGTTTCACGTGATGAAATTCGGCTTCTTTCACTTGGCTCTAAGTTCTCTTGGCCGTTCAATTTTCTCGTCTGTCTTGATGCGATTTTCCGCAAAAATTAACCAGGTTAAATAAAAACGGTCCTATTTTCAATACGGAAAGTCTTTTCCTGCAACAAGTGGGACGGACCTGCTGACCGACAGAGTCATAAAGACCACAAAGGGACCAGAGGTTGCACAAACCCTCTTAAAGATCGTATGACTGAGACAAAACTCACAAGAGACCTCAGGAATGAAAACTACATGGCGACTTGGGACCGTTTCACACAGCCGGTCTGACGGGTTGTGACTCCACCAAGAGAACGCTGGACCACAGAAGACCAGTCCATGTTTAGAATAGTGTAAACTGATCGTTTGTGAAAGGTTCATTTGTCCAGAAGAACATCAAGAATACTTGTCATGTATAAGAGTTTACTTCCGATGAATAAAAAGAGCTTTGAAAGAAGGAGCAAGAAACAAACCAGCAGATGTGACATGTTTACTAAGAAGCCATTTATGAGATCAGACGACGGAAAGTTACTTTAAAAGAGCCCAAAACTGGAAAACGCGATTCTATAGTCACTGGTTGCACAAAAACAAGATGGCGACGACCAAATGGCAACCTTGAAGCTTACAGTCTACTTCCTATCCACAATCTATGATTGAACACTCGTTAGCTAGTGGCTGCGTTAAACTTTATCTAGTGGCTGCGTTAAACGTTAGCTAGTGGCTGCGTTAAACGTTCTCGTTGCGTTAAACGCTAGCTAGTGGTTGCGTTAAACGTTAGCTAGTGGCTGCGTTAAACGTTAGCTAGTGGTTGCGTTACATGTTCTCGTTGCGTTAAACGCTAGCTAGTGCCTGCGTTAAACGCTAGCTAGTGCCTGCGTTAAACGCTAGCTAGTGCCTGCGTTAAACGCTCGCTAGTGGCTGCGTTAAACGCTCGCTAGTGGCTGCGTTAAACCCTCGCTAGTGGTTGCGTTAAACGCTCGCTAGTGGCTGCGTTAAACGCTCGCTAGTGGCTGCGTTAAACCCTCGCTAGTGGTTGCGTTAAACGCTCGCTAGTGGCTGCGTTAAACGCTCGCTAGTGGCTGCGTTAAACCCTCGCTAGTGGTTGCGTTAAACGCTCGCTAGTGGCTGCGTTAAACCCTCGCTAGTGGTTGCGTTAAACGCTCGCTAGTGGCTGCGTTAAACGCTCGCTAGTGGCTGCGTTAAACCCTCGCTAGTGGTTGCGTTAAACGCTCTCTAGTGGTTGTGTTAAACGCTCGCTAGTGGCTGCGTTAAACGCTCGCTAGTGGTTGCGTTAAACGCTAGCTAGTGGCTGCGTTAAACGCTCTCTAGTGGCTGCGTTAAACGCTCGCTAGTGGCTGCGTTAAACGCTCGCTAGTGGCTGCGTTAAACGCTCGCTAGTGGCTGCGTTAAACCCTCGCTAGTGGTTGCGTTAAACGCTCTCTAGTGGTTGCGTTAAACGCTCGCTAGTGGCTGCGTTAAACGCTCGCTAGTGGTTGCGTTAAACGCTAGCTAGTGGCTGCGTTAAACGCTCTCTAGTGGCTGCGTTAAACGCTCGCTAGTGGCTGCGTTAAACGCTCGCTAGTGGTTGCGTTAAACGCTAGCTAGTGGCTGCGTTAAACGCTCTCTAGTGGCTGCGTTAAACGCTCTCTAGTGGCTGCGTTAAACGCTCTCTAGTGGTTGCGTTAAACGCTCTCTAGTGGTTGCGTTAAACGCTCGCTAGTGGCTGCGTTAAACGCTCGCTAGTGGTTGCGTTAAACGCTAGCTAGTGGTTGCGTTAAACGCTCTCTAGTGGCTGCGTTAAACGCTCTCTAGTGGTTGCGTTAAACGCTCTCTAGTGGCTGCGTTAAACGCTCTCTAGTGGTTGCGTTAAACGCTCTCTAGTGGTTGCGTTAAACGCTCTCTAGTGGTTGCGTTAAACGCTAGCTAGTGGTTGCGTTAAACGCTCTCTAGTGGCTGCGTTAAACGCTCTCTAGTGGTTGCGTTAAACGCTCTCTAGTGGCTGCGTTAAACGCTCTCTAGTGGCTGCGTTAAACGCTCTCTAGTGGCTGCGTTAAACGCTCTCTAGTGGCTGCGTTAAACGCTCGCTAGTGGCTGCGTTAAACGCTCGCTAGTGGCTGCGTTAAACGCTCGCTAGTGGCTGCGTTAAACGCTCGCTAGTGGCTGCGTTAAACGCTCGCTAGTGGCTGCGTTAAACGCTCGCTAGTGGCTGCGTTAAACGCTCGCTAGTGGCTGCGTTAAACGCTCGCTAGTGGCTGCGTTAAACGCTCGCTAGTGGCTGCGTTAAACGCTCTCTAGTGGTTGCGTTAAACGCTCTCTAGTGGTTGCGTTAAACACTCTCTGCATTGCAAAAATTCCGTCATAATCTATTATTACCCGTCATTTCACTTTTTCAATGATAAGACATAAGCCAAAGGCGTATTTAAAAAAGATGGAGTCTGTGACTATTATTTATTCTAATTCATATATAAATTCAGCCTCTCCAGGGTCTGCAGGGTTCCTATACAGCTCTGTTAAGGTGCATGAATGTATGTGTGTGATTTTTTATAATTAATATACCGAACAAGATTGTTTATTTCCAAGGGAATGAAGAGAACATATGACCCGTCTGCAGCACAGATGCGCTTCAAGGCCACCAGTTCGTCAAAATGACGGGACGGCCTTCAGATTTTACCGCCGGCCGTCGAAAGAATTCCATCAATGGCAGAAAATATTCGGTTAACGCGACCCCTGAAGTTATCTGAATCTGAAGGTTTTGCGCGTTCCTCTGGGTTTAAAATAAAACGCATACCTCGTGAACGTGTTCACTCTGAGCTTAAACACTTGAATTCTGAAGGAAACTCCAACCTGCCGAGTAGACAAGTGAATTTACAGCTTCAAGCATCCTCGCCGCTCTGCTGGGAAAGAGATATGTGTGTGTGTGTGTGTGATCGTGCGCATGCCTCCAGGATGAGTAATGGACGCGGAGTGACGAGGACATGTGGCCGTGGGGTTTGGTGGGTTTTTAAAAGACATCACCTGCTACTATCTCAACCCGTCCAGCAGGCTCCAGAATAACTAATGTGACACGTCAATTTTCCACTGGACAGACACACACACGCCACGAGGGTTTTAAATCAAAGGCGAGTGAGGAGAGTGGTTTAGTTCCCACGTGCCGTTGCCAAACTTGCCGGCACACACAAGCACACATTGTAATAACTTAATTTACACCCGTCACGATGCCAACGGGACGGCTGCTGCTGGTTACCGCCGGTTCCTCTGGCAGAGAGGCGAGCTGCGTTTCAAGTTAAATTTTCTGCCCCGATTCCGTTCATTCTGTCGAGCCAAAGCCACTTGGACGTCCAGTATTTACGGCTTCGCTCGCATGTGAACCGTAGCCCAGGTAGAGCGCCTCAACGCACACGTCTCCACTTCAAAGCAGCAATAAAAAGTCATAATTCTTCCCTCCGCGGGGCTGTGATCCAGCGTGACTAACGGACCACATGACTGCAGAGCGGCCAACGTGGGCGGAGCCCCTTTGAGACACCGAACATGAAGAAAAAAACGTTTATCTTTGTTTGTTGATCTTGCTGCCACATGCCGAGTAAAGCGGAGCAGCTGTAAATTATATTTAAATACATTTTGATTTGTGTCCCTTTGTCACAAACGTAATGCGAACGAGACTCAAGGAGACAACAGTCGTGCCAGCTGCTGCTGCTCGAACCCAAAGACAATTACAAATATGTGAAAATTGTTCTCCTGAAATCACTCGAACGAGCCGCTGAAGAGCCAATCTGATGGGCGCAGAGATTCTTGCACGAGACCCAGCGAGTTAAGTTCGGCTGCGTTATCTCAGCGTGAAGAGATTTATAAGCTTTGTGGAGATATTTTACTGGATTACAGTTTAGACCAGAGATATCTGTCCCAAAAAGACACACAACCTCAGAGGAGAACTCAGTACGATTCCTCCTCTGGGGAACATGAATGATCACAACTATTCATCAAATAATGTTTGCGACATTATCGTCTCCAGAGTCAAAGCATGACTAAAGAAAAACTCCTTCATTTTGCATAGTATATTCTATATTTCAAGTTAAATAGAACACACACCGTTTGAAATGTATTCATGCGTTTTTCCATCAAGTCTGTCTTATTATATTTATTATTTGTGAGTGTTTAGATGCGTTTTCTTGCATTTCTGCTCCTTTGCCGTTGTTTTTATGCGTCTTTTTCCCCGTCTCACACATGTTTTATTCTGCATGATAAATAAACGAGACCAGTAAAAGGAAAGCGTATTCAAACGGTTGACTTGTGCAATGTGATTTGTAATAAATGGGCTGAATGCAGAACCACCCTGGTATAGTTTACAGCTCATTAAAGTGTCTTCGCATTCCCCGTCTCCTCTTTCAAATCCACAATGTGCGGGTTAGCGTCTCCGCGGCCGCTTTAAGTGGACAATCTCAGCCATCTGAACATCTCGCCGGCCCGAGCGACCTTCGTGCCCGAGGGTGGCGGATTAGCGAGCCTCTCCCGTATCCTCTATTCATTAAGGGCTGATCCTCCCGACTTGAGGACGGCGCTCGCGGCGCGGCGAGGACGAGGCCGCCGCGCGAGGAGCGCCGCGCTATGCTAAGGCGCGTGGTGGGGTTTAAGTGATATATCCTGCTTTAAGTCTCCCTGCAGCCTCGCCATGTGGAATAACAGGCCGGGAATACCTCCTCACCCCTCCACTGTTCGGCCCCCATCTGTTCAGACAGCAGTTGTCATTAATCCTCACACCACTGAATCAAATCAAGAGTATATCTGTTACTCCGCTGCGCTCGGAAAGTGATAAGTTGTGGATGAAGGTGGCGATTTAGACCTCAGGTTATTGTGTAATAAATCTCAACACGCCGGCGTGACACCTCTTATATTTCAATAACAGGCTGCTTTGAGAGTTGTAAGGATGAGAACATAATAATATGGCAATTAATATTAATCTAAAATGCCAATCTGCAAGTTTCATGGTGTGTTTTTGGGCTCAAAGCTCTTTGGTCTTCTACATATTTAATATTTAAGTTGGAGTAGAAGCGTGGACATCGTTTGAGTCGCTGCAGGAACACAGAAAACAAACATGTACTTTTAAACAGAAGCATTCAAACTCGTACTCACTGAAAGTACAAAAGTATTATGGTCAAAATAAACTTAAATACCAAAAGTAAAAGTACTCTCAATGCAGAAGGATCCATTTTAGAATAATAGGATGGAGCTAATTTGAACTACTTAAGACTGCTGGGTAACTTAATCTATCATTATAATTATAATAAAACATAATGTATTAGTTGACTGTCATTTTGTGTTAATTTAAATCTGCAAAGTAACTTAAAATGTCAGATAACTGTAGGAAAGTAAAAAGCACAATATTTCCTTTTCAGATGTTGTGGAGTAACATAAAACTGAAAAAAGTACAAGTACCTCAAAATGTTACTCAAGTACAATACTTGAGTAACGTACTTGGTTACCTTCCTGCCAGAGAACTAATCTTTCATGTCCAAAATGTAATTAATTTATAATAATAATAATAAATGTGTGTTGGTCTTTGTCGAGGATATATAAGTTTATTCTGGGACAACATTCCAAGAAAATCTTAATTGACATATTTGCAAGTTGTTTTCCTCATTTGTTCCATTTTGTAAAAAAATATAGTGAAAAAAAAAAAAACTGTTGAGTCCTCATAAAAAAAAATTAAAAAAAATTCTAATAAATATCTCAAACTTGGTAAAACCAGTGAGTGCGTGTCTAAAGTGCGGCCGTGTTTAGACAGCGGAGGCCTCACAGGTCAGACGCCCAGCATCGGCTTACACTGCAAAGCCAGACCTTAACCCGGGGGCCGAGCTGCCTATAGACTGACCCCAGATCAGCTAACGACAACAGAGCAGCTCCAGAACAGCAGCTGACTGAAGAGGGGATTGTTGTTAATGCCGCTTTTCTATTACATTCACTTGTAAAGTATTTAACGTGGAGGAGGCGGGGCCAGCCGGCTTCAATCCGAATAACTGGAGTTTTAGGAGCTGAAATCAAACTCGTCTCAACGGCACAGAGAGGATCCACAGATGCAGACCGGGGTTCTGGAGGCCGATCTGTCCGTCATCCCCGACCCCGAGCCGGCGTGGAGCGACACGGTGTCGGGCAGCGGGAGGGAGCGTGCCGCCGCCAGATGACACCGGGGTTCAGACGGCGGCGAGGACAGATGACACGCATGTGCCGCTCGGGAGAAACGCCTTGAAAGCTTGAGCAGTGTGTGTGTGTGTGTGTGTGTGTGTGTGTGTGTGTGTGTGAGAGAGAAAGGAGGCGGCTGTCAGCCACGCAATTAAGGAGCCCCTCCCCCGCCCTCCCGTCCCGGCGTACGCTCGCGCCGCACAGCCGTGTTGTGACATTGCAGACAGGCGGCCGACGCTCATCCCGGCCTCCCAGCGGCCTTCATCAATCTGTTCTCCTTTTCAACAACAGCCCACACACACACACACACACACACACACACACACACACACACGCACAGAACTCCGAGGAGACGGCCACTTGAAGCGAGGACTCGTGTGTGGTTTCCGCTTCACGCTCATTTAAATCCACTTCATCATCTTCAGGTTGCAGACAGACGCGCACTCCAAAATCATCAACGCAACCAAACTGTCAAAATATGAACAATTTACGAAGCAATAAACTGTGATTACATTTAATGTGAAGTGGAACGTCGCTGTTAAGGGAGTTGAAGTGGATGCTTTTCAGATTATACTCATAAAATAAAGATGAAGTGTTCAGTTCGGGGTCACAATATCTAGATAGATGTATTTATTTGGTGGTATAGTATATTTTTATAGTATTATTTGGTGGTATAGTATATTTTTCTGTTAAGTCAACTGTAAAGCCATTTAGACTCCTACAAATTAAGGTAAATTAGATTATTATTTTTTTTTTTTATAAAGGTATAAAACAATAGCTTCGGTTTAGGAAAGATTTTGCCCAAATGTTTACCGTAACATAATAATAATAATAATAATAACTTCAACTTATATAGCGCTTTTCTAAATACACAAAGACGCTTTACATTATGGAAACATAAACATAAACATAAAAGTGTTGTCGTATCACAATGTTGTGCGTTTTGATCTACGTGACGGAGAAAGGCATTCTGGAAGTTTAAAGAAATTTATTTTAACGATTATTTAATTGTAATGTCAGGATGAGAAACACTTCATCAAGTCAAACTTCCCGTGTTTTAGGATTTTAGGTATTCTGAAAGATTGATTTAAGCCATTTCTATTACAATGAATCAATACATTATTATTGATGGATTAAATTCCTTTAAGACTCTGACTTATAGGTATAAAAAGCTTTTGGGGGGAAACGTCTGAACCAGTTAAATAAATACCCAACAAAACCAGATATTTCATCCCATTAATACAAATATTCCTCCATCCAATATTAAAGTTATACGATCAGATCACCTTATTGTTTACGTGCAACAACAACAACAACAACAACACAAGCACATTGAGACGAGAGATTTCAATATTCAAACATCGACCAAACACCAACGCTGAAACTAAATTACACCATTGTGTAAACACACACAAACACAAACTGAACAGAGCGTGCCAGGCATACCAAGGGGAGCCTCAACAAGCCGGAGGGGGGGGGGCAAGCACGCACACACACACACACACACACACACACACACACACACACACACACACCTCTTTGAAAGTGATACATGGATCTGGCGGGCGGCAGAGCGCCACTCCAGATCCCCTCAGACAGCAGAGAGGATGCCGGGCTGGCCGGGATTTTGGCTGTAATGAGCCTGGACCGTGCAAACACACACACACACACACACACACACACACACACACACACACACACACACACACACACACACACACACACACACACACACACACACACAGTGCCTAAGTTCACTCAACAATGCGGCCAACTGCAAAGATAATATGGATGAGTGCCTCCCACTACAAAGCAAAACTGATGGTCATATATGCATTCCTGGGTATCACATGTTTGTACACATACACACACACACACACACACACACACACACACACACACACACACACACAGAAAATGTTTTCCTTTGTTTATCATGAATGTTATCATGATCTTATTCTATGTTAAGGACCTTGTGTTTACATTTTATGCATGAATTGGGCTGTATCAATATTTAATTAATATTATTAAAAAAAGTGGACAAAATACTACAATTTGCACATCTTATTCTGCTGTTTTAATTCAATTTATTTTTCCTTGTTTTATCATAAATTCAAAGATTAGCTTCCAAATAAATGGTTTAGATAATGTGGCCTTTGTTTCTTTGGCAGATCTCAGAGATTCATTTGATGAATAAAATCTCAAACCAATGAAAGTCGATGGATAAAACGACAAACAAATAAAAACTGGGATTATCTGAGTATTAAGATTGTATTCTGTGCCCAGCTAGAAGTAATTACTCTGGATATTTATTTAGAATACAAAATATTCCAACATGAGGTCACGTGGGTAACTGGGATCCAATTTATCTAATGCTGAGTAAATAGCTAGAAGTCGTTAAATATTAAATAATAATAACAATACGTCATCCTGACCTTTGCGGGTGTTCGGACCTCGACAAAGAAAGGATATGATTGGGCGGCAGGAAGTTCCAGCAGAGCACCTGGTTGGCCAGAGCCAGGTAGCGCTGGAACACGGAGGACATCTGGGCGTTGAGGTTCTCTCTGCGGCTGAACTCCTGCAGCACCTCCATGGTCAACATGAAGATCTGACGCAGGCCGTCCTCCTGGAGGAGACGGGGGAGGGGTCAGCTGAGGGAACGAGGACGTGAAACACACTAAAGGAGCTGAAGAGGAGAGGAGGAACCGACCTGGAACAGCCGCTTGCAGCTGCCGTGGAACTCCATGCTGAGGCCGATGCTGCTGGTCTTACTGGAGCTGGAGAACTCGCTGAGCAGCGCGGTGAGGATGGAGCAGGCCAGCGTTTGCTGCAGGGATCACAGAGAGGTCAGAGGTCACGAGGAGTCACCGAGGGAGCGAAAAGAGGAAGACTTGTCCTTCCTCAGCTTGTGCATCCTCGATTCCTTTCCTCGCCCGGGCTGTGATTGACAGGCCGCTACCAGAGACGTGGACGGCGTCGCCAAACTGGAGGCTTCATAACGACCACGAACCGACGGAGTGCATCACTTCCTGTTTACAGTCTGCGTCCTCGCCTCAAGCCCCTCCCACTTGAGATGAGAGCGGAGGAGGCGAGGAAGACAAAACCAGAAATAAAGTCAATAGAACTTGAGGTGCGGCGAGCCTCTTTTTGTTTTTCTTCTTACATCACGGGTGTCGATGAGACTTCCGCTAAGGATGCACTCGTGCCTCCTCAACGCCTTTGGCGAGCCTCCTCTCTCCTTGATGCATTTTAGGAATAGAGATGGGATTAGATTGGTGTTCGGGTCAAAGGTGGAGGAGGAGGCTCGAAGGAGAAATGAGACGACGAGCGGCACCAAAATCCAATTATTCCTACCAATTCTCAGCTGTGTGTGTGTGTGTGTGTGTGTGTGTGTGTGTGTGTGTGTGTTGTTTCAGCAACTGGATGCTTAAACTTTCATTGGGAACAAAGTAGTAAACAACTAAGTCAGCAAGTAAGTAAATAACAAAGAAAGAAATGGAAGAAAGATTGTATAAATTAAATATATAAAATAATTGTATTTAAGAAAGAAAGAAGTAAATAAGAAATAAATAAATAAAAGTAGGAAAGACTGAAGAAAAAAAGTTGTAAATAAAGAAAGAGAGGAAAGAAATAAAAGAAAGGATTGTATATAAGAAATAAATAAATAAAAGAAAGGAAGGAACAATTGTATCTAAAATGGAAGATTGTATAAAAGAAAACAAACAAACAAAAGGGAGTAAATATGAAGAAAGTAAATAAAAAAAGAATATAAAAAGGTAAACAAAAACAAAGTGTGTCTGGTTCATGAGCCTCCAGCGCTCCACAGACTAGTTTTAGTTCTGCTTCAACCAGAAACAGATAGACCAGCGCCACCTAGTGGCTGCAGAGCAGACGTCTGGGTTGTTTGTTGACAGCAGCGCTGACACATGGGTGCATCCCAAGTCTCTAAACTGCATCCTGTTTCCCTCACTTGCGTCTTTTCCTTGCATCTTAGTCCCTCCCACCAGGGATGCATAGAGAGACGCAAGACAACCAAGCGAGGAGAGAAGACGCGAGGAAACATGTTTTAAGAGACACGAGACGTCCTTTCCTCTGGAGCGTCACGTGAAGCGACGTCGGTTTCTGATGACTGACGACTGACAGCTGATCACAGCTGATCAGCTGTCAGTCGCTTTAACAGCTGATGAGTTTTGTCCGGAGAGTTTTTAGCGAACATTCCAATAAAAATGCACTTAAAATATTGATAAAAATGATCGTATGTTTTCAGTTGATTTAATGGTGTTAAACGACTACTTATATTAATAAAGACAAAGTTATCATGATGTCAGAGTGGAGATGTTTTCTCTGTCGTCTGTTACCGTTTAATAAACTGCATTGAGTATTTATATACTGTGATGTGTCCTGCTTATATGCGCAGGATCCATTTCTACCGGCAGAATGCGTCTTATTTATTTATTATTTACGTCGGTATGTTTTGAAATTCAGATTGTGACATCATTATAAAATAACCCACAATATAAATATAGTTTCTCTTCATTACGTGTTGTAAAGTGTTTCCTCTCTCCAGCTCTCTCTGATTTTAATTACATACATAATAAAGGTTATTGAGGGAAACAACAGATCAAATCTTTGAAGACATGTTTGTGGTCCTTTTGTTGTTCAGACCTACTATGAACATATTTTAACCAGATGGTGAATAAGAAAACAGATTTAATATATAACTTGAGTTTAATCTGTGATCGTCTCTGGTATTAAACTCCAGCGATCAGGCCGCTCAGCTGCAGCGTCCAATCACATAACAGATGAGCAGTGAGGGGGCGTGTCCAGCGTTAAAACACTTCCTGGAAGCCTGCTCTCGGGGCTCCTCCATCATGACTCCTCCATCATGGTTCCTCCTCCTCCTCGCTCCTCGATCCTCGCTCCTCCGAGCAGAATAAGAGCTTTGGGACGGCCGTCAAGATGGCGGCGCAGAACCACTTCCGGTTCAATCGAGGATCGAGGAAACGACAATTTAGAGACTTGGGATGCACCCAAAGTCAACATGGTTCCACAAACACCCTGAACATCCATCTCCTCCACCGCTCACGGCCCGTGTCAGAGACACCAAACCCATCAGAGACATCAGAGAACCGGCTCTTCATATTTAACTTTAAACTACAAAACCTCAGGATGTGAACATGAATTTGCACGCGAGGCGTTTGAAACAGCAGCAAATACGGAAAACATCATTTTATCACGACGTAGTTTAGTAACGGAGGAAGAAGCACTCAGATCGTATACTTGTGTATATCGTTGTCTATAAATCCTCTTCTGTTGATGTGTGGATTTCAGTTTTTACTATTATGTATTTGTTTTAGTTTTATTTTCCATCGCAACAGAGATTTATTTTATCTGGTTCAGTAAATGTTGAACAAACAAGTGAAAGTAGCAGAGTTGTTTGCATTGCTTAGATTAAGTACAAGTAGCAGTAAGAGTGTAAAGGTACTCTCGTACCATTCACAATTTAAAGTGAAAGTACAACAATATTCGCATTAAAACATTTTAAATAGGTACCAAAGTAAAAGTAATTCCAGAGTAATATATATTTTATGATTTAAATGACTTGTTATATACTGCCAAGTAGCTTCTGAATAAATCATCAGTCTAAACCTATGATAATATAATTGTAGGTTAATAATATCATTATGTCATTATATACTGGGAGATTATATTTTCTATTATTAATCTGAATCAAGTTATCAAATAAATGTAGTAAAAAGCTAAATATTTTCCTCTGAATTGCAGAGAAAATGGAAATACTCAAATAATAAAACAAGTACCTGAAATGAGTATTTAAGTACAGTACTTAATGTACTTCCACCACAGGTAGCAAGGCACCACAAAGTAGTTGCATGTCAGCTATTAAGGCAACTAACTAAGAGGCCAACACATTTTGACCGTGGTGCAGATGAAGACGATACGGTAACTTAAATATGGAGAATGTTTTATGATTTGAGTAACGAGGTTGTGCCGACATGGTTTGGTGTGAACACAACATAAGCGCTTGAATACATTTAACTTCAGGCTCGTGTGCGTGTAGCAGGACACGATGTACGTGTTAATGATCTATAAACCAACATGGATGGCTCCTTGCTGACGTCTCTCACCACGGTGGCGTTCCCGCTGCTGATGAGCTGCCCGACCTCCAGGAAGACGCTCTTACAGTTGATGCTCTTGTCCAGAGAGCCTCTCTTCACCACGACCGCCACGGCCAGCAGGATCTGCTCACGCACGTACTTCTGCAGGCTGGAGGAGACACGGCTTTATTATGGGATGTTCAGCAGTGTGGTTATGTGAGGAAAGTCATGTTCTTTTAGGCTCCTAAAAGAATCTGTATCCGTTTGAGTTAACTATTATTTTCACAGCTTTACTGAAGCCGTTATCTTTCCTCTCTTTAAAGCCATCAGACTCAGGCTTCATACACATGTTGACCAATGGATTTCCATGACCTTTCCATAGTTTGAGTAAAAGAATAAACATTTATATAGATGCCTGTATGTATGCCTGCTTATATTTTGAGCGTCTTTCTTTTAAAAGCAAATTAATTATTTCAAACTCAGCGTAAATGAACGACATGAACACATGAATATAACACATTTACATGACTTTTACTACACTTTTGGGGTTTTATTTTGTTCAAGGACTTTTCCAGGCCTGGAAATAACCATTTTAAAATTCAAGAACTTTTCCAGGTTTTCCATGACCGCGAGATCCCTGAGACGACATTGAGAAAAACACTCAGAACACAGGAGCTGCTGGTCAGTAGAACTATGGAGAAGAAGCTCATACAACCACACTTCTAAACATCACTACCGTCTCTTTAAATCAACGCTCTGATCCAGAGGAACATAAAGGAGGACAGAGAACAGCGATATGTTGTATCTCAGGGTTCAATCACAGCTGCAGATCGTTTTCTTTGGCCTGAAATCGCATGGAAAAGTTAAATCGGTTAGTTTTTTTTGTGTTCGTCTACTCTAACAAAAACAAACAGAAATCCCTCTCGCTTGTTTCGTGAATAGTTTTGGTAACCGCCCCGGCGTCAGGTCGTGGACTCAAACTCGTCTCTTCTTCTGTGCCGTTTTTAGCAGCGGACACAAGAAGAAATAGAAAATTCTGAGCATCAGCTTCGCCTTCCCATGTATGAAAGCATTTTGGGCATTAAAGTAAAATAAATAAATAAAAATGCAATTATATTTTCCAAGAGAAGGACTGCAGAGCATTTCAGGAATCCAATTTCAAAAGCCATCAATATTTCTTTCCCAAACAAATTACCTGCATGCTGAGATGTCTTTCTATTATTAAGCTCATCAAAAAGACCAAATTAAGAAAGAAAGAAAGAAACATGCACTTTATTAATCCCCTTGGGGAAATTCTTCTCTGCATTTGACCCATCCCTGGATAGGGAGCAGTGGGCAGCCCTGTGAGGCGCCCAGGGAGCAGTTAAGGGTTCAGTGTCTTGCTCAGGGACATGAGACATGTCAGCTATGGGGGGACTGGGGATCGAACCGGCTACCTTGTGGTTGCGGGACGACCACTCATCCCCCTGAGGTACAGCCGCCCAATTTGAAAGCCGTGGAATTTGAAAGGCTTGTTGATGAAGATGAAGGCTCTTGAATTACACAACGTCCTGTGCTTTAGACTTTAGACTTTAGACTTATGTAACAGGAGATCAGGTCTGTTGATGTTCTTGGCCTCACGATAAACCAGATGTCTCTAAAACCTGCATTCTCTCTCCTGACCACCAGGGGGAGACTCCTCTGGTTGTATAGAAGTCTATGCTTCATGTGTTAAAGCTGCATTCTCTCTCCTGACCACCAGGGGGAGACTCCTCTGGTTGTATAGAAGTCTATGCTTCATGTGTTAAAGCTGCATTCTCTCTACTGACCACCAGGGAGCGACTCCTCTGGTTGTATAGAAGTCTATGCTTCATGTGTTAAAGCTGCATTCTCTCTCCTGACCACCAGGGGGCGACTCCTCTGGTTGTATAGAAGTATATGCTTCATGTGTTAAAGCTGCATTCTCTCTCCTGACCACCAGGGGGTGACTCCTCTGGTTGTATAGAAGTCTATGCTTCATGTGTTAAAGCTGCATTCTCTCTCCTGACCACCAGGGGGTGACTCCTCTGGTTGTATAGAAGTATATGCTTCATGTGTTAAAGCTGCATTCTCTCTCCTGACCACCAGGGGGAGACTCCTCTGGTTGTATAGAAGTCTATGCTTCATGTGTTAAAGCTGCATTCTCTCTAGTGACCACCAGGGGGTGACTCCTCTTGTTGTATAGAAGTCTATGCTTCATGTGTTAAAGCTGCATTCTCTCTCCTGACCACCAGGGGGCGACTCCTCTGGTTGTATAGAAGTCTATATAAATGACTCTACTTCTCTTGATGTATTCCCTCAGTAAACATTGTAAACATGAGTTTATGTCTCAATCTCTAGTTTCAAGTCTTCTTCAATACAGCATGATGTTCATTTAGTAAATTATGGTCATTTAGAGTCAAACAGACCATAAAGCAGAGGATGCTTTAGGGCGGGGCTACAGGGTGATTGACAGGTCGACACCAGAGACCTGGCTTGCTCCTCAGTCCTAATTTGGTAACGTCCGTTGCAAAAAAACAAGATGGCGACGGCGAAAGCGCTGAACTTAAGGCTTCACAACATCAGTCCACAAACCAACGGGTGACGTCCCGATGAACACGTCTGCTTCTTCTATACAGTCTAAACATCACACACACTTAAAGAGATGTTTTAACACACACACACACACACAGGTGTAATTATGCCCCTCCCCTTTCTCTCTTACTTGGGTCTCTGTAAGACGTAGGTGAGGAGGAACGCCCGGAGCGACTCGATGCTGGTCTTCTCCAGAAGGATCCACTCCCGCACCACGGCCTCCATGATGGCGGTGGCTGCCTGGAACAGCACATAGTCCACCTTACTGGTCTCTGGAGAGGAGGGACGATATAATACGTTTATAATAAACTAATAATAAGACCCGTAAGGACAAAATGTCTCCATTAGAACCATAAGTTTAAAGATAACATCTAGAGGCCTGGCTTCAACATTCTGGCACAAGAGCCTGTGATTCTCCTGATGTCCACTAGGGGCGTTGCTGCAGTATTACAGAGCGCTGCAGCGCTTGACGCAATGCATCAAAATCAATCAATAAATCTAAGACCGTGAAAAAAAACTAATCTCTCTAGCATTGATTATACAGAAAATAATTCCAATCTTGTGGGTTTTCGTTACCATAACAGCGACATTATGTCAACAAAGGGTTGAAATTATGATCAAGACAGAAATTGCTTAAACGATTTCACTAATATTTAATAGTATTTTTGTGAGGGGGACATTCAAACTGCACAATAATACAAATGCAGCTAAAAATACAGAATATAATACATTCTTTAGTTGTTGTTTTTCATAACAGTTCCAATATGGAAACAAACTAGGGTTAACAATTCAGATATTTGCGATTTATGATCAGGACTCAAGTTGATTAGAAGATTGAACTCACTGAAAGTATAAATAATATTAATATATTGACAGAGACATCTCTGTCCTCTGAAGACATAAGAGCAACTTTTTATTTTTAAAGGGCGGTCGAGTGTTAAAGACTTTATTCTGGTGCTTTTAACAGGATTTCCCTTTACACAGAGGGTTGGTTCTAATATGTTGTTTCTTTGCTGACATGGTGAACAAAATAAATCCGTAAGATAAGAAAGAACCGAGAAGGTAAAAGTGCAAATCCCAAATAAACACCGTGGGGAAAAAGAGCAGATATGTAGGGAATGAGAAGTGACATAAAGCTGCGTAACGCATGCGTGTACATTATCAAACGGAGACATCTTCAGAAACGTGACGTCTTCGTCCTCTCTGGATAAACTTGTGTATTCAAAATGTATTAAAAAAGAAGCTGCGCAGGCTTAAATAATAACGTCAATAGTTACCTAAGATGTGCCTGCAGATGGCAAAAGGGGATTTGGACTTCCTGAAGGAGAGGAAGATGTGCTCAGCATGCTGCCTCTGTTCTGTGCTGACCATGGACGGCGGTGCCTGGGAACAAAACACAACACATTTATTACACAGGACTAGTGTATTTCTACCATTTTCATGATTTTGTTTGTAGGAATATTATATTTTATTTGATGAGAAATTGATTAAACTTGTTGACAAAGTGCTAATGAACTCCAATTCAATAAATGTGTGTTATGCAACTCATTAATGAGCTGCTGGTAAACAAAGTGGTGTTGTTGTTTGTGGAGAAACTCAGTTTCACAGATCTGTGGATTAAACTCAATAATCAATAAACTAAACCAGTCAGCAGTTACTACCACCCAATACATGTATATAAATATATTCTACTACTTTACCCATTCAATATGCATATACTGTATATAACCACCCAATACATGTATATAAATATATTCTACCTGCTTTACCCATTCAATATGCATATACTGTATATAACCACCTAATACATGTATATAAATATGATCTACTATGACCATTTAATATGCATATAACCACCCAATACATGTATATAAATATAAGGTACTACTTTGCCCATTTAACAGTTATTCCTTTGCACTATTTGTGTTCTTTTACAATCAAGAGTGCATGCATATACTGTATACAACCACCTAATACCTGTATATGAATATAATATACTACAATGCCCATTTAATATACTGCATAACGCCACTCAATACATGTATATAAATATAATGTACTACTTCACCTATTTAAGTTGTTCCTTTGCATCTTTTTGTGTTTGTTTACAATCTACAGAGTACATGAATACACTGATAAAACCACCCAATACATGTATATAAATATAATGTACTACTTCACCCATTCAACAGTCATTCATTTGCACTATTTGTTTGTGTTTACAATCTACAGAGTGCATGCATATACTGTATATAACCACCCAATACATGTATATACATATATTCTGCTACTAAGCCCATTTAACAGTTATTCCTTTGCACCATTTGTGTTTGTTTACAATCTACAGACCACTTGTATAAATATATAAAAAGAAGCCGTGAACAACAACATGTACACCTGTCTTTCACCTGCTTAGTGGGAACATAATAATTACATGTTCCCCATTTCTGTTTACCTTGTTTACAGCTTTACACCATCTCCATCTCCCTGTACATTATTCTGGTGTGTACACACGTCAAACCTCGTGTGTGTGTGTGTGTGTGTGTGTGTGTGTGTGTGTGTGTGTGTGTCCTGGGTCGTCCCGGCACCAGAACACACGGTATACATCATGACCCACAACACCTAGAGCGAAGCCAACCGTCCACCTGCTGGCGACCACGTGACGTAAAACACGTCACGTGAAGCTACTATTCCACTTTAAAACAACAACACAGGTTGTTGTTGTTTTTACATTTAAAAACGGAGGCAGTTTAATAATTATAACAAGGGAGAAGAAGCAAAATGGCAGAAAGGACGAGGCTGTAGCTCAAGTATCCAACACACACACACACACACACACACACACAGAGCCATGACATGCACGTGGAGGTTAATGGAGGCTGAGGGAGATGCGGGAGCAGCCGTTGGGTGTAAAGAAGCAAACTTAACGGCTGAGCGCGAGCCGCTGAAGTTCAGCGCGACCGCGCGCGAGGGGACGGTTTGTTGTTTTAAACGGGAGGTGATGGCGGATGGTTTATCGAAAAGACGGAGAGAGAAAGAAGAGAACCGAAGGGGGGGAGATTGCGTTTCATGCGGGATGGGGAGACAGATGAGGGGGGGGGGGGGGGGGGGGGGGGGGGGGTAGAGGGAAGGCGCCGCCGCCACGCATCGCTCACGCACCGTTTCAACGGTAGAAATCTGAACACATTTGACAACAGGAAAAAAAAAAAAACTTGGGGAGTCGCCGCGCGCGTGCCCCGGCAGTTAAATTCCCGCCGGGACGAAGTCTGCGCCCGCGTCCCTCCCGCCGCCAACATGGCGGAGCAACAAAACACGTTAAATAGCTCACCATTAAAACTTTGGCAGCGCTTTCCAGCTGTGTGATCACTTCTGGTGCACCGACCGCCGCCATCGTCGTCGTCCCTCTCCGATGACGCGCCATGCGCTCTGCATTGTGGGATGGCAGCGCGCTGGTACCCGGCGGGGGGAGGGGGAGGGGGAGGGGGGGGGGGGGGGGGGGGGGGGGGTACTACAGTAAAGTACTGTGAATACACAATGATGAGGTACTTGTACTTCACTCGAGTATTTTCCCATTTCTGATACTTTTTATTTCGACTTTATACTCCACTGCATTTATTTAGCAATATTAGTTACTTAATTTGCAATTATTAATGCAAAAATCTAAATAAACCAATCAATTATAATATATATATACACCATAATTGATTGGTTTATTTATATTTACATGTATATAATTAATTAGTATAATTAAAAAAGTTCATTAAAAAATGTAAGATACAATATTTACTAACTTTTTAGTTGACGTTTCCATCAACGATAGTAAGATGTGTAATTAATTTATTCATACAATTATTAATCGCAACTCTACCCTGATGATCAATACCTGATCTCACTCATTTATTCATGCATTTATTTATTTTTCTTTGCATTACATATAATTAAAATTATATACGACATGAGCAACAATTTACTTACAAATGTACGAAAAATATCAAATTTAGAAAGTCGATTCATCTTAAAAAACAGTTTAAAAAGACAAAACGCAGCTTTTGTTCAGTGAAATAAAAGCGTGAGTCCGAGTTGGTTAATTTAATTTATACATTTTACACACGAGGACTGTGAAAGCATTTTTACAAATTCTCAGTTCATACATGAATGTAAAAAAAAAGAGATAGCCGTCCACATTACATCATAATACTGCGTAGACATGGTTGTTGTTTTTTTAAGCACAGGGGGGAAATAAAGATAGAAAAAATATGTATATCTGTATAAATATAAATTCAAGAGTAACAGTTGTATCATACGTCGAGACGACGCGAGAAAAATCTTAAAAATGAAAGAAGGAAACACGAGAAATCAGACGGCGAGTCAGCGGGAGATTGTCGACCGTAGGAACAGGAAACGCATCACGCGCTCGCTTTAAAGCTTTTGTTTGTTTTGAACGTCGGGGAGAAGAACCCGATGTGTGGCGTCGGCTCTGGAGCCCGTGAGCCCGTGAGCCCGTGAGCAAGGCACTTCACCCACTGGACGCTGCTCTGAGGAGACCGGCAACACGGCTTTGTTCACGCAGGCTGTTGTTGTGCTCACATTTCTTATGTGAACATTTAAAAAATAAAATATTAGAAATGTAAACATGACCTGAGTGTCGGTGAAAACCCTGTTGACCTTTTCCTGAAACAACGCTCTGTCACGTTCATTTATTCATCAATGTATCGTTTCTGCCTCATTTCCATTTTTCTTTATGACTAAATGTATTTAGGATTATCCCGGCACAAATAATTGTAATAATTCATCCTGATAAATCAAAATATGCCTCAAAACAAACAGGAACCACTTTACGGGACACGTGTTTTTTTTTTAATGAACATTTTAAAAGAACAAATGGAAAACAAATGCGAGTCTGTTCGTTCTTACATGATAATCCCTTATTAAAAAATAAAAAAAGAGGCTTTTTATTTCACTTATAGATTTTGGAAATTCCTCACGATCAGATTATTGTGTTTATTTATGCCGATCCACGATAGAATCCTAATATCGTTCGGTTATTCAACCACCAGAGAAAACATTGTTTCTTTTCTGAACTTGGAAAACATGGTTTTCATGAATCAAACATGAAACTTTCTGCAGCACATTCTGAAGATGACGATCTTTAACTTTCTGAAATCGCTTCTCTGAGCTCTGAAGCTCTGGATTTGTTTAAACTGAACATTCCTCTGCAACCTTTCTTTTACTATTTTCATTTTTTTTGCTGAATTTCTTAATCCCAAGAAACTTGTCTCTTGAGGTTTAAATAAAGTTTTGTATGAATACATTGCGTCCATGTTGTAAGAAGACGGTGAACAAAGCCGCGTGGACGCGAAGAACTCCCCAGATAAATAATACAAGCAGATAAAGAATGTGAAAAAGACGCTGACGGTAAAAAGAAGATTGCAATATTTTCAGATGTTGCTGCTAACTTTAGAACAAAAAGGCACATTTACAGAAAAACAAACGCAAAACATTGTCAGGCAAAACAATAAAAAAATCCTCTGTAACAGATCTGATCCTCTGGTTTCTCCGTCGTCGTCGTCGTCAGAGAAGCAGAAATACTGTCGGAAGCAAACGGTTCCGTTTGCCACAAAGAGCCGTTATTGATTGTCAATAAGCAAGAAGGTTCTGGTGATCCACACACACACACACACACACACACACACACACACACACACACACACACACACACACACACACACACACACACACACAATCAAAACGTGACGCGCAAACTTGTGGTCATTTCGGATAAATAAAGAAAATGTACCAAACACAACCTTCCTCTTCCTCCTCCTCCTCCTCCTCCTCCTCCTCCTCCTCCTCCTCCTCCTCCTCCTCCTCCTCCGGGTCCAGGACCAGCCCGGCCCGCAGGAGGTGAAGAGTCTTAACCGTCCATGTTCTGCCCACACTGATCATCATCCTCATCATCCTCATCATCCTCATCCTCATCACGAACTCCCAACATTCAACTACTTTTCAAAAACACAAGCACACACTTTTTTTTTTTAAAGCCACAACAAAAAAAGGGGGAAAAAAAACAAAACAGGTAATATAATAATAATAATGTAAATAATATTAACCACAATAATAAGCAGCATGTTGTAACTGGAAAAAAAATGAAAATATATATATAAACCAATATATTTGTACATTTCAGTACAAAAGAAAGGATGTTAAGTGTTTAGAAAACTATATATAATGTATTTTGTTGTATTGCACATAGTCAAACTATCACTAGAAACCTTCTCATGACGCCTCCTCAGATAAAGAGGTTCAGTTGCAACTCATCTTTGCAAAAGTAGCTGTAAGATTGTGCATCTTGGTGGATGTGTGTTTGTTTATATATATATATATATAAATATATATATTTGTGTGTGTGTGTGTGTGTGTGTGTGTGTTGGAGCTTTGATTCTCAGTCAGAGACCAGCTCAGCACCATCCGACCCGACGGGGTTCAGGCTCTGGTTTCTCTGTACGTTTCTATTTATCTTCATAAGGTTTCACTCCGTTCTTCAGTTCTCTTCCTTAAAAACAAAACAACAACGCTTTCCTTCAGAAGTAGAACTAGAACGCAAGAAAGATTAGTTTCTTGCGTTCTTGATCTAGTTATTCCTGTGATTTATGAGCGGAGATTCACTTCAAATAAAACTCATCCGAACTCCTGTTGGTCGGGTTCTTGAGCTCTGAAATGGTTTTGATCGTAACAGGAAGCATTTTATAAACACGCGCTTTGTATAAAGAGGTTTCTGGTTTTTAATCTGCTGTTTCTTAATTTATTTTATTGCCTTTTATGCACATTTTACTGTATTTAAATGCATCTTCCTGTATGGAGGCCGATCCGCCTCCTCTGGAAAAGCACTTTAAAATCCACTGCCGTCGTCTTTAAAAGCTCCGTTTGACTCGACTTGAGGAGAACGTTCCGAGGAGAGACGGCGGTCCGACTCCGTCGGAGCGACAGCCGGCACGAAGCGAGGCGGCGGCGGATCAAAAGGATCCATTTCGGTTTTCCTGCTTCCTGAAACGCCACCGAGAGGCATCGGTCCGTCCGTGGAGTCGACTTCTTGAAATGCGGACGCTGAAATGTAACCTGCATGACGTCATCGTCCCACCCCTCACCCTGTATGACTGGATACGCGAGTGTGTGTGTGTGTGTGTGTGTGTGTGTGCGCGTGCACGTGCATGCAATGTGTCTTTGTAGCTTATTTTTTTTTGCAGCAGTTGTGAAAAGAGGCGTGTCGCTCGTTCAGGCTCCTCCTCTTCCTGCGAATCCACGAGTGAAGATCGGGTTTCGCTCCCGCGCCGCTCCGGTCGTCCCGTTTTTTAAGACACCGGAGGGGTTTCGGAAAAAGGAATGGGACAAGAAAACGAAATAACCAAAAAAGTCTCGTCCGTGATCCAGACGTCCTCGCGCTCCCGAGAGAAACTCCACGTTCGCCGCTTCGCCTCCTATGACAGGAAGTGGTCTCTTGGTCCCGGTCGGGGAGGTTTGTGTTTGCGGACGCTCGACAACACCGGCTGGGTCGCTACACGTACACCGGCTCGCACCCCTCCCCCTGCTCCCCCTCCTCGTCCTCCTCCTCATCGTCGTCCTCTTCTTCATCTCCTCGTCCGTCCTCGCCCTCGTCCTCCTCCTCGTCGCCCCGGCCGGCGCCGGGCGACGCCCCGCCGGCCTCGAGCGGCTTCGGGTAGCGGAAGGGGCAGCCGTTGTCGTCGAAGAAGCGGCGGAAGGTGAACTCGTAGAAGGCGTGCTCCGGGTGCTTGCCGTGCGGCGAGCAGAGCGTGTCCAGCGCCCGGGTGCTGTCGCCGCTGTCGCTCCAGGCCCCGGGGACGCCCTCCTCCTCCACGGGGTCGAAGTTGGACGTGTCCATCGGGTGGGCGATCTTGGGCCGGTACGGCGCCGGCTGCTGCCGCAGGTTGCTGGAGAAGTCCGTCTGGCTGAAGAAGGGGTGGGCCTTGATCTCGCCGGCCCCGTTGGCGCCCAGGCGGTCCTCCGCGGAGCAGCAGAGGCGGCCGATGATGTCGACGGCCTCGGGGCTCAGCTTGACCTGCGCGGGAACCTGCAGGGTGCTCTCCCAATTGATGACCTGCAGACACAAAGGAGGGCACAGCGGTTATTAGGGCTAGCCTTTGTGCTACTGGTTTAGCCTTTGTACTACTGGTTTGGCCTTTGTGCTACTGGGTTAGCCTTTGTGCTACTGGGCTAGCCTTTGTGCTACTGGGCTAGCCTTTGTGCTACTGGGTTAGCCTTTGTGCTACTGGGTTAGCCTTTGTGCTACTGGTTTGGCCTTTGTGCTACTTGGTTAGCCTTTGTGCTACTGGGCTAGCCTTTGTGCTACTGGGCTAGCCTTTGTACTACTGGTTTAGCCTTTGTACTACTGGTTTGGCCTTTGTACTACTGGTTTGGCCTTTGTACTACTGGGCTAGCCTTTGTGCTACTGGGCTAGCCTTTGTGCTACTGGGCTAGCCTTTGTGCTACTGGTTTAGCCTTTGTACTACTGGTTTGGCCTTTGTGCTACTGGGCTAGCCTTTGTGCTACTGGGCTAGCCTTTGTGCTACTGGGTTAGCCTTTGTGCTACTGGTTTGGCCTTTGTGCTACTGGGTTAGCCTTTGTGCTACTGGGCTAGCCTTTGTGCTACTGGGCTAGCCTTTGTACTACTGGTTTAGCCTTTGTGCTACTGGTTTAGCCTTTGTGCTACTGGGTTAGCCTTTGTGCTAATGGTTTGGCCTTTGTGCTACTGGGTTAGCCTTTGTGCTACTGGGTTAGCCTTTGTGCTACTGGGTTAGCTTGCTGAGAAGCAGCTCTCACTCGTTGGCTCAGAGGGTGTTTCCTCATGAACAAGTTAACTTCTGGACTTCTTGGCTTCTGCTTTCTTCTTTTTTTGCTGCTGAGAAAGTACTTACTCGGAAATATGAGCTAAAAAAGTCCCTGAAAAAAGGTTCTAAGAACTGCGATTATTCCAAGTTCTTCCAGTCCAATAATGTCTGTTGCCCCAAAGACCCCCGGCTGACATTCATTCATGTGATGTTTCTAAACCAAAGCGTGTTCCTCTTCCTCTTCGTCACTGACCTTAATCTGAGTCTCGGTGGGCGTGGAGGCCAGGAAGGGCGGCTGTCCCACCAGCATCTCAAACAGGATCACTCCTACGCTCCACCAGTCACACAGCTGGGTGTAACCTGCACAGCAACACACAACGTCACATCATCTGCATACAGTATGATACGCGTTTACACACAGTTACTATACGCATCCATTTAAAGTGAAATAAAGCTTACTCTAATGTTATAAAGCAGCTATTCTCAACCACTGGTGGGCTTCAGGGCGCCATCTATTGGGCCGCAGAGGTACTGCCAAACAGTTTGATAAAATAAATACGATAAACTTAATGTTTATAAGTTATTTGTATGTCTAAATGTTGATTCGTAATGGCAGTGATTGGTGAGGGTAAGCAGAATATATTTAATTTTGGTCACTACAACTGATAGTGGTTGAAAACATATTTACAGTCCAGTTTAATTGTTCTCTTTTTTTGTCATGTCATTTCTTTTACTCATTTATTTGGGAAAGTGGTCCAACCAGAAGTGATCCCTAAATTACAAATGCTGAGAAGCTCTGGTATGAAGGATAAGATTAAACTAAACGCCTAAAATATGTAAAACTAGAGATTAAACTAAATGCCTAAAATAAAAATAAATATTTTATAATAACATTATAACATAACGAGGGAATTTTTAACCTCGTTTGCTTTACTTTGAAATTAAAATGTGTAGTTGTATGAATCCGTTACGGTCGCAGGAGACGTTTCACACGATAACATTTTAATTCCTCTAACTTTATTTACGATACGATCGTGATCTAAAAAACGACTCCTGATTGGCTGCCTTTGCATCTTAAACTCTTTTGTCTGGCTGGTTGAATAAAAAGGATTTTGCAGCCCACCTTTGCGCAGCAGCACCTCGGGCGCGATGTAGTTGGGCGTCCCCACCAGAGAGTGAGCCAGGCAGCGCTGGTGCTGCCGGTTGGCGCTCTGCTCCAGCGACATCAGCCGGTCGCCGCAGCGGCAGTTGGACACGTCGTCCCAGAAGTCGCTCGGCTCCATGCTGTCCTGTCGGACGTGGCTGCCTGGGGGCGGAAGAGGAAAAGGACGACGATTGAGTTAAACCTGGACGGGAAGCGGCGGAAACTAATCGGCAGCGCTTCTGAAGCAAAGGGAAACTGCATCGGGGCGGATGAGAAAAGGCTTGTTTCATGTTGCCAGAACATGAAAATAAAAAGACAAAACAATGAAAGCTCGAGCTTTTGGGTCAGAGAAACTAAACGAGATGAACAGGAAGTAAATCCAGGCACTCCATAATAAAAGTTACGAGGATAAAAGTCTTTATTGTCGTGGCTAAATCTTTAAAAATAAAAAAGACAGAGAAGGAGAGTATAATGATTTAGCTACTACAAACAAAGTTTTAAAAAAAGCACTTTTCCTTTTATTTTGGAACGCTTTCCAGTTTCTTCTCTGTTTTCCAGAAGCACCCGACACATTTTGGATCAAGAAAACACAGAACATCTCTTTAATAGTATCAGAAATCAATGAGTAAGAAGGAGTTAAAACCGTGAACATCACTTGTGTTTGTGCACCGGATGGAATAGAATATCTATGACATCTTACGTAATGCTTTCATGATTCAAAAACCCTCACTAAATATCTTTGAAACCGTGTTAAATTGAGATCTTCACCTTTCTGGTAGTACTTGGAGTTGTGCGTCCAGCGGAAGCCGGTGCACAGGCCGAAGTCCGTCAGCTTGATGTGTCCGTCCAGGTCGATGAGGATGTTGTCGGGCTTGATGTCGCGGTGGATGAAGCCCATCTTGTGGACGCTCTCGATGGCCAGCGTCAGCTCCGCCACGTAGAAGCGCGCCAGAGACTCGGCGAAGACGCCCATCCGGATGAGCAGGCTCATCATGTCTCCGCCGGGGATGTAGTCCATGACGAAGTAGAGGCTGTCGCGGTCCTGGAAGGAGTAGTAGAGGCGCACCACCCACTCGTTGTCGGCCTCCGCCAGGATGTCGCGCTCCGCTTTCACGTGGGCCACCTGCACCGAGCGGAGCGTGAACCACGTTTAACACAAAGAATGTAGCTATGCTTTTGTGTTAAAACCGAACGGAGCACAATGTTCGGTTCGGTGTGCGACATCCTTACGGTACGCTGTGTGACCCAAACAGCTTATGTGCTACTCGCACACCCTAAGACCAACATACAGACTTAACTGTGACCCTAAAACCAAACTACGTAGTTATCATTGACCCTAAAACCAAACTACGTAGTTATCAGTGACCCTAAAACCAAACTACGTAGTTATCAGTGAGCCTAAAACCAAACTACGTAGTTATCAGTGACCCTAAAACCAAACTACGTAGTTATCAGTGACCCTAAAACCAAACTACGTAGTTATCATTGACCCTAAAACCAAACTACGTAGTTATCAGTGACCCTAAAACCAAACTACGTAGTTATCAGTGACCCTAAAACCAAACTACGTAGTTATCAGTGACCCTAAAACCAAACTACGTAGTTATCAATGACCCTAAAACCAAACTACGTAGTTATCAGTGACCCTAAAACCAAACTACGTAGTTATCAATGACCCTAAAACCAAACTACGTAGTTATCAATGACCCTAAAACCAAACTACGTAGTTATCATTGACCCTAAAACCAAGCTACGTAGTTATCAGTGACCCTAAAACCAAACTACGTGAACCTAAAACCAAACTACGTAGTTATCAGTGACCCTAAAACCAAACTACGTAGTTATCAGTGACCCTAAAACCGACATATGTACCAAACCGTGACCCTAAAAGCGAGATATCTACCGAACCATGAATACCATTACACATCTTTAACAGACGTGGTAAAACGAGATGGACGTCTATGTACCGTAAATTTCGGGTTACGAGCCGCTACTACCTTCGGTCAGTGTCCCCGTTAGCTCCCCGCTGTAGCCAGCTGGGGCTCCTGCTAGCGCTCCGTCACTTCCCCGCTAACTTCCGCTAGCTCCCTGAAAACCACCGAAGGTAGCGGGACCAGGCTCGACACCCGACTTGGGCAGAGGGGACGCGGGCAGTAGCAGCAGCAGCGGGCGGTAGCAGCAGCAGCGCTAGCTAGCAGCCTCTGGATCTGGATCTAGCAGCGCTAGCTAGCATTGCTACTAGCTTGCTACAGCGGGGACACTGATCAGCCGTAGGAGCGGCTTGTAACCCGAAATGTACGGTAACTGTTACAAACGCTCAAATGTCTCAAAACAACAACAACGAAGGACCTCACCTGGTTGCGGTTGAGGACGTCTTTCTTGCGCAGCGTCTTCATGGCGTAAAGTGCGCCCGTGTCCACCTTCCTCGTGAGGCAGACTTCGCCGAAGGCCCCGATGCCCAACGTCTTGATCTTGACGAACATGGACTTGTCCATTTTGGCTCGGCGTAGCCGGTTGTAGTTGGACTCCTTCTGGTTCAGCATCTTCCTCATCTGCTCCTGCTCCGCCTCCGACAGACCGGCCTGGGCACGACACAAGGATGTGACGAAATGAACACCTCGAAAACAAGTTCATTTTACACTTGTGTTGGGCGATGAGCTGAACCAACAGTTAGCGTCCGGCTCTGGATCTGGTGTTTATCCTCTCAGCCACTTTCCTGAGGGAGAATTCTTCGCATTGCGACCTCTCGGACAGAATCGGACGCTTCAGCTGGGTTTTCAGGTGTCGGTCCACAAACTACTAATTAGTCTTACTTTACTAAACATTCCCAAAAGTACGTTGGCAAGTTTTCTTTATTGATTGACTTTGAATGCGCTGCGAAAAATGAACTTCCAGGGACCCAAAGTTTGCTTGAGACAGGAAAATAAACAATTTCCTGCTATTATTATTATTATTCCTATTATTTCATTTATATAATGTTGACCTTGCTGCTTTAATTAAAATGAAAGTAAAGTAAATGTTTTCTGTTCTCGTTTGTTTTCTGCAGTGTGATCAAACACTGGTTCGTGACCTAGAAAAGGGGTCACAGGAGATTTTATTAAGGGTCGCCAAATAAATTAGAAGAATTTCTTCAATAGAATTGGATTCAACATTTAAATCTGCAGTACGCTCTTGAGCCACAGGAGGGAGCCTGAACGTTCTGATAATTGGAGTCGACTTTTGGGTCGAGATCATATCACCTAATCCGGAAAATGGCAAAAAATGTGTTATTTAATTTTATCGTACGGAAAATTCCTCTGACGTGAAACCTGATTCTGATTTTAATGGACATGCAAACCACGCGTTCCCGCCTCACCTTCGACATCTCCGTCTCCAGCTGAAGCCGGCGGTTCAGTTTCTGCTGGTGCGTCTTCATCACGTTCTCGATGTGCTGCTCCATGTAGAACTTGAAGGCGAAGGGCGAGTAGGTCTTGATGCGCGACTCCCTCTTCTCCTCGTCCCGCCCGTTCTTCCTCACCGGGACGGGCGACGTCTGGATCTGCTTCTTGTCCTTCGCCGTCTTCTCTGCCTTCCCCGTCTTCGTCTTCTCCTTCACCTGCTGGCTCTCCTCGGCCTTCCCGCTGCCGCCGCTGCCCCCGCGGGTGCTCCTGGCGGCGGCGGCGGCGGCGTCCTGGGCTCCGCACGCGACCCCGGCTCCTTCCTCCATGAGCAGGTTTTTGGGGTACGGCGGCGGCGGGCAGCGCAGCTCCGGAGCCGGCTCCAGGGAGTAGCTCTCCTCCGGCATGTAGGCCAGCGGCTCCGCGGCCTCCTGGGCCGTCATCCAGCTCGGGTGGCACGGCCCCACGGCCGTCTTGGGCTCCGGCCGCATCACGCGGATGCTCTTCACCGGCTGCTGGATGGGCGGCGACGTCACGGCCGTGACGGTGTTCGGGGGGTCCTGTTTGCCGGCCGCGGGCGGCGGCGGCGGCGCCGAGGCCATCGCGGGCCGGACGCCGTTGGGCCCCGCGGGGCGGCTGTTGAAGGAGTTGGTTCTGCTGGGGACGCGCACCTCCCCCCTGAAGGGGCCCTGGGGCCCGGGCTGCCGGGCCTGAGGCGCGCCGTCGGCCCCCGGGGGCCCCGCCCAGTGGTGCTCGTACAGGTCCAGGTTGAGGCTGGCCCTGGAGGGCGTCATCAAGCCCTGCGGCATGTCGGAGAAGTCGGGGCCCATGGCCGCCACGCCGCCCGGGGGGCGGGACATCATGTGGACCTGGTGGGAGGTGGGACTGGCCTGGCGCGGGTGGGAATGCGGCGGCAGGTAAAGGTTAGCCGGGTACCCGACTCCCCCGGGGACGCTCTGGCCCATGGGCCCTTTGCCTTGCATGTAGCCGTCCGGGGCCGCCAT
This sequence comes from Myoxocephalus aenaeus, assembly GCA_038501785.1. Taxonomy (NCBI): domain Eukaryota; kingdom Metazoa; phylum Chordata; class Actinopteri; order Perciformes; family Cottidae; genus Myoxocephalus; species Myoxocephalus aenaeus. The sequence continues at coordinate 1,528,368 of JBAMJR010000226.1, read as the reverse complement.
GGGGGGCGGCGCCATCTTGTTCTGGAAGGAGGCGGTCCTCTTGACCCCGTAGCCGGCCGGCTCCATCATGTGCGGCCTGGCGTGGCCGTAGTCGTAGTGGGGGCCGGGGACCGGGCCCCCCGGCGGCTGAGGCTGGAGCTGCAGCGGCTGGCCGGGGACGGTGTAGCTCATCATGGGTCCGTGCGGCTCCATGCCGCCGGGGTAGCCCTTCTGCTGGGGCCCCGGCGGGTACATGGCGTTGGCCGGGTTGCTCTGGGCGGCCATCGCCGGCGGGTAGGAGCCCATGCTCGGGGGCCGGCCCATCGGGTTCCCCATGGCCGGGCCCTGCGCCGCGGCAGACGGCGGCATCATGTAGTTCATGACCGGGGGCGGCGCTCATGTACGGCCGGGGGCATCTCGCCCTCGGGGCCGTACCCGCCGGGGCCCTCGTACATGGGCGCCCCCATCTGGTGGTACTGAGGCATCACGCTGGCTTCACCCGGGGCCTCCAACGCGGGCCGGTGGTCCATCGGGTTCGGCATCACGGCTTTCCCTAAAAAACACGCGACGAGATTTTAAAAGACTATTTCATCGCTTTATCTGTGTGTTATTCTCCATCTTTACCTCGTTTCAGGGTTTATAATATATTCAGTATATATTATATATATAAAAGTTGAAGTATTTACTATTGTTTAGGAGTTAATGCAAGTTTATAAACCAATATCCTCTTAAACACAAGCACACACACACACACACACACACACACACACACACACACACACACATCTCTACGCAATTACATTGTCTTTTGTTGATAAAGTATCAATATTACGGAGTCATATTCAATTATATTTAATCTAATATTATATTTACTTGCATTACTCTGACTACTCTGTCTTTAATGTATTTTTTATATTTGTCTCGTTTGCTGTATATAATATGTATATGTGTACGATGAGAGCTACGTGAAACCAATAAATAAATAATATAATTATTAATAATAATACAATTATTATTTGTGTATATACTTATTAATTCATGATATATAGTAATATGATATATATAGTGATATAATATTAAATTAAATGATGTCATCTAATATTATATATTACATTTGTGTTCTCTGTGATGTGACATTTTAATATTATTTAGGTGGAGGCTTCATAAAACAACAGTGGGTTTTCTGCCTCTTCCTGCACTCTGATATTATTTATCTCAGTTATGTTCGTGTATTTTTTAAATTGTTCAAAATAAAAATAAAAAAACTTAAAGCCCAAGGAGCGCGTGCAGAGCCCGTGTGACGTGAGGAGGAGGCGTGTAATACCTGGTGACGTCTGCTTGATGACGCGGACGATGAGCTCGTTGCGCGGGTCGAGGTAACCCATCTTGCTGATGTACTCTAAGGCCGCTTCGATGTTCCTGCTGCCCGTCTGCTTCAGCGCCCGCACCGCCATCTCCTGAAGAACAACGACGGGTTTAACATCTCACGGTTTTATTAAAGCAGTTCTTCTCTTCAGAGCCACCACCAGGCTTTTACAGGGGGAAAATATTCAAAATATTACACATTTCATACACAAGTATCTCATAAAACCTCAAACTGTCCCTTTAAAGTTAACAGAGTGGCCAAGCAGCTTCCACAACGCCCCTGTAAGATTATTTAATGACCCTCTGGCTCCTCCTCAGTCCCACGGGGGTCCAGCAGGTGGGGCGCAGCAGGTGGGGCGCAGCAGAAGCCCACAGCTATGTAGGTCACCCATGTGAGAAATGTCGGTTCACCGCTTTGGTATTTTCTATTCATCGGCCGCGGTGTAATTTATGCCGGAGACGCCGCGGCCGAAATGTGAGGGAGGAGCCAGGCGGAGCATTCCTGGTCAACGATGACATCATTCCTTTGGTGCTCGAGTTCATTTCACCAAGACCTGAAAGCTCTGCACTCAGACGGACAAACAGCTGTTCTGGTTTCAAATGATGGGATTTATATAAAAGATGATACAACTATAAATTACATATTTTTTCTTAAACAAAAGCCAAACTGACAGTTTCATGGACTTAAATTATACCAAAGTTTCTGTTGGCAGCATATATATATATATATATATATATATATATACACAAATAAATATAAATATTTCTCTCTGCTCCCCGGAACTAATTAGTTCATTAGTATTTAGATATTTTACTAAAATATCTATATCAATATTTATTTATATATCTATATAAATATTTATTTATTTATATATACATATAAATATTTATATATATATAAAAAATATATATATAAATAAATATTTATATATAAAATTAATATATATATATATATATACAGTTAGTTCATTAGTATTAGTTCATTAGTATTTAGATATTTTACAAAATGTAAAATAATAATACATCTCTGTGGTCTTCACTGCAATATTTAAAAGTCCTGCACCTTTATGGAAACAGAACAAACAGTTATGTCATAAAGAAGAAAAAAAGAAAAAAACGCAGGTTTCATTTCTTTGATAATATATTTCACAAAAGTTGTGAAACAATAGAATCTGTATATTCAACATTTGTTCTAAGTTGAGAAACAAATGGAGGCTACATATACTTTCTATGTATTTTATATATTACAGATACGTTATATGTACTTTATATGTACAGAGGAGTCACCCCCTGGTGGTCAGGAGAGAGAATGCAGCTGTAACACATGAAGCATAGACTTCTATACAACCAGAGGAGTCGCCCCCTGGTGGTCAGGAGAGAGAATGCAGCTTTAACACATGAAGCATAGACTTCTATACAACCAGAGGAGTCGCCCCCTGGTGGTCAGGAGAGAGAATACAGCTTTAACACATGAAGCATAGACTTCTATACAACCAGAGGAGTCACCCCCTGGTGGTCAGGAGAGAGAATGCAGCTTTAACACATGAAGCATAGACTTCTATACAACCAGAGGAGTCGCCCCCTGGTGGTCAGGAGAGAGAATGCAGCTTTAACACATGAAGCATAGACTTCTATACAACCAGAGGAGTCACCCCCTGGTGGTCAGGAGAGAGGATGCAGCTTTAACACATGAAGCATATACTTCTATACAACCAGAGGAGTCGCCCCCTGGTGGTCAGGAGAGAGAATGCAGCTTTAACACATGAAGCATAGACTTCTATACAACCAGAGGAGTCGCCCCCTGGTGGTCAGGAGAGAGAATGCAGCTTTAACACATGAAGCATAGACTTCTATACAACCAGAGGAGTCGCCCCCTGGTGGTCAGGAGAGAGAATACAGCTTTAACACATGAAGCATAGACTTCTATACAACCAGAGGAGTCACCCCCTGGTGGTCAGGAGAGAGAATGCAGCTTTAACACATGAAGCATAGACTTCTATACAACCAGAGGAGTCGCCCCCTGGTGGTCAGGAGAGAGAATGCAGCTTTAACACATGAAGCATAGACTTCTATACAACCAGAGGAGTCACCCCCTGGTGGTCAGGAGAGAGAATGCAGCTTTAACACATGAAGCATAGACTTCTATACAACCAGAGGAGTCGCCCCCTGGTGGTCAGGAGAGAGAATGCAGCTTTAACACATGAAGCATAGACTTCTATACAACCAGAGGAGTCGCCCCCTGATTCTCTAATTTAACTTTATTTTTAAACTGTTCTCTCCATATATAAAAGAAACTTGATGGATCGAACGAAAAGGGAAATGCAAGGAGGAGATCTGAGGAGAGAAGTCGTCGTCCATGCGCCGCCATTTTGTGCCTCTTTCTGACGGCAGTTTCTCCGTCCCTCTGACCGGCTGTTTGTTGAACATAAACGGTCTGAAAGTCGGACCACGCAGCAACAGAGGGCACAGCCAGCCCAAAGCCAGGAAATGCCACGGCCACCCACTGTATACGCCCTCTGTGTGTGTGTGTGTGTGTGTGTGTGTGTCCATCACAGTGCGTGAATGTGTAAACACAGCGTGCTGTGAACCCCTCCCATTGCATCCACGTGTTCACACACACACACACACACACACACACACACACACACACACACACACACATATATATAAATAAAACCATGTCCCTGCGACTAAGACTGACCATCCACACACACACACACACACACACTACTGTTTATACTCAGTTTCCTGTGTGTGTGTGTGTGTGTGTGTGTGTGTTGCATTCCTGTGGAGTCAGAGTGCTGGCTGCCAGAGACGCCCAGTAATGTCATAATATGTCCTCTCGCTCCGTCTCTCCTCCTTATTTTTAACTTCACATTTCCTTTAATGGAACGATGATAATTATGTCAAATATCACTGAGATGGACACGGTTTTAAAACGTGTACGTTTAGTGATGAGCGGGAATGTTTTGGCACGTCTGCCTTCATGAGACGCATCGAGCTGAAAGGAAGACTCAGTGATTATTGTTCACTCCTCTCCTCTGACCGCAGTGAAAATGTGGTTTTTAAAGGCTAAACGCCAATAAATATGAATATTACGTTAGATATCAACTTTAAAAATGTAAAAAAAATGAACATCCATCTTTATAAAATACACTTTGACTTTTGTACTTTACGACGCTCTGGAGTTACTGGAGACATTTGGATCACAATCCACCGCTGGAATCGGATATTATTTTTTTATCTGCAACTCTGTAGAAATATCAGATTTAAACACAAAGAACAGACATGAAAAAATACATTTAAAAAGATGATCTGTTCAAAATGTGACGTTAAAGCCGTTGGTTAGTGTCGCCCATCTTCTCATCTCCTGGTTACTATTTATTGTTTATTTATGTTATTGTGAATTGTATTTGTTCTTTATTTTTTTGTTGCAAACAGGAATATGTGGTATTATATGTGTGTGTATAAATATATATATATATATATATATATATATATATATATATATATATATATATATATATATAATTACATTTAAACAGCTCCGAGATAGAAAGTTGTATTAAAACTAGAAACAAATATGGGATTGCGACACAGTGTGTGTACGCTGGGTGGAGGCGGCCATGGCGACAGATGTTTCTCGCTCACATTCCTCGGCACAGGAAGCAGGAATTCAAGCTATTTGCATTCTGGGTAATTTCTCCTCCCATCGTTCTCTCTCTCTCTCCGGCCCACATTCGTTCTCTGGTCAGAACGGCCGCGAGCCGCCAAGTTCTCCCAGACCCATAATAACCGGCCTGCAGCCGCTATACACACACACACACACACACACACACACACACACACACACACACACCTTTTTCTTTGGGGGATACGTGAGTCTTTGACCCAAAAGTGAAACCATACGGAGGACGTTCAGAAGACGGATGAACGCGCCGAGAGGGACGACGTCTTTGCATCGTTTCCACACGGAGAATCAGAAAAACAACCTTCCTCCCCTCCTCTTCCTCCCCTCCTCTTCCTCCCCTCCTCTTCCTCCTCGTTACATAAACACCACAGTGTTCGCACGTCAAAAGGCTTTAATGTGCTTCTCGTGCACCAGATTCCTGCCTCGCCGCAGGTCGTCCTGTACGTACAGTAGAGGCCTGTGAGTTCAGGGAGGATGGGACACACACACACACACACACACACACACACACACACACACACACACACACGCTTCCTTGCTTCGTTGACCCCCCCCCCCCCTCGCCCACCAAAACATTTCCTCCCTTTAAAAAGAAAAAAGTGTGATTATGTAACGCGCCACATTGCTCTGTAATTTTCAGCCGGAGGGAGACAAAGAGGAGGAGGAGGAGGAGGAAGACGAGGAGGAGGAGGAGGAGGAAGACGAGGAGGAGGAGGAAGAGGGTGGCTGATAAGAGTTGCTTATAGAAAAGGCGAAGGAGAAATGAGGTGATAGGTGTTCAAGGGCGAGCTGGAATATGTTTAAAAAGATGAAAGATACAGCTTGGTGGCCTGAAACTGGAGGGAAATATCAAGAGTGTGTGTGTGTGTGTGTGTGTGTGTGTGTGTGTGTGTGTGTGTGTGTGTGTGTGTGTGTGTGTGTGTGTGTGTGTGTGTGTGTGTACAGGTGATGAGAGAGAAGTCAAGAGGTGTTTAATCAACATATTTGCATCAGAGGCAGTCGAGTGTTAGTTGATTTTTTTATCCCTTTTCTTTAATTAATCAAGTGACTTTCATTCATAATTTGTATTGTTGAAAAACACGTTATTTGATTTTGTCGTCGTCTAATGGACGGAGACGAGGAGACATAAAGAGCGGAGGGTGTTGACCCGCCTGCAGCGGAGGAACCGTTCCACCGGCTGCCATTGAACGTTCACTTCCTGCGTGGCGTCGACTCGGCTCCATTCACAAAAGGCCGAGCGGCCGCCAGCGCTCACGTCTTGAAATGTGACGGAGGAGCTTCAGTGATTTAAAGCCCTTCAGCCTCTGAACCGCCGACGGGAACCAGAGTCTGGAAGAAGCCACCAAATGGAAGCTTCAAACTGTGATATTTCTTTACAGAAGAATCCCTGTACTCCACACGTCTCATTTAAAAGCTGGACCGCAAATAAACCATTTGCTTTAACCAAATCCTTTAAATTAAATTAAATTCTGCTCGTCTCATTTGAATCTCCGTGGTCTCGTTTCTTCACTGTAATATTTGAGAGCTGCTCCTCTGTGAAAAAAGCACAACTATGAATAGAAGTTGAATTTCTTTGATAATATATTTTACAAAAAAAATAATTGGAAAGCAATGGAATCTATATATTTTATAGAAGACAAAAAAGTCTTTTCTCCACATCTTCTGTCTCTGGTAAATGGTGTTGTGAATGTTTTGGGCTTCGGAGGTTTAAAATACATTTTCATTGTAAATACATCACTATAATAATGTACATTAAAAAAACATCTGAAAGGGACTTTATTTACAGTTATTATATATCTTGCATCACTTAGTCTTGACATTTTTATGAATTATGCAATTTTTGCATAATCTTTTCATCCTTATTTCTTCTGACTATTGCTATCTAACAGGAGAGGTCTTTGCATGAGACATCTTTGGCTTCCAGCTTCTCCTGCACAATGTTCAAAGTACTTTTTAACGCGTCTTTATATGCGACCAAATAAAAATCAGACGAGGGTCATTTCAGCGTGATAAACATGCAGAACGTGAATAAAACAGGTTTGGATATCAAATGTAAAATGACTTGAGGCTGAAGGTTGAGGCGCTCACTTCCTGCGGACACACTTCCCTCCTTGCTTCCTCCCTCCTCGTTTGACGGCGCCCTCGCATTCCTCACACGCTACAGAGGAGGAAGTCACTACAGCAGTGAAGCCTCCATGAGAGCCTCCTGCACACGTCTCTACTTCCTGTCTCGCATAATCAAAAGGTGTAAAAACATTATGTGTGGAGAGGATTTTCATCTGCCCTCCTTGGCCTAAACCTTTCCCTCACAATAGTTATCCTAAAAAAATGGAAAATCCTTCCGGATGCTTTAGAAACTGGAGGTTTTTTAAATCGTTGTTTCTTTATAATGCGTTTATTTAATACTTCTTTAGGGGCCAATAAAGTAGTGAAATGAGTTCAGTGGTTGTGGTTCGCTCTCTCTCTCTCTCCCTCTCTCTCCCTCCCTCTCTCCCTCTCTCCCTCTCCCTCTCTCCCTCTCTCTCTCTCTCTCTCCCTCTCTCCCTCTCCCCCCTCCCTCTCTCCCTCCCTCTCTCCCTCCCTCTCTCTCTCCCTCTCTCTCTCTCCCTCTCTCTCTCCCTCCCCTCCCTCTCTCCCTCTCTCCCTCTCTCCCTCTCTCCCCCTCCCTCCCTCTCTCCCTCCCTCTCTCCCTCTCTCCCTCTCTCCCTCTCTCCCCCTCCCTCCCTCTCTCTCTCCCTCTCTCTCCCAGAATGATGAAGAAATGTGGATTCTTTTCTTAATGTATTGTCTTTTCTTCCTCACAAAATAAGGAAAAACAACCGATAAGAGTATCGATAAGGAACCGAGCCGATGAGCAGAATCAATAAGAGTACTGATATATATTCATATATACACACATTAAACCTATACACACACACACACACACACACACACACACACACACACACACCCCCCCCCTCTTCCTCTCACCTGGTCACAGCCGGCGTTGACCAGCTCCTGCAGCATCTGTCGGTTGACCTCCCCGACCCCGGCGGGGTGTCCCGACCCGGAGGACGGACCCGACTCGTTGGCGAAGGGCAATGAGCGACTTGCGTATTTCCCGCAGTGCATTCTGGTAGTTGTTGAACTTCTGCGGCTGGCCGCAGCTGCTGCTGCCGGCCGGCGCCGTCCTTCCCGTTGCTCTTGCAGTCGGCGCCTCTGCCGGCCGCGTCGGTCCGGCAGCCCACGCCGTGCAGGGCCTGGCTCACCAGCTTGGCCGGCTGCTTCAGGCCCTCCTTGATCTCCTGCAGCCGCTGCCGCGTGTTGCCCACGTACGGCGCCGCCGGGAAGGTCTTGGGCCTCATGGCCGAGGCGCTACTCTAAAGGGGCGGGGCTCCAAGGGATCCTTCAAGCGGCCGACACCGAACAGTGAAGCGTCTCCGGGAGAATCGTGGAGACTCCTCCGTGTCTCTGTCCGAGATTCCTGATGATTGTGGTGATGATGATTGTGGTGATGGTGATGGTGATGATGATGATGGTGATGATGGTGATGATGGTGGCGAGCTGCGGTACTACAGGCATTCCATGCTGCGGCTTTTCAAGGCTCGGGTTCCAGCTTGTTCCAGGAAATGCTGCCGGTCACGAGGGCACCGCGGAGCCAAACCATGACGCTGCCACTCACCGTCGCCTGGAGGAGGAGGAGGGGGAGGAAGAGGAGGGGGAGGAAGAGGTGGAGGAAGAGGTGGAAGAAGAGGAGGAGGTGGAGGAAGAGGTGGTGGAGGAAGAGGAGGGGGAGGAAGAGGAGGAGGTGGAGGAAGAGGAAGAGGTGAAAGAAGAGGAGGAGGTGGAGGAAGAGGAGGAGTAGGAAGAGGAGGGGGAGGAAGAGGAGGAGGTGGAGGAAGAGGTGGAAGAGGAGGAGGAGGTGGGGGAAGAGGAGGAGGTGGAGGAAGAGGAGGAGGTGGAGGAAGAGGTGGAAGAAGAGGAGGAGGTGGAGGAAGAGGTGGTGGAGGAAGAGGAGGGGGAGGAAGAGGAGGAGGTGGAGGAAGAGGAAGAGGTGAAAGAAGAGGAGGAGGTGGAGGAAGAGGAGGAGTAGGAAGAGGAGGGGGAGGAAGAGGAGGAGGTGGAGGAAGAGGTGGAAGAGGAGGAGGAGGTGGGGGAAGAGGAGGAGGTGGAGGAAGAGGAGGAGGTGGAGGAAGAGGTGGAAGAAGAGGAGGAGGTGGAGGAAGAGGTGGTGGAGGAAGAGGAGGGGGAGGAAGAGGAGGAGGTGGAGGAAGAGGAAGAGGTGAAAGAAGAGGAGGAGGTGGAGGAAGAGGAGGAGTAGGAAGAGGAGGGGGAGGAAGAGGAGGAGGTGGAGGAAGAGGTGGAAGAGGAGGAGGAGGTGGGGGAAGAGGAGGAGGTGGAGGAAGAGGAGGAGGTGGAGGAAGAGGTGGAAGAAGAGGAGGAGGTGGAGGAAGAGGTGGTGGAGGAAGAGGAGGGGGAGGAAGAGGAGGAGGTGGAGGAAGAGGTGGAGGAAGAAGAGATGGAGGAAGAGGAGGAGGTGGAGGAAGAGGTGAAAGAAGAGGAGGAGGTGGAGGAAGAGGTGGAAGAAGAGGAGGAGGAAGAGGAAGAGATGGAGGAAGAGGAGGAGTTGGAGGAAGAGATGGAGGTGGAGGAGGTGGTAGAGGAGGAGAAAGAGGAAGAGGTGGAAGAAGAGGAGGTGGAGGAAGAGGGGGAGGAGGAAGAAGAGGAAGAGGAGGAAGAAGAGGAGGAAGAAGAGGAAGAGGGGGAGGAAGATGTGGAGGAAGAGGAAGAGATGATGAGATCAATATTAGTAACAAACAGAAGAGAAGTGTCACATTTTCCAGCATTGCAAAGAGAACCAACAAAAAGATAAATAGATAAATAAATGAATGAATGAATGAATGAATAAATAAATGAATGAATTAATGAATTAATGAATAAATGAATAAATGAATAAATGAATGAATGAATGAATAAATGAATGAATGAATTAATGAATGAATCGGGCCTCGAGCAGCTTCACGGTCGTAAAAACACATAATTCAACACGAGTCATGTGACGTAACGAGCCGTTCTTATTCACAAATAAATAATATGGACTTCTCTTCCAAACAACCCGCTGTAGGAAATGAGCGTTCAGGTTCCTCAGGAAAACTCAGCTGGTATTTAGAGCGTAAACAAGACGTCTGATGCATTCAGGGCCCGCGGTAAAGATCGGACAGCTCGCCGTTACAGGCGATCAGACGACGTCGAGAATCGATTTTAAAATGAATAAAACATTTTATACTTTCTTCATCACAGAGATAATCAGCTCAAGTTTAATTGAGCTTCTACGTATTCATCAGTGTTTCCCCCACCGTTAGGGGAAACACTGTTCATAATGTATTTATTCTATTCATGTTCATCATGAATCATCCCCCGATGCTCCGTCTGGTTGACAGAACGTGACAAAGGGAAGCCGGGTCCAGTTTTAGCTCGGCCGCATATCTAAAAGCATAATTCAGGAATGCTCGGCTCATAAACCACCACCTGCCCCCCGGACCCCACAATGCTGCACGCTCCAGCTGCGTGGTCATCGGTAAACACGGGAAACACGGGAAACACGCCTGTGAGAGCGCCGCGCTCGCAGGCCAAAGTGGAAACGCTCACGTCTTGGGTGATATTTGAAAATGCGTATGAGGAAGTCTGTATTGAAATCTCCCTCAGAAGACTTCTACGCCTCCTGAAACCTCTGGAACCCGGCGGCGGGATTGAAAAAGCACGTTTTCCTTCAACAGAATCACCAAAACTGCACCGTTCATCACAGCCAGACGCTGGAAACACGGTACTTGAACACATCATGCGTGAAAAAGCAGCCAAAGCGAAGTCTAAATGTGTGATATTTCATCAAAAACATTATGTTCTCCACGTCTTATTTAAAATGTTGCCTCCAAATGAACCGTTTTCTTTCACTAGAACCCGTAAAAAAACCATAAAATCTGCCAACGTGATCGGTTCCGGTCCCACGTCCTGACCAACGCGCTCTCTTGACCCCAGGTCCTCGAGGTCGAGGCCTGACCTTGAACCAATGGCCGGGTTTTTCCCAAGAAGAGAGGCGGGATCACAGTTGTATTTGGTTATAAACGTGAATCCAACGCCTGACACCTTTAAAGTTTAACATTTCTCGGCTTGAAAAAGGAAGTTTCAGCGTTGTTAATAGGAATTAAGTTTACTGTCGCTGTTTATTTGGTCAAATAAACAAACCTTTAGTGAAGGAGATTGGAAAGAAAGAAAACTGCATTCCAATGAACACTGATTTGATCATTCTACATTCTTATTATTAACAAATCCCAACCATATATCAGGGTTCATACACATTCTGACCAATGCATTTCCATGACTATTTCAGGACTTTAAACCAAATGTCCATGACAAACATTTAGTGAAGTCTGGGTGTAAACAGTAAAAAGTGAGTAAATGTAGTATTTAAACTAACAATGAGAATTCAAAGCATACAGTAAACCTTAAATGACTCAAATGAATGAGACAATAGTTTGATTAAAAGAATAAACATTTATATAGATGCCTGTATGGATGCCTGCTTATATTTTGAGTCTTTCTTTTAAAAGCATATTCATTATTTCAAACTCAGCGTAAATGAACGACATGAACACATGAATATAACACATTTACATGACTTTTACTAAACTTTGGGATTTTATTTTTTTCAAGGCCTTTTCCAGGTTTTCCATGACCGTAAGAACCTTGATATATGGCCAAAAGTTACTACTATTACCGGGATCCTTCACACCAAAGTAGTCGAACACAAGAGGCCCTTGACCCCCCCCCCCCCCTCCCTGCAGACTCCATCGCTTTGGGCTGTTTCTCAGAAGCACACAGCCCTCACTGTTTGTACAGATAAAACTTTGCATAGACGAGAGCGTCTTTTATCTTTTATTTCATCATCGGTGGGTGGCGGGGCCGAGCTGCACAAGCGTTGCCCCGTCTCCGGATCCCTCGCCTCCATTCCTGCGACGCTCCGGGCGCCGCGTCCGACCGATGAGCGCCGCATTCCTCCAGTGACTACCGGTGAACTCACCGCGGGTCACGGGGCGTCTGGGCCGACCAAAAATACACCAACGACTAACGGGACGCCTGGACGACGCACGTCTGGCTGTCGGGGACGGGAACAAGAAAACCACGACTCCTACGCACAAACGCACCCAGACCTCCACTTGACCTTCACCGACCTTCACCGACCTTCACCGACGCATTCCTAACTTATCTCTCCTCCGACCCGACGCTTAACTTAACCTCTGACTCTGCTTTGGACCGCTCAGCCTGGAAATAGGCACAAAGATATGCAGAAAAACACATTTTAATGTGTCTTTAGGGCTTGTCTCTTTGTAATTTAAGGAAAATCTGCACATGGATCAACATAATTCTACTTGTTTTGACAATTTTCTTTTCATAAAAGTGACATTTTTAGATCCAAGATTTACAAATCTATAAGCACAATAACTCTGTCTGGAAAACTATTGGAATTATGTCAAAATGTGGATCCACTACAAACCTTTCATGGGTTCAGGGCTCAACATCAATGCCACTGGCAACGAACTGTGAGACATTGGCAACCATGTTTTGTCCTTTGGTTTCCATCAGTGGGAGACACTTATCAAATATGTACAAAAAAAAGATTAAATATTTGTTGTATTAGTGCGTTTGTGCGATTATTGTAAAAGAGATTTTATTCCTAACGTATAATATCTTAATTACTCAAAATATGAAAAGTTTCGGCAACCAAAAGACGATGCAGAGTGGCAACACCTTTAAAACGTTAGGGTTGAGTTTTAAGTTTGACGCTCGTTTTCCCCTAAATTTATAATTTCCAGATTATATCCAAATAATATCCAGATAATATTGATAATCAGATCATCCAGATAATATTGATAATATCCAGACAATATTATGAATATTTATAATATTGATAATATCCAGATAATATTGATTATACCCAGATAATATCCAGATTATATCCAAAAAATATTGATAATATATCCAGATAACGTCGATAATATTGATAAAATATCCAGATAACATCGATAATATCAATAATATTGACAAAATATCCAGATAATATCGATAATATTAGAGCAGCAATAAAAAGCCAGCACACAGCTGTAAACAGACACATCTGTGTGGTTTCCTCTTTAACTCCATCACCTCTGGATGATAACGATGTTTACAATAATTCATATTGTGTCTAAATAAATACCCTGAACTCTATGTTCCTGCAGCCAGGTGAGAGTTCTTAACTAAACACCTGCAGAAAAACTGCAGTAAAAGTGTGTGTTTGAGTGTAGTCGTCGTAGTATTAGTAGTAGTAGTAGTAGTAGTAGTAGTAGGAGTACACCTGAATGGAACACATGGTTGCATCAGTGCCAAAATATGCAGACCATCAGGATGTAAAAATAATTAAAGAGCAATAACTCTATATGTACATCGCGGTATTTTGTTTTACACTTTTTACCACCACAGACTCACTCATTGGACCAATTTTACTATATTTTAGGGTTCATTTCTTGAACTTTGTGTCTCTTTAAAGCCTGTTTTTTTTATAACGCTGTAAAGTTATCAGAATCAGAAAATGGTCTATTGCCAAGTACGTTACACATACAAGGAATGCAATAACAGGGCTATAGGATACATTTAAAACATGAACATTTACATATATTAAAATATAAATATATGTAAAGTTATATTAAATATTGATAATATCCAGTTATCCAAATAATATTAATAAAATCGATAATACCACATACAATATGGGAAGCAAACTAATAAATTAGAGTACATTAAAACAAGTAATAGAGAAGAGTTGTGAAGTAAAACAGTGTCCTAGTATGAAGAAACTTTAAATAAAAGCAGATTCATAGCTGTATTTTAAACCAACATGGAGGTTTGGCCCCTGATTTAAAGGGGTCTTCTGCAACAACAAAAAGTAAAAACATAAGTGACGATATGAAATATAAAAAATATTTTTTTCCAGTTTAGAAGTTTATTTCCACTAATATGCCCAAAAAAAAACTTCTTAATTTTTTCTCTTTTTTTAAAAACCGTTACAAAATGGTGTCTGTGTAGTTTGTACAGTTTTAGCCCCTGGACGTGAGAAACGGTTGGAAACCCCTTTTTTCCCCTCAAACTGTCTCTTCCGACACGAGAACCGCCGCTCGTGCGCTTTAGTCCCGTTAACCGTTAACGAAGACACGCACGCGCACACACATGACGGAACTTTTTCCTCAGCAACAAGTCGTGGAAATAAGTTTAGCCCACCACTCCCCTTCACCCCCACCACCCGGGAAAAAAAGAGTCTCACCTTACCATGTGATAGAAGTAGCGAGAAGACCTCAAGATCCAAAATTCCGGTTGAAAAAACGAGTTTTTATCCTTTTTAAAACAGTTGGTCGGTTCCGCGAAGACGGAGGATCCGTTTAAACGTGATGGAACCAGCCTCCATTTTCTCCCCTCGGACTCCGGGCAGTAGGAGCAGTAAACTGCAGCGCGGAGAGTTGGACGCTCCGCTGCATTGTTCGCATTCCTCGGGGGTCACGTGACGGACCGACGCACGTCAGCGCCACGGCGAAGATCGTGTGTTGTACAGAGGGAGAGTCACTCTTTCAGTTCGCGGCAGCTGTAATATTTTTTTATTTATTATATCGTTTTATTTAACAGTGCATTTGGTTCCATATCCAACGAGTCGAAGGTTTAATTTTATGAAATTATTTTATAAATTGTCACATTTTGTCAACAAATCAACCGACTCCTATTTGGATACGGTACAAACTGCCTCATGCCAAAGATCGTCTATTGGTTAACGTTACTTTTGTTTTAGTTATCAGCAGCTATAATGACCATTTTATTGCGTGTTTATATGTAAACATGTTCACATTTTGATCAACAAATCAAATGTAAAAAGCAAAATAAAATCCTCACATTGAGAATGAAACCAGAGAATTTAGCATTTTTTCGTAAAAGAAAAAAAACAAACAAAAAAACACTTTAGTTAGTTTGCAGATTTATATTATTAATAAAAAAAAAAAAACATAAAACTAACCCTTTGGTGGCAGCTTGCATTGGTGTCCAACATCGGCTGACATTTTAAAATCCTACACATAGCGACTTAAACAATAGAAAATAAAAAGCCACAGAGTGAGACGTCTTGTTCTGTCCTCTCTGAACGAGGCTCCTGCAATGCATTTCTCACTCTGATCAGTAAAACAATAATAAATCAATACAAGAACATTGTGTGAACGCAAACAAAAAGGTCTTTTCTCTACTTTAAATGATTACAAACTCAAACACATTGACCCAGAAACTTAACTGTAAACACGACACATACAAAAAGCTGCTGCTGCTTCCCCAGAACTTTAATGTTTCAGCCACAGAGGCGAGGAAAGAAAACAAACAAGCAGTTGAACATTTGGAGGTTGCACATGCGACCGGGACAATAAAGACAAATATGACAGTGACACTAACAGAGAGGGTTCACACATAAAACCATGGACACATTAACCAGTTCATCTGGAGGGTTTCAGAGTGGGAGTTAATGGAAAGTGCTGCTTTGTAGAAGAATCATCTCATATAAAAAGCAAAATAATAATGGAGATTGTATCATTGAACAGTTGATAACGATCCTCTGGTACACAGGAAGAGATGCATATTTTACTATATATATAGTTAAATTATGGAACAAACACAGGAAAAACGTTAGCAGTCAGGAAAGAAGGCACAGTCCACAGCGAGCCTCGATGTCTGAACCACGACGTTGAGTTAACTTTGGTTCTGAGTCGAAGCTCAAACCCTCAAGACGCGTCTCTGAATGAAAAGATCGTGTGTTATTATCTGACAGTTTGGAATTAATACACAATAATTAGATGGATGAAGAGATTTACAGATTAAAGGGGATTTCTTAAGGAAGATTAATGATGTGATCGAAAAGAAAACACTGGAAGTCATTTTTAATGAGAAACTATGTGAAAATAATGAGTTAAAATCCTGAAATAATTAGTTAAACAGTCAAAATAATTACGTAGCATCTCAAAATAATGACCTAGTATTATTTTTTTAGGAGTTAGCATATAAAAATAATGAGTTAAAAGCTCAAAATAATGAGTTAGTGTCTCAGGATGTGGAGTAATTAAAAATAATGATTTAGTATTGATAAATAATGACTTAATGTCAAAACAATGAGTTTTTATTTAAAAAATAATTAGTTAGTATTAAAATAATTACGTAGCAACTCAAAATAATGACTTAATATCTAAAAAAGAATCTAAAAAAAAAAAGAATACAAAATAACGATGATTCTTAAGTCAAAACACTTTTCATCATAACAGGAAAAGAGCTTCTGTAGAAACACATTAAACATAGTAAACAATAAAGGATGAAGAGTTTATGGATGCTTAGCTTAGCTTCTTTTAGCTTAGCCGCCACATTATACGCTGCAAAATAAATAAACATTTGTAGGAAACAGGCAGATTTCTAGCAGCAGAACCAGGTTTACAAACTAAGGCACAACAAAAGAACGTCAACAAGCCGGTTCTCGTTTCTTCTCTCGAGACTTTTCACCACATAAAGTTCATATTGACCAACGCTAACGTCTCCGTGGCCCAAAACCCGCTGCGGCGGATCAGAGCAGAACTCACTGAACGAAGCCGACGAGGAAATCAAAACGTAACATCCTCGGCTCGAAAACAACAACATTTCCTCCCGCGGCGTAAATCTTTGATCCAAAACAAATATAAAACATAACACTGTTATCCAAGTTATTTGCTTAAACCTGGAGCTTTGTATCGAGTAAGAATAAGAACGCTAAAAGATGGAACCCGCTCAAACGTCGTGGTAAATATTGACATCTTTAATTCTACAATCACTGAACGGACACGAGTCCGTCGGCTCGTCAGCGGGTCCGTTTCCACTTGTTTTACCACACAATGTTTACCTGGAAACATAAAGAAACACAACCTGGAAATGAACCCCGTGTGGCGGTGAAGTGGTGAGTTTATCGGGTCCGAGAGGTCTTTAAAGTTTGGTTGTTTACGGTTCTTGGTTTTTAGGAAACAGTGCTGTGGGGTTCGTTCACATCCCAACAATTAAAAATAAGATCCGTCTGTCATTCAAAGACTAAATAAAAAAAAAGAGGAGTTGCATAAGTTATTGCATCTTCGCAATGTGGTGTCTGGCCTCATGTAGCGGGACAAGAGGTCAAAAGGTCACGAGCAGTAAAGGGAACGTTAAGGAGCGCGTCCGGTCACTCCAGCGGAGCGGCGGAGATGCACAAGTTGTTTAAGGCACAGGCGACCTGCACGATCTTATCGAAGGTGGAGAGGCTGGAGGAGCGCTCGGACACGGCGGTGAAGGGGCTCTCCACGGGGCCGGTGAGCATGGCGTACCGGAGCTTCACCACGGAGATCACCCTCTCCACGTGCCGCCACACGCTGGCCTCCCCCTCCCCGCCGGCGGCCACGTTGAAGACGGCCCCCCTGGCGGCCACGGAGCCGTCGATGTCGAGGTCGCGGCTCGCCAGCACCACGTCGCCGGGGAGGAGCTTGCACAGGAAGCCGCAGCCCTCCGCCAGGGCTTTGTCGCTGACGTTCCCCAGGACGCCGCGGGAGACGAAGGTGACGACGCCCTGCGGCGCCACGCCGATCAGGTACTTCAGCGACGCGTTGGGGCTCGACCCCGGCACCGCCGCCTGAGGAGGAAACACGGGACAGCTACCGTCTGCAGCAAGACTTCTTCCACATATTTAAAATAGTCACAAGTATATTTATGCATATCAGAAGTAACACCCCTTTGTAGTTGAACACTAGTAGAACGGAACTAGTCTATTGCTATGGTTTAGTTCAAAATTCATTGATTTGAACCATTTTGTGGTCAATACTGAATTTTTATTGAAATAACTTTTTGTGACTCCCCCATCCGTGTTTTTTCAAATAATAGAATAAAGAAAATTGAAATCACTTTCAAGTAAACCAGATCGCTCCATCAGACAAAATCTAATAACATGTGCAATCACTTTGTTAGAACAATGCAAATTAAGTTATATCTGTGCAAAAAATTACTAATATTTGGCAAACAAATTGCCTATTGTGGCTGCAAATAACCTGTTTTTGCACTAAATATAAAGATCATAACAATAACGTTTAACTTGCGTCAAACAAAACAAAATGAGTGCAGATGTGTGTGAGGATGGGTCAAATACAGAGAATAATTTCGCCATAAAAAAGGATTCTAAAAAAATATTTAAAAGAAGAAAAAAATCTACTAATATATATATATATATATATATATATATATATATATATATAGTAAAAGTCGGGTTACGAGCCGCTACTACCTTCGGTCAGTGTCCCCGTTAGCTCCCCGCTGTAGCCAGCTGGGGCTCCTGCTAGCGCTCCGTTACTTCTCCGCTAACTTCCGCTAGCTCTCCGCTAACTTCCACTAGCTCCCTGAAAACCACCGAAGGTAGCGGGACCAGGCTCGACACCCGACTTGGGCAGAGGGGACGCGGGCAGCAGCAGCAGCAGCGGCCGGAAGCAGCAGCAGCACTAGCTAGCGTTGCTCCTAGCTTGCTACAGCGGGACACTGACCGGAGGTAGGAGCGGCTATATATTTTAAAAAAACTAGATATATATAAATAAAAAAAAATCTACTAGAGATAGATAGAGTGTGTGTGTTTTATATATATATATATATATATATATATATATATATAAATAAATAAATAAATAAGGGTGACCAGACGTCCTCTTTTTCCCAGACCTGTCCTCTTTTCGAGACCTAAAAAAAGCGTCCGACAGGGATTCCAAAAACGTCCGGGATTTTGCTACGTCGGGGAAAATAGTTATTACCCCCTTACAAGTTTTGGAAATGGTATCTCCCTCACGTTCCACCTTCTTGCGCAAGCTCTGACTGTAGAGAGAACTGTCATTGGTCGACCGATCTCAACGTAAATGTAAGTTCACGGCACGCTATACACTACCTCATGTGGGGCGCGCCCCTCTAGTGGGGTGCGCCCCACAGTTTGAGAACCACTGGCTTATTAGTACACGAACAATTTGTAACTTGTAACAGAAGCAATGCTATATTATATTTTACCATCACATGCTGCTGCCGCCGCCGCGAGGCCGGCTCCTCGAAGGGCACCTGGAAACAGTCCACGATGACGGCGCAGTCCGGGTGCGAGGCGCGCAGGGCCGCCGGCAGGTTCTTCCGGAGCTCGGCCCTGGAGGGCCAGAACACGGCCGTGGGCACCAGCGTGGAGGACATGATGTTCACCATCTGGTGCACCGTCCGGGTCACCGTGCCGACCTTCACGCCGAAGCGGTAGGCCAGGTCCTGGTTGCGCAGGTCCAGGCGGAGCCGCATCAGCGTCAGCAGCAGCTGCTGGAACTTGGAGAGCTTGGCGGCCCTCATGCCGTCCATGTGGGGCGCCAGCAGCCACATGACCGTCTCCAGCACGAAGAAGTTCGGCAAGCCGGTGTAGAACTTCACCTTCTCCGCGTCGTTCCTCAGGGAGTTCTCGGAGAGCGACGTCTTGTCCGCGGACTCCCGGAGGGTCTGGTTCTCCTTCTTCAGGGCCCGCAGGACGTCGTCGAAGTTCACCGTGTGGGCGAAGCGGCCCTTCTTGCTGTCGCTCATCGATTCCTCCTCCTCGTCGTCATCATCGTCGTCTTCGTCGCTGCTGAGGGAGGAGGACGCGCTGTCCTCTGGCTCTGGCTCCTTGGGACACTCCTCCTGGCCCCGCCCCTCCTGGCCCCGCCCCTCCTGGCCCCGCCCCTCCTGGCCCCGCCCCTCCTGGCCCCGCCCCCCCGCGGCGGCCCGGCCCTGGCCCTGCAGGAACAGCAAGGCGTTGGCCGCCTCCACGCGCGCCTCCTGCTTGTCCAGGACCTCCAGGGCGCCGGGCTCCTTCGTCTCCGGGGACGACGGCGCCGACGAGAACACCGAGGGAACGTAGTCTGGAGAACGAGGGTTCTTCACCTGCTTACCTGCATGTGGGTTAAAGGGGTTTTAGGATTTGGAGGTTTCTTGTGGTTGGAACAAGGTTGTTCTGGTGGAAAATTATAGCTCCAGTTATTATTATATGAATTCTTAATCAATGAGGAGTCTTCATGTATGAATTTGAGGAAAACAATAACACAACAATTTAAAATAACTTTCAGCATGAAGATTCTCTTCAAACAACTTCATGTGTGTGTGTGTGTGTGTGTGTGTGTGTGTATATATATATAAAAAATGTATATAGTTAAACAAAAAAATGAAATAAAAAAATATGTATATATAGTTAAACAAATACATATACATATATATATATATATATACGTGTATACATATATATATATATATATATATATATATATATATATATATATATATATATATATATATATATATATATATATATATATATATATATATATATATATATATATATATAGATAGATAGATCTATATATATAGAGAGTAAACAAAATTATATATATATATATAGTTAAAAAAATATATATATAGTAAAAAAAAAAAAAAAAAATATATATATATATATATATATATATATATATATATATATATATATATATATATATATATATATATACACATATACACTACTTCATGTGTCTCCTCTACCTGAGATGAAGTGAGTACTACATGTATGTGTATGTGTGTGTGTGTGTGTGTGTGTGGTCTCTACACGAGATGAAGTGAGTACTACATGTGTGTGTGTGTGTGTGTGTGTGTGTGTGTGTGTGTGTGGTCTCTACCTGAGATGAAGTGAGTACTACATGTGTGTGTGTGTGTGTGTGTGTGTGTGTGTGTGTGTGTGTGTGTGTGTGTGTGGTCTCTACCTGAGATGAAGTGAGTACTACATGTATGTGTGTGTGTGTGTGTGTGTGTGTGTGTGTGTGTGTGTGGTCTCTACACGAGATGAAGTGAGTACTACATGTGTGTGTGTGTGTGTGTGTGTGTGTGTGTGTGTGTGTGTGTGTGTGTGGTCTCTACCTGAGATGAAGTGAGTGCTACATGTATGTGTGTGTGTGTGTGTGTGTGTGTGTGTGTGTGTGGTCTCTACCTGAGATGAAGTGAGTACTACATGTGTGTGTGTGTGTGTGTGTGTGTGTGTGTGTGTGTGTGTGTGTGTGGTCTCTACCTGAGATGAAGTCAGTGCTACATGTATGTGTATGTGTGTGTGTGTGTGTGTGTGTGTGTGGTCTCTACCTGAGATGAAGTGAGTACTACATGTATGTGTATGTGTGTGTGTGTGTGTGTGTGTGTGTGGTCTCTACCTGAGATGAAGTGAGTACTACATGTATGTGTGTGTGTGTGTGTGTGTGTGTGTGTGTGTGTGTGTGTGTGTGTGTGGTCTCTACCTGAGATGAAGTGAGTACTACATGTATGTGTGTGTGTGTGTGTGTGTGGTCTCTACCTGAGATGAAGTGAGTGCTACATGTATGTGTATGTGTGTGTGTGTGTGTGTGTGTGGTCTCTACCTGAGATGAAGTGAGTGCTACATGTGTGTGTGTGTGTGTGTGTGTGTGGTCTCTACCTGAGATGAAGTGAGTGCTACATGTATG
Organism: Myoxocephalus aenaeus; assembly: GCA_038501785.1. Lineage (NCBI taxonomy): Eukaryota > Metazoa > Chordata > Actinopteri > Perciformes > Cottidae > Myoxocephalus > Myoxocephalus aenaeus. Next base: position 1,506,741 of record JBAMJR010000226.1, on the reverse strand, counting down.
TGTGTGTGTGTGTGTGTGTGGTCTCTACCTGAGATGAAGTGAGTACTACATGTATGTGTGTGTGTGTGTGTGTGTGGTCTCTACCTGAGATGAAGTGAGTGCTACATGTATGTGTATGTGTGTGTGTGTGTGTGTGTGTGTGTGTGTGTGGTCTCTACCTGAGATGAAGTGAGTACTACATGTATGTGTGTGTGTGTGTGTGTGTGGTCTCTACCTGAGATGAAGTGAGTGCTACATGTATGTGTATGTGTGTGTGTGTGTGTGTGTGTGTGTGGTCTCTACCTGAGATGAAGTGAGTGCTACATGTATGTGTGTGTGTGTGTGTGGGGTCTCTACCTGAGATGAAGTGAGTACTACATGTATGTGTGTGTGTGTGTGTGTGTGTGGTCTCTACCTGAGATGAAGTGAGTACTACATGTATGTGTGTGTGTGTGTGTGTGTGGTCTCTACCTGAGATGAAGTGAGTGCTACATGTATGTGTATGTGTGTGTGTGTGTGTGTGTGTGTGTGGTCTCTACCTGAGATGAAGTGAGTGCTACATGTATGTGTGTGTGTGTGTGTGGGGTCTCTACCTGAGATGAAGTGAGTACTACACAGCCGGCTTCCGTCGTTGGGCACCCATCCCTCCCGGTTCACGGCGGCGATCCAGCGCTGCTTCCGCTCGGGGTCCCGGGGGAACCGGTAGAACGACAAGCTGGTTCCCGGGGTCCTCCTGTTCCTGCAGCCGGCCACCACGCACGTGTGAACCATAGTAAAAGGCCCGCGAGCGCCGCGCAGCGTGGAGGTGCGCGCTGCGGCTCGTTTGTTGGCTGTGTTTTGACTCCCAAAATGGCCGCCGACGAGAGGCAAAGAGGGAGGGAAAAAGAAAAAGAACTCCAGCGGCGTCATCAACGGTCGTTTTGCATTCGCTGATCTGATTGGTCCGCTTCGTGTGACGTCACTGAAATAATTAAATCCCAATTATTGCTCCAGGAGAAATTTTTCCACCGCTGAAGAACAGAAGAAAGTACCTTTTAAAAAAAGTATATATATATATATATTTTTTTTAAGTATTTCCTATGGTACATTTGGGGTTTTCTGGATCAAACACTGCTTTCCTTGCAGTGTGACTGGTTAAAAACTACACATTTACTATCGTTATATTGTTCTGTATATGTCCCACAAAATGAAATAAAAGTTCGGCCACCAGAAAACAAACAAACAAAAACAACGTACCTGTGTTTGTGTTGAAGATCAGATGCAGTGGTAAGAATGTACATTTACTCTAAAAGTACCTCAACATTGTACTGGTGTAATTTCATTTTCTGCTATTTTATACTTCATAACAAATCAGAGAGGAACATTGTACTTTTTACTCCACTACATTTATTTAAGTCACTTTGAATACTCAGAATCTCCAAAAAGCACACACAAAAATGCATTATACATTTATAATAACTTTATTGATCCCAGAATGTATTTACCACCCGTATATAAAGTGATGAACACACGTGCATGATAATCCAGTATTATTCTTGTTAATGTATTCTTTATTATGGGCCATTCTGTCCAAATTAAATAAGAGAAACCTTTCGAATATACTGCCAGTAGTCTTTAGAGAGTTCATTTAGATAAATCGTATGCGTTTATTAACTTTATTATTTACAGAGTTTGTATCCAGAACAATTCAAAACTATTTACAACGCAGACACAGGTTCCACTGGGTTTGTGCAACGCAACCCTCAGGCGTGCGCACAGCAACCCTCAGGCGCGCGCACAGCAACCCTCAGGCGCGCGCGCACAGCAACCCTCAGGCGCGCGCACAGCAACCCTCAGGCGCGCGCACAGCAACCCTCAGGCGCGCGCGCACAGCAACCCTCAGGCGCGCGCACACAGCAACCCTCAGGCGCGCGCACAGCAACCCTCAGGCGCGCGCGCACAGCAACCCTCAGGCGCGCGCGCACAGCAACCCTCAGGCGCGCGCGCACAGCAACCCTCAGGCGCGCGCACAGCAACCCTCAGGCGTGCGCGCACAGCAACCCTCAGGCGCGCGCGCACAGCAACCCTCAGGCGTGCGCACACAGCAACCCTCAGGCGCGCGCACAGCAACCCTCAGGCGCGCGCGCACAGCAACCCTCAGGCGCGCGCGCACAGCAACCCTCAGGCGTGCGTGCACAGCTTGTACACGGCGGTGCTCCGGGTTCCGCCCGCGGGCTGCAGCCTCTTCAGCTCCGTCAGACACAGGATGTACACCGGCGTCTTGACTCCAGTGACGCACATCCTCTTCAGCTCCTCCATCCGAAACTCCGTCTGTCCTCCTGCAGAGAGCGGCCGGTCAGAGGCATCTTTAGTTTGTTTTACGGACTAGAACTGGAGGAAGGAGTTGTTTACAGCTCACCTGGTGGAGCAAACTCCCCGTAGACTACGCTTAAATTAGACTTTTAAGCTAACGCAACATTCTTGGGAACCTCGGCTCAGTTAACTGTTGAATTACTGGTCGGTATTTAACTTTTCCAGACGAGTATTCACAAAAGCGTTGCACAGCTTTTGCTAAACAGTGATAGTTGCACTTCTATAAATGAGGTTATACGCAGACATTTCTGTACAAACGAGCCTCGTCGCATTAAATAGTTTAAATTCACACAGATCAGCTGAAACAGACTTCCCCGATTACAGTCACACATGAACCCGAGCAGGAAATGTTCCAGCCTTATTCTATTTTAGCTGGATTTCATTTCCCCAAGTCTCTGAAATGACAGTTTTGAAGTGTACCTATGTGACCTTTTCACAATGTGCTTCATTTGATGTTTCATTTAAAGTGCTTTGAAGCGGCAATGTGCTGCATCAATATGCTAAAAAGTGTTTTTTAATTAAAGAATAATAAACTAGGGCGTCTCAAGCTGCCGTGAACTTGGTATGATGAGTGTGGAGGTGGTTATAAAAACAGAAATAATGTACATTTGTGTATAAATCCTCTCACTTTCTAACACTTAAACAACGAGTGACCGACCTGGACTCTCGTCGCTGAAGCGGTTGATGTTGCCGACGGCCTGGTTGAGGCTCAGCAGAGTCATCTGCTTCAGGTACTTCGGTAAACTCTGGAACTCGCGCTCCGACACCTCGGACAGCCGCACGGGTCTGAGAAGAGAGCGACGACGCGAGGAACGTTAAGTCCGGATTTAAAAAAGCAACGAGCGATACGAGGACGGCACGAATTAAGCAGCGAGATGAGACAAAACGAGCCGGCTCAAATCCTCCAAACATGTGAACTTACACAACCTGATTATTACCTGATTGGATCTTTTACTGGCCGGACATTCGGGTGCACCGTGGCCGTCCTCTTCAACGGAGCCTTGTTCAGAAGCTTCAAAATAAAAATGAGAACGAGGAATTTGACTTTATATCAAATTTGACGTTCTGAATAATATTTCACGACGACTAAACACACGTAAAGCGGTCGGGGCTCACTTTACAGATGTCCTGCGTCACACAGCTGAAGTCCATCTCCGGGACGCCGGGCTCCTCGTGGTCCACGCGGAGGCGGGGCGTCCCGAAGCTGAACTCCTGCGTGGGCCCGTCCAGCTCCAGACTCGAGACCACGGACTCCTTGGTCACATGTTCACGCCCCTCAGTCTTCTGCATTTTAGCACTCCTCTGGAGGCGAGACACAAGACAGGCCCACGTTAAGCAAAGAGGCTTTTTCACCTGGGAGTCATGATTAAGTATCAGGCAAATATTGGTAGAAAATGTGACATTTAAATGGAAAATATTTGCAATTTTTTGTTGTTGTTGTTGTTGTTGGATGGTTATATATTTGTTGTTTACAAGCTTTTTGTGAAAGATTATTCTAGGGCTGTATTTTCAGTGGTTCTCAAAATGTGGGGCGCGGAGGTGTTACAGGGGGGTGCAGAATGTTTTAATTTTTCTATAATCCTTTAGTTATTTATTATCTTTAAAAGATATTCAGTGCAAAACAGGTTATTTGACAATTATTAGTTGTTTTTTTGCACAGAGAGAACTTTATTTGCATTGTTCTAACAAAGTGATTGCACATGTTATTTGTTTTTCTATTATTTAAAAGAGTCACAAAAAGTTATTTCAATCAAAATTCAGCATGGAACAATTTGTTATAATTGTTGGGTCACGAAAATGTTTCTTCCTCCAAAGTGGGGCGTGACAAAAAAAAGTGTGAGAACCACTGACATCGTGTATTATGAAGGTCTTTAAATGCACAGAGTTACCGTCGCTATGGTGACCTTTGCATCGGGAGTGAAATGTGATTTGAGGAACCGTTTCACCGGCTGTGGTAAAAAAAAAAACTTCTCAACGTACAACGACGACAAATAAACAATCCGGCAAAACACCAGAGGTTGAGTCCAACTAATCTGGGAGGGAAAATACTTTGGTCTTACGGTTTGTAACGAATTTCCCAAAACAGACTCCAGGATCGGCATCTCCGGCATCGGCCCGTCCTCCACGCCCGTGGCGGACATATCCGGCACGTCGCATTCCCAGCGGCGCTTGGAGCCGGATGCTACGTCACGAGGAGACTGGAGGTCGTCCATGTTGATCGGCTCAGGCTGACGCGCACTCTGAACACAAACATGCTAAAAGTCTGAGCTGAAAGTTTCTGTGTTCAGGATGAGGAAATAAAGAAATCAATAACATGTGTCTCTCTCACACACACACACACACACACACACCTTTCTGGAGGTGGCCATCCGGTTCATGTACGGGGTCTGAAACACCGGGGCCTCGGGGGTGGGCGGCAGGATTTCGGGGCGAACCGGGGATCCTGGGTCAGCGCTGCTTTGTGCCGGTGGGGAGCGCTGATGGTTTGTCTTTTTGAGTTTGAACCCCGGAGTGTAGAACACCGGCGGCACGGGAGACTCCAAGTTCTGTGCTGAAGGCAAGAAGAACAAAGGGATATAAACATAAAAATGTGTCATCAAGTGCTAAATATGTGATATCTTGTTTAGTTCATGTCCATCAACAAGAAGCTCCTCATTTAAAATCAAGACTTTAGATTTTATTTAAGCAAAGTTCTCTTGCTTTAAAATGAGCAAGCTTAAAAAATAAATATATATATATATATATATATATATATATATATATATATATATATATAAATAAAAAAAACATATATGTAGTTTTCTTGTTTTAAAATGTGCGAGCTTTAAAAAAAAAATATATATATTTTTTTTTAAGCTCGCACATTTTAAAACAAGAAAACGTTGCCTAAATAAAATCTAAAGTCTTGATACAAGTGCAGCTATAATACCAGTTTCAATATTTATTTATTTTTTACATTAAATTAAGAAATGTTAATGCTTTTTTTTTATACGTTCTTTAAATGTTCATTAATATGTTAACATATATATAAAAAAAAGCATTAGAAAAAAAAAAGCATTAACATTTCTTAATTTAATGCTAAAAAAAAGAAGTATTAAAACTCTGGTATTGAAAATACAAATGATGAAGAGTTGTGGACGTAAGAGAAATAAGAGCGATGGAGAATGTTACAAATGATCAGAAACCCTTGAAAAATAAAAAACAGATAAGAAAACAAAAGGAGATTCAGCAGAGAAACAGAAAAAGGTAAAAGTCAATTAAAGATGGAAGTTAAAAGTTGAACCGCCAGTGAAGAAGAGGAAGAAGCTCCAGAGTGTCATACCTTTAGTGTTCAAACCCTCCACGAGAGCGTTGACTGGCGGGACGGGAGGCGGCCTGTCAAAGAAACGGACACTCGTAAAGCGGCGACAACAGAGGCCAGCAGAGGTCAGAGGTCACACGCTACGTCGCGCGATGCTCGTCATGTTCCACCTTGGGGGCTTTCCGTCGTTCTTCCGGAACAGATCCATCGTGAAGTCGTTGTTCAGGCACGTGTTGTTCTCCGAGAGGCCGAAGTCGGACATCTGAAGCGTCTGCGGCTCGTCGTCGTCCATCCGCAGCGTGCATTTGGGGGTCAAGGGCGCGGGCGTGTTGAGCAGCGGGGGAGGGAGGCTCAACGCGGGGAGAGGGGTCACCTCGGAGCACCACCCCACCCCGACCAGGGCCCTCTTCATCACCACCTCGGAGAGGCCGAAGTCAGAGAGCTGCGGGGTTCGCAGCATGTCGGCAAAGGGCGGCGGTCCCGGCGGCGGCGAGGAGGGACGACCTTCATCCTCCTCCTGGTTTTCTTCATCTCCTCTCGATGATTTAGTCTCGCTTTCATCTGCTGCTTCATCTCCGGCCTCTGACGCCTCATCGTTGACCTCTGTGTCGGGGACAAAGCGGCACAATGAGTGCATGCCGTTACCTGCAGACGTCTTCCACTGTAGGATCTTCAGTGAATCCTCCAGTCGTTACTCACTGCCGGGTCCCTGGGGCTCTCTGGGAGCTCGGTAACCGTATTTCTCCCAGTGCCCCGTCAGCGTCTGGATGTCCCTCGTGACTCTCTGCTCCATCACCCGACAGGCCTTCAGGAAGCCGCTCACCTCGTCCTCCTGGGCCCTCTGCTGAGCAATCTGCCCCCGGAGCTGCCCCTGTGTGAGGAGCATCAATAATCTTCTATGAATATGATTTATAGTGCGTGTCATAAAAGGTGTACTATTTTAAACAGGGTTCATACACATTTTGATCAATGCATTTCATGACTTTAACCCAAATGTCCATGAGCAAACATTTAGTGAAATCTGGGTGTAAACAGTAAAAAGTGAGTAAATGTAGTATTTAAACTAACAATGAGAATACAAAGCATACAGTAAACCTTAAATGACTCAAATGAATGAGACAATAGTTTGATTAAAAGAATAAACATTTATATAGATGCCTGTATGTATGCCTGCTTATATTTTGAGTCTTTCTTTTAAAAGCATATTCATTATTTCAAACTCAGCGTAAATGAACGACATGAACACATGAATATAACACATTTACATCACTTTTACTAAACTTTGGGATTTTATTTTTTTCAAGGACTTTTTAAAGGCCTGGAAATAACCATTTTAAATTCCATGACTTTTCCAGGTTTTCCATGACCGTAAGAACCCTGTTTAAAGATATTGTTTTACATAAATAATACATTTAAACTACTAACTAATTGAAAAAATTATAAATCCCAAAACCATAAAGGGATGTTACACATCAACTAAAAAGTTTCAAATATATTAAAGTTGCATTGCTTTGTCTCACTGTCACGCCAAACTACATTTAAAATCAGACAACTTTAAGTCTCATAGGAATAAACCTTTTTTTATTGTGGTAAATTATGTTGCTTCCTAAAATAAATCCCAAACTGAACACCGAAGACATTGGTGTGTTATATTAAAGTCACTGTGATAACGTTTAATAACAGACACCAGTGTTTTCCTCCATCGCTCCGTACCTTTAGGGCGCTGACGTCACAGTTCACCTCGTGAAACGCTCGCGTGGCTTTCGCGGTGGCGTCTGAAACGAGAGCCGGGTGATGAAGCTAGTTAACGGGTTTGTAAGCGACTACCTGCGGCCGGGGGTCAGTGCCGTGGACGTTCACTCACCGCTGTCATCTTCGTCGTCGTTGTCACGGTTTTTGAACGCGTGCTGGAGCTTCTCCGTTTCGGACTCGAGAGTCACCGCCATCTTTCTCAGCGCGGTAAAGAACCGGGCCGTCGGGTCCATTTTAGTTCTACTTATGTAAAGATGTAAAATAATAATAATTCGACAGTTACTCCGCCGAGCAGACTGTTTGTTTACCTTCTCTCCGCCGGAGGAAAACCGTTTCGATTTTGCCGCCTTGGTTTTCCCCGGTTTCAACCGGAAGCGTCGTCATCGAGTGTCTTCTTCTTCTTCTTCTTTGAGGTTTATTGGCGGTTAGCAAACAACTAGTTGGTGCATTACCGCCACCAACTGGTATGGCGGGTGGATCAGAACGTCTAGTACTTGTATTATAAAATATAATAATATAATATACAAGTTATATATACATATATATTTTACAAATACAAATTCAACAAAACAAACAAACTAAACTACACTTAAAAAAAAGCGTGTCATTTTCTTCTTCGTGGGTTTCAGGCGCTCAATGCCCCTTAACGCCCCTATCTCTCCCGTTTCTTTTTAATAGCAATATTTATTATAATTAAAAACACAAAAAACGCAGATAGGTCTAGAAATGCATAGCAGGTACAAATAAATATAAACATTGTAAAAGCTACTTTAAACTTTTGAACATTTAAAAACACACCAAATGAAACGATAGTGATAGATATATAAATATACACATAAATATATGCACAGACACATAAAAATAACAAAATGGATATCTTGACAGTTTTTTTTCTTTTCACAAAACAGGAGTGCCAATTACTTTTATATGATTATCGGGGTAGTTTCATTCTAACTTCTGCATAATTCATTATATCTGAGCGTTTCAGTGGAAGCAGTCAGATCTTGTACTAAAGTAAACGTAGCAGTACCACAGTGTAGGAATACTCTACTCAGAATGTGGCATTTCAGAATAATGTCTGTTATATCCGTGGATTATAATTATTGATGCATTAATGTTGCAGCTGGTGGAGCTCAACTTCTCTTGTGAATTAACTGCACAGTAAAAAGGTTAAATAATGAGGCCATGCAGCCAGAGGATGGCGCTGTTGCTCATCTAACCACAGAGGTCAGGGGATTTGACCTCAGTTCAGGTCCGGATCTGCCGTAATAAACCACCTCTCTTTTCAACAAACAACCATGAAGTCAAATAATAGTGAAAGAGTTTGTGCTCTTGAATCAAAAGGGTCAAAATTGTGAAAAACTACTTATGAATGTAGATGAATTATCTACATGATTATCCAGACAACATTAATAATAATAAGTTTTCTTGCAAAGAAATACAAAGCGACCACAAAGAGACACACATTGACGACAAAGAGATGCACAAAAAGACCAGAAGGAGAATTTTGGAGCAAATACAAATCAAACGGACACAAATTATTCTTCACTTTCATAATTATTTTTGAAACAATGCATTGGAGGTCAATTAAATGTTAAAAATAAAAAACGACGAAGGAAATTAAATAGTGCATTGTGCATTCGTCATGAAAGCATTTTAACGACTTGACTCGCGATGCAAATATAAAGCCAGCTACCGCAACTCGGTTAAACTGCTATGACATCACTGAGTCCACGTCCTCCCCTCAAGGAGAGCCGTTATCAGATCACTGCGAGTCTATAAGTACAGACGGATGCTGAAGGGCGTACAGACGTGAGCGCGGAGCAGAGCCAGGTGAGTTTCAAAGAAGAGCTCCAGTTTGATCAGGTAAATAGATTCACAACAACTTCAGAAGTCAGACCTCTTTTCTTCTTTACTGATGTGTTCATGTGTTTTCTGGTCAGTCAGCCGTGAGTCATGGCGATGTTCGGGAAGGTGTTGGAGCCGGTGGGCTACATGCAGACCGTGAGGTGAGTCTTGACTAGCGGAAAAGAAAACATTATACTTTCCAAGCACTTTGTTTCTACATGCAGAACCTGGTGTTCTCAGGGTCCTGGTCCAGAGCATCTGCTCCTATCTGGACGGCAGCGCCACCGCAGAGGAGAGCGAGTCGGCCAAGAAGAACCTGGACCACATCGACCAGGAGCTGGGGGCGCCGGGTCACGGCCTGCTGGACGACCAGGAGGTCCACCGGCTGGAGGACGACCTGGCCGTGGTGTACTACCAGCTGGGCGCGGCGGTGAGGAAGCCTGTCAGGGATACTGGGGAGGGGCGACTGCTTTTATTCTGGAGGGTAGTCTAATATGAGCTGAAATGAGAGAGCGTTTTATTGTGAAGGTCAGGAGAGAGTGAAGCACAAAATAGACCTTATTTGATAAGATAATGCCTCATTTGCATATTTAAGCATGACGTTTCAGAAAACTTGCAATACAAAAAATTATTGTCTTAATGCCAGTAATTAACTGGTGAAGTTTAATATCTGTTCGTTAAATTAGTTCTTCCCATATTCAGTGTCTCCCATATTTAAATAGGCATCTCGGCCATTTTGTAGAGTCAACACGACTTAAAAGAGACACAAAACAACAACAAAGTCACAACATGACCAAAAAGAGACACAAAAGTAACACAAAGAGTGGTAACAAACAATGACAAAGATGCATAGTACGACTTCAAAGAGACACAAAATGACCTCAAAGTGACACAAAGTCACAGAACAACTACAAAGAGACACAACAGGACCACACAATGTTGTTTTATCTTTACACCTAAGTATTGTTATGAATTATATTTTCATTAAAACAATATAAACATAGTTCTTTTCTGTGTTAAAAATCCTCACGCTCAGCTGTAGGAGCGTGTTTAAAACTCTTTCTCTGTGAATAAAGCAAACACGAGAAAGCAAACGGCTTTATTTGTCAAAAGGAAACACGAGAGACGCTCTTGACCTTCGGGCCCCGGAGATTCAACGTGCCGCTCAAGGTCACCTCAGAGGACCGAAGGTCACGCTTTGTCTCCACTGATTTATGCATTTTCTGGTTGATAGTTTGACATATATATTCATATGCACCCTGAGATGGACTTTGTCGCTCCAGGTAGTTGGATAGGAAACAAAGAGGGATGTGTTTGGCAGAATAACCTTTGCAGCTCCTTTAACGCGTCCGGCTCTTAAGGCGACGCCGACCTTGAAGGGAAACGAGCGCGCTGTGGATTTCCTGAGCGGACGCGTGACTGAACCCATCGTGCTCAGAGTATTATGTAAATGTGGATCTGTGGCCGGATGTGTGGCTGAAGCATCTGTTCGGTTATAACAGTCCGGATGGTCAGGCTTATGCTTTTTATGTCCTCTTTGATTATTTAAAAATGGAGTACAATGCAGTACTAAAGACATTCCCTCCAGTTGTTTCTCAGTTCAGAGGAATTAAAGGAACGGAGCTCACTTTGGTTTAGTGTCCATGTGTTTTGAGTAAAGAATAACTGTGTAGGGGCTTATGAGAGAACACAAGTTGTGTCTCTCTGTAAATACAGAGAGACACAACTACAAAGAGACACAACTAAGATACACTACACAACTAAGATACACTACACAACTACAAAGAGACACAACTACAAAGAGACACAACTACAAAGAGACACTACACAACTAAGACACACTACACAAATACAAAGAGACACAACTACAAAGAGACACAACACAACTAAGATACACTACACAAATACAAAGAGACACAACTACAAAGAGACACTACACAACTACAAAGAGACACTACACAACTAAGATACACTACACAAATACTAAGAGACACAACACAACTATAAAGAGACACAACACAACTACAAAGATACACTACACAACTACAAAGAGACACTACACAACTAAGATACACTACACAAATACTAAGAGACACAACACAACTATAAAGAGACACAACACAACTACAAAGAGACACAACACAACTAAGAGACACAACACACCAAAAAGAGACACAACACCCTGACGAGACATATTGGGTTGTAAGATATTTGTAGTTACAGCTGTTCTTGACTTTGATTTCATATTCTAAACGTGTTGTTGGTCTGGCGTTCATTATGTCCATAATAAATACCCCCCCCCCTCCTTCAGGTGCGGGCCCAGCCGGACTTCACCAAGAGGGAGACGGAGGTGTTCCTGCAGTACGTGCAGGACCACCGGCTGGAGCGGCAGCTCACGGCGCTCTACAGCCGCCTGATGGGCGTGTCCTCGCTCACCGACCAGCCCACGCTGCTGGAGGAGCTCGTCCTGAGCCGCAAGCCCAAACGCTGGGAGATGAGGGAGTTCTGCGTCAAGGTGGGTGGAGGGGGGGGGGGGGGGGGGGAGGAGGAAGAGGAGGAGGAGGAGGAGAGGAGGAGGAGGAGGAGGAGGAGGAGATGAGGGAGTTCTGTGTCAAGGTGGGTGGAGGGGGGGGGGGGGGGGGGAGGAGGAGGAGGAGGAAGAGGAGGAGGAGGAGAGGAGGAGGAGGAGGAGGAGGAGGAGATGAGGGAGTTCTGTGTCAAGGTGGGTGGAGGGGGGGGGGGGGGGAGGAGGAAGAGGAGGAGGAGGAGGAGAGGAGGAGGAGGAGGAGGAGGAGGAGATGAGGGAGTTCTGTGTCAAGGTGGGTGGAGGGGGGGGGGGGGGGGGAGGAGGAGGAGGAGGAAGAGGAGGAGGAGGAGAGGAGGAGGAGGAGGAGGAGGAGGAGGAGATGAGGGAGTTCTGTGTCAAGGTGGGTGGAGGGGGGGGGGGAGGAGGAAGAGGAGTGGAGGAGGAGGAGGAAGAGAGGAAGAGAGGAGGAGGAGGAGGAGGAGGAGGAGAGGAGGAGGAGGAGGAGGAGGAGGAGATGAGGGAGTTCTGTGTCAAGGTGGGTGGAGGGGGGGGGGGGGGGGAGGAGGAAGAGGAGGAGGAGGAGGAGAGGAGGAGGAGGAGGAGGAGGAGGAGATGAGGGAGTTCTGTGTCAAGGTGGGTGGAGGGGGGGGGGGGGGGGGAGGAGGAGGAGGAGGAAGAGGAGGAGGAGGAGAGGAGGAGGAGGAGGAGGAGGAGGAGGAGATGAGGGAGTTCTGTGTCAAGGTGGGTGGAGGGGGGGGGGGGGAGGAGGAAGAGGAGGAGGAGGAGGAGAGGAGGAGGAGGAGGAGGAGGAGGAGGAGGAGGAGGAGATGAGGGAGTTCTGTGTCAAGGTGGGTGGAGGGGGGGGGGGGAGGAGGAAGAGGAGTGGAGGAGGAGGAGGAAGAGAGGAAGAGAGGAGGAGGAGGAGGAGGAGGAGGAGAGGAGGAGGAGGAGGAGGAGGAGGAGGAGATGAGGGAGTTCTGCGTCAAGGTGGGTGGAGGGGGGGGGAGGAGGAAGAGGAGGGGAGGAGGAGGAGGAGGAAGAGAGGCGGAGGAGGAGGAGGAGGAGGAAGAGGAAGAGGAAGAGAGGAGGAAGAGGAAGAAGAGAGGAGGAGGAGGAAGAGAGGAGGAGGAGGAGGAGGAGGAGGAGGAGAGGAGGAGGAGGAGGAGGAGGAGGAGGAAGAGGAAGAGGAAGAGAGGAGGAAGAGGAAGAAGAGAGGAGGAGGAGGAAGAGAGGAGGAGGAGGAGGAGGAGGAGGAGAGGAGGAGGAGGAGGAGGAGGAGGAGATGAGGGAGTTCTGCGTCAAGGTGGGTGGAGGGGGGGGGGGGGGGGGAGGAGGAGGAGGAAGAGAGGCGGAGGAGGAGGAGGAGGAGGAAGAGGAAGAGAGGAGGAAGAGGAAGAAGAGAGGAGGAGGAGGAAGAGAGGAGGAGAGGAGGAGGAGGAGGAGGAGGAGGAGATGAGGGAGTTCTGCGTCAAGGTGGGTGGAGGGGGGGGGGGGAGGAAGAGGAGGGGAGGAGGAGGAGGAAGAGAGGAGGAGGAGGAGGAGGGGAGGAGGAGGAGGAAGAGAGGCGGAGGAGGAGGAGGAGGAGGAAGAGGAAGAGAGGAGGAAGAGGAAGAAGAGAGGAGGAGGAGGAAGAGAGGAGGAGGAGGAGGAGGAGGAGGAGGAAGAGAAGAGGAGGAGGAGGAGGAGGAGGAGGAGGAGGAGGAGGAGGAAGAGAAGAGGAGGAGGAGGAGGAGGAGGAGGAGGAGGAGGAGGAAGAAAGGGGGAGGCGGAGGAGGGGAGGAGGAAGAGGAGGAGGAGGGGAGGAGGAGGAAGAGAGGAGGAGAGGAGGAGAGGAAGAGAGGAGGAAGAGGAAGAAGAGAGGAGGAGGAGGAGATGAGGGAGTTCTGCGTCAAGGTGAGTGGGGGGGGGGTGAGGAGGAAGAGTGGAGGAGGAAGGGATGAGGAGAGGAGGAAGAGAGGAGGAAGAGGAAGAAGAGAGGAGGAGGAGGATGAGGAGGAAGAGAGGAAGAGGAGGACGAGGAAGAGAGGAAGAAGAAGAAGAAGAGGAGGAGGAGGAGGAGGAGGAGGAGGAGATGAGGAGGAGGAGGAGGAGGAGGAAGAGGAGGAAAGGAGGAGGAAGAGAGGGGGAGGGGGAGGAGGAGAGGAGGAAGAGGAGAGGAAGACAGGAGGAAGAGGAAGAAGAGAGGAGGAGGAGGAGGAGGAGGAAGAGAGGAAGAGGAGGAGGAGGAAGAGAGGAAGAAGAAGAAGAGGAGGAGGAGGAGGAGGAGGAGGAGGAGGAGAGGAAGAGGAGGAGGAGGAAGAGAGGAAGAAGAAGAAGAGGAGGAGGAGGAGGAGGAGGAGGAGGAGGAGAGGAGGAGGGGGGGGGCGAGGGAAGATCTCTGTGTTCAACTCTTCTCCCTGCAGGGGGTCATTAAAGTTTAGGTCTGTGAAGTAAGAAGTCTGTGATGACACAGCACACACACACACACACACACACACACACACACACACACACACACACACACACACACACACACACACAGAAAGTGAAAGGACATTCGGACAAACTTCTCTCTAACTGAAGCGCTAACTGTTATGCTAACATGCTAACGTGCTGTTCATTCAAGTATTACTTAAGAAGCTCTCGTCAGACGTCATTAAATGTAAATAAACCTCCTGAGGATGAGGTCCTGACAGAGAAGCACAGCTGCAGGACGAAGAGACAGATCTGTGGGGAAGAAGCTGCATCCATCTTCTTGGTATGAAAATAAACTGAATGCTAAATCCAGCAGCTGTGACCTTCTGTCGTCCTTCTCTGTCTGCTGAGTCGGCAAATTCCCTTTTCACTTTATATGTTTTTTCACCCACTGAAGTGGAGCTGCTCAGGTTTTAAACTTGCGTGTAAAAGCCGTGTTCTGTGTGGAGCAACGTTACATAATTAAATGTGATTAAACTCACACGTTTCAGTGCACATATTTCCCTTTCCTGCATACGGTCAAATGGAGCTTTCTCTTTTATTTCTTTCATGTTAAATTGACCAACATAACCCCAAGTGGCTGGATGGTCAATTTCCATTTCTCCAGCTGCCCCAGTGCCCTTGAGCAAGACACGCATGTGAATAAATGGACCTTAATAAATACTGCAGAAGTCACGAGATTGCTCGTTATGTAAACATATTATATTTTAAACACATTAGCAGGCTTGACCCGGGTTCAACCAGCACAACTACAACTACAACTACAGACACACAACATTACTACAAAGAGACACAAAACAACAACAAAGAGACACAAAACAACAACAAAGAGACACAAAACAACAACAAAGAGACACAGTGTCCTCAAAGAGACACAAATTGACTACAAAGAGACACAAAACAACAGCAAAGAGACACAAAACAACAACAAAGAGACACAGTGTCCTCAAAGAGACACAAATTGACTACAAAGAGACACAAAACAACAGCAAAGAGACACAAAACAACAACAAAGAGACACAAAACAACAACAAAGAGACACAGTGTCCTCAAAGAGACACAAATTGACTACAAAGAGACACAAAACAACAGCAAAGAGACACAAAACAACAACAAAGAGACACAGTGTCCTCAAAGAGACACAAATTGACTACAAAGAGACACAAAACAACAACAAAGAGACACAAAACAACAACAAAGAGACACAGTGTCCTCAAAGAGACACAAATTGACTACAAAGAGACACAAAACAACAGCAAAGAGACACAAAACAACAACAAAGAGACACAAAACAACAGCAAAGAGACACAAAACAACAACAAAGAGACACAAATTGACTACAAAGAGACATGAAACTACAAAGAGACACAGCAAAGAGACACAAAACAACAGCAAAGAGACACAAAACAACAGCAAAGAGACACAAAACAACAGCAAAGAGACACAAAAAAACAACAAAGACACACAAAACAACAGCAAAGAGACACAAAACAACAACAGACACAACAGACACAAAACAACAGCAAAGAGACACAAAACAACAGCAAAGAGACACAAAACAACAGCAAAGAGACATGAAACTACAAAGAGACACAAAGTGTCCTCAAAGAGACACAAATTGACTACAAAGAGACACAAAACAAGCACAAAGATACACAAACAAAGAGATACAAAGCATTGTCAAAGTAACATAAAATGACACAAAATGGCTGAAAAGAAGAGACATACAACTACAAAACAACTAAAAAGAGACACACACAATCACTAGAAGATGTCCTCAAAGTGACACAAAGCAGGAGCCATATTCTGTTGTTGGCCAATTGGCGTTACAAATAGCAGCTATTTATCCAAATGAGTTCCTATGAGAAATGTAGAGTTGTTGTTTTGGTTGATTTATGATGTGCCGTGATGTTAAGCGGCTTTTAGGTCATTTTAAAGTCGTTCAACACAGCTGCTGCTTTCATCTAAAAACTCAAGTGGCTTCGCCTCGATGCTGAAGCCGTTCCTCCTTTAAATTGCTGCTGAACGGGTGATTTGTTCTTGGCTCCTTTTCAAGGACTGAAAGAAGTATAAAAAGCCGAGAGCCGAGAGCTCGCTCCCTCGATAATAACCAGCCGGACGTCCCTCTGTGTGACGAGCCCAGAAGTCAAAGTCACCGCCGTGACCTCCAGACGGGAGAACTCGACCTTCTTAAGCAAAGGTTCCTGTAACCCTGGAGAACTTATCGTGTGTAAACACGTGTTGGCTGATAGGTTCATGCTGAAGGTTGTGAGAACGAGCCCAAACACTCTGTTGTGCTGTGACGATGAGGTTTTATTAAGGCATGTCCTATATGCATGAGTTTGATGTAAAACACGGCTGTTAAGATTAAGATTAGTAAAGAATTATGTTTCGGGTGTTGGATCTGGTCTTAAAACACTCAAAAAATGAACTTACTCACCCATTTGGTTTGGTTTGTGGACATTTTTTGCCGTCGCCATCTTGTTTTTTTGCAACCAGTGAACAGGAAGTGACCATATTTGGAGTGACGTAGAGCCCCGCCCCTAAAGCGTCCCCTGCTTTATGGTCTGTTTGACTCTAAATGACCATAATTTACTAAATGAACATCATGCTGTATTGAAGAAGACTTGAAACTAGAGATTGAGACATAAACTCATGTTTACAATGTTTACTGAGGGAATACATCAAGAGAAGTAGAGTCATTTATATAGACTTCTATACAACCAGAGGAGTCACCCCCTGGTGGTCAGGAGAGAGAATGCAGCTTTAACACATGAAGCATAGACTTCTATACAACCAGAGGAGTTAATTTATTAGCTTATTGTTTCAGCGTGGTTGGATACAAACGAAAGCAGAACAATAAAAAACTCAACAGATCGTCGATACTTTGTATCCAGGTAATAAACAAATGAAACAAAATGTGTTTTTGAAGAATGTCTGTGGTTCTGTGGTTTGTCGAAGTGTAATAACAACGTGTTAGCGGGACCTTTAGTTCCCGAGGCTCTTAATTTCTGGAAAAAGTTATTTCCGAGCACTTAGAACATTATGTTAAAACAACTTCTTTGAGCGAACAGTTGTTGAAGTCCAGCTTTGATTTTAATCGCATTCATGTGGCAAAAGCCCAACCATCTGGTTCTTCCTGCAGGGTGAAACACATGTCATGAGCTATTTTTAAACACTTTTTTTTAAAAGGCGTTTATCTTTTCCCCTCGTGTCGCTCTCAACAGATTAACTTCGTCCTGGGCACCGGTCTGCTGTGCCTCTTCACGCAGGCGTCCCTGACCGGCAGGGACCAGGCCCTGCTGATGAAGACCTGGTCCGACCGCATGGGCGCCCTCTACAGGAAGATGAAGAACTCGGGAGGCCGCTGCTTGGGCTACTTCCTGGAGCAGGCGGAGGGCGACGTGCGGCAGCAGCTGCAGGAGGCCGTGCAGAACCGCTCGCCGCCCGAGGACGCGGCGGCCAGCATCCTGAAGACCCTGGAGAAGAACTACGACTGGCTGCGCTGGGCGGTGATGCTGCACCCCGCCGTGGGACCCATGGAGGACGAGAAGGACGAGGAGCAGACGGAGGAAGAGAAGGAACCCGTCGCCGCCGACGCTGCCGCCGACGCTGCTGCCGCCGGCGGGCCGCAGGAACACCGGCTCGACAATTTGATCTCCGTGGCGTCCGAGGCGCCCGTCCCCCACGTGGTGGCGTGCTACCGCGACGCGCCCACGTCGCTGGACAAGAGCCGCATCCACCAGCTCATCGTGGACCTGGAGTGGAAGATCCCCAACCCGCCGCCGGAGGTGTACGCCTCCATCGAGGAGGACCCGGGCCGGGCGCGGCGCTACCTGGCCTCGCGCATGCTGAGGAAGCTGCAGGACGGGCTGGGCTCCGGCGTGGCGGTGCACGTGGTGCCGGGCAGGATGGAGATGAAGTGCAACTTCCCCCCGGCGTCCTTCTACCTCTACGAGTACAAACACCGGCTGGCCTCGGGCACCGTGTGCGTGTTCGGGTGAGACGGCGACCGGCTGCCCTCACACAGATGTTTCATAATCACGTCACAGTCGGCTTTATTCCGTGTTGGCGCTCACAGCGGCATTAACGTGTCTTGTGTAACATTACTTCCAAATAAATGTCATTTTAGAGAAAAAATTACGTTTTATTTATTTTTTTAAGCCTTCCTTTTAAGCAAAACATCCCAGTTTATTACAACTCGGCTCTTATCTAAGCATCCTTAATCCAGATTTAAGTATCTCAACAAAGACAAGGAATCCTCTTGATTTGAGTGAGTAGAGCCTCTCAGTGAGTCTGTAAAGCTAAAGTCTTAGTTTCCACTGGTCCTGGGTCAGAAAACAGTCCTGAAGCACGAGTTGTGAAACTAAAAACATGTTCTGTTTGTGTGCTGAGATCTGAAGCAGGGAAACACAAGGAGCCAGACAATCAGACGGCTACGAGTTTAGAGGTTTTGTCAGATTATCTAAACGACTATTTGTAGGTAAAACTAAAGCTGAATGCACCTTTAAAGTAATCCGTCATTGCAAAGGAAAACTACCAACTACAAACTGAGATGGATGTCTTAACAGTGAATAATCAGGAGGTGGATTTGAAGAAAGATGCTGTTTTCTAGAGAGCTATCTCCACAGTGCATGTTTAAAAAACAATGAGATGGGAAGGAATCGAGGGATTTGAGACTCCTGCAGAACAGCAGGGAGAGAGGAGGGAAGTCAAAAAGCGTGCGCATCAGATTAAGGTCATTTACATCATATATGTGATTGAGATTGTTTCTCGCAGCATGTGGAGCCGGTCACATGGTTTAGAATGAACATCATGCTGTATAGAAGAAGACTGGAAACTAGAGATTGAGTCATTTATATAGACTTCTATACAACCAGAGGAGTCACCCCCTTGTGGACACTAGATGGATTGCAGGTTTAAAATGAAGTATAGACTTCAACCAGAGGAGTCACCCCCTGGTGGTCAGGAGAGAGAATGCAGCTTTAACACATGAAGCATAGACTTCTATACAACCAGAGGAGTCGCCCCCCTGGTGGTCAGGAGAGAGAATGCAGCTTTAACACATGAAGCATAGACTTATATACAACCAGAGGAGTCACCCCCTAGTGGTCACTAGATGGAATGCAGGTTTAAGACGGAGCATATACTTCTATACAACTAGACAAATTGTTCCTGGTGGTCACTAGTTGGAATGCAGGTTTACCATGAAGCATATACTTCTATACAACCAGAGGAGTAATCCCCTGGTGGTCAGGAGAGAGGATGCAGCTTTAACACATGAAGCATATACTTCTATACAACCAGAGGAGTCATCCCCTGGTGGTCAGGAGAGAGAATGCAGTTTTAAGACACTTCAGTTTGCCGCCTTGCTGAACCATCCGACGCTGTCCGTGGTGCTGAAGCCGCAGATGGGTTTGTAACTACGTCTTTTTGGGGCAGTGATAGTCTCAGATCTGTAATATTCTCTAAACTATACAGCTTGGCTCGTCGTGGGTAAACAAATTATTTAAGTGATTGGGGCGTATACCACAGGTGTTCTTCATGATATTCCCACTCTCTCTTACTCCACATTAACTGTCTCTATCCACTCTCACTGTCAATTAAAAGCTAAATAAATGGCCAAAAACGTATCTTCAAAAAGGTTTTTCTCAACAAATCGGCTATTTGTTATTTGTTGTTTGGCTGCTTGTGTTTCTCACTCAGTCTTTGTATGTTTCCAAAACATCGAGGCTGTAAATCGCAGCATCAACAAGGAGGCAGAGATCAAACATTTGACCCGTCTTTACTGCCGAGGTCTTTGTTTATTTCATTCATAAGCGACTGAATAATCATCGGTCAGATCAAAACTGTCCAATCTGGTGTCCACGTGAGGAATCAGCCTCACTGTCCGTCACGTAATCACATCAAACATCCAGGAAAAATATAAATCTCCTGTGTCCTTTTTCGTACAGTAAAAAAGAAAAAGCCAGTCCAAAGCGCTGCATGTGGTCTCACACGAGTTCTCCGTCGGGGTCGAGCGGCACCAGCGTCTCTAAATCCTTCTTGACATCCGGGAAGCCCTCCAGCGCCTCCTGGAAGTCGTCCCAGGACAGAGAGAAGCACTGGCAGTCGGTCAGCGCCTTCACGGTGGCCAGATGTTTTCCTTTGGCCAGCACGCACGTCTCTGTCGGGGGGAAACCACCAGAGTTAATGAAGCGAGTAAACCCCTAATGACGCGGGATGACATCTGACAATTAATCCCAAATTAAATAACCGGACTCGGCAGAGTTGTTTCGGGAAGCCTGCTTAGCTCTAAACGCTGCAGAGGTCCGCCGCCAAAAAACAGATTAGGACCCGTTCCCACTTAAAGCCGGAGAATTAAATAAATCCCTCAAATTGGAAAATATTGATTTTTTTGTTTATCTTTGGGTTGATGGGGATTTTTAAATTTGTTTTTAATAATGCTTCTTGCTCACATATGCAAATAAACTAATGCTGAGATATGAAAAATCTGTCAGAAACTTTTAAAAATCTAACACCACGGATCGTTTACTTCCATTTCACCGTATTAAAACCTGTAACATATATGGTTTGGTACATGAGAAAATTCAAATAGCATTCAAATAGCATTCAAATAGCCCAAATGGGCCCCAATGGTTCCCAATGGGCCCAAATGGGCCCCAAAGAGACCTCGCCTGAATGTTCTCTGTTCTAAACCCTCTCTAACTTTATTCTGCTTCACTTCAAAGTCAACCTTTGCAGAGTGAATGTTCACATATTGAGCTATGATTTGGGTTAGAGAATGTTCACATATTGAGCTATGATTTGGGTTAGAGAATGTTCACATATTGTGCTATGATTTGGGTTAGAGAATGTTCACATATTGTGCTATGATTTGGGTTAGTGAATGTTCACATATTGAGCTATGATTTGGGTTAGAGAATGTTCACATATTGAGCTATGATTTGGGTTAGAGAACGTTCACATATTGAGCTATGATTTGGGTTAGAGTTGGACCTTACAGCTGCATCATTTCAAAGAAATAATCATCCTGAAAGTGTTTTTTTATAGGCGGACATGAAACCTTTTCATTTTTTTCTGTGTGTCATCTTCATTTACTCTTAACCAGTAACATATAGACTGATATTTACACATCTGAACAAAATCTCACATGTGTACCTTTTATTATAACACCAACATGATTCAAATAGCCCTAGTGGTTGCAGAGATACACCCTTTTTAGTTTGGGGATGACATTTTAGAGGAAAGGGCCTAAAAATAATGATCATAAGATCTCAAATAAATCTCTTTTGAAGTAACTAACGCACTAAATGTTCACATGACCTAAAATTAAATAACCTCTCTATATTCAGTTACCTTCCTCTTTGATTTCATCTGTCCATATTTTTAAATATCCGACCACAGCAGCATCTTTAGAACCATGATCTCGGTGCTGCAGGTAATCCACAGAACGAGCCGTCAGCGGGTTTCAGCGGCTCTGTTTCTGTGGTCGAGAGCAGCTCCGGTGAAAACTGCTCACCGAGCGGGCCGAGGATTATCCGGCGTAAAAGTGACAGGTTTCTTTTTCTTTTTTATGGAGTTTGGCGTGATTTTCCTCAACAGAGACAGCAGCTACGATCCAGCATCTGATGGACTTATTTTACATTTCAATTCAGCAGAAAAAAAGAGGATATTTAAAATAAATCTGGACAAACGTTTTAAATTATATTTCCAAAGCTTGAATGCAGAGTTTAGTGGACGCCAGTGTGATTATTAATTTAACAACCTCCTAAACTTAAACCTCCAGTGATCTAATCCCAGTATCCCAGTAGTATTATCCTGCATAAACAGTGGACATATATTTGAAAGTACAACCTATTATTGTGATGCTGCTTAATACAAAAATCCCCCTCATGAATAATGTACATAAAAGTGTTTAAACAAACCCAATGAGCTCAACGTGGAAAGCACTTTTGAAAAATCTTTTCCATTCATTAAATTCATTACGCAATACTTAAACAGTCTCGTTGTGTACTTGTTGTACTTTTGCTTCAGGTAAAGCTGACGTTACTGAGAGGTGGTTTTATTTTACAGTTAAAGGGACAGTAGTGATGTTTTATAATGTGTTTTTATGAGGTACTTCTACACACTCAGTGTTTTACTACAGTCGATGGAGCGGACGTATTTTAAACACTTAAAAGAATCAATATCAGTTTCACTGAACACTATATTTAGAATATCTTCACCTCTTCACCTTTCTGACGAGGAACTGAAGCCGATGCCAGACTCCATTGATAAAAACATCAGAACAGAAGCTGCTGGTCTCCTGCATCGGTGAGTTAGTTAGTGTTGTTGAGTGAATTTAGTGAATGTGAACTAACCCTTTAAAGCACTAAAGTCACACAATGACACAAACTAACTCACCGATGGAGGCAGCAGACCTGAAAATACTGCTTTTGTCAAGGAGTCTGGTTTGTTCTGGTACTTAAACTGATTCTAATTCATGGGGTTCTCTCTTTGAGGTGAATAAGTACTTTAAAGCATCTCTTTAAGGGACTTCCACGAGGTTAACACTGTTGGTTTCTAGATATTAACATGATATGTACAGTTAATTGGGTTGAAACTTTGTAAGAAAAGTTGTAAAAGAAAAAACTTTCTTTAAAGTGGACCGTATGTGGAACTTGTTCTCTCCCCTCTGACGTCACTTCTTGCCGTCTGGAGACACACTCCAGATCCTCGTGAACCCAACTCACCCCCGAAGAAGTCCCCGTCGCACAGCTCCCTCTCGTAGGACTCGGCCTCCATGACGACCTGTCCGTGGTCGATGAAGAACATGCGGTCGCCCGGGACGTTCTGCCGGACGATGGCGTCGCCCTCCAGGAAGACCTCGTACTCCAGCTTGAAGAGGACGGCGTTGATGAAGTTCTCGTCTCTGGTCTGAAACATCGGCACTTTTCTGAGCAGCCGGCTGCACATCACCATGAGGATTTGCTGCAGAATAAAAACACAAATACACGCAGAAAGATTAAGAAAATGGTTCTTCAGAGTGATGCCATAGAGGAACCATTTCTGGTTCCACAAAGAACCTTTCAAACCAGGGTTCTTTAAAGAACCATTTCCTTACATAGTTCTTCAAAGAACCTATAAAGGTGCCTCAAAGAACCTTCAAAAATGGTTCTTTAAGGCACCATTTCTGGTTCTTTGAAGAACCTTTCAAACCAGGGTTCTTTAAAGAACCATTTCCTGGAATAGTTCTTCAAAGAACCTATAAAGGTGCCTCAAAGAACCTTCAAAAATGGTTCTTTAAGGCACCATTTCTGGTTCTTTGAAGAACCTTTCAAACCAGGGTTCTTTAAAGAACCATTTCCTTAAATAGTTCTTCAAAGAACCTATAAAGGTGCCTCAAAGAACCTTCAACAAATGGTTCTTTAAGGCGCCATTTCTGGTTCTTTGAATAACCTTTCAAACCAGGATTCTTTAAAGAACCATTTCATTAAATAGTTCTTCAAAGAACCTATAAATGTGCCTCAAAGAACCTTCAACAAATGGTTCTTTAAGACACCCTTTCTGGTTCTTTAAAGAACCTAAAGAAAAAGGTTCAATAAAGAACCCTTTTCATACGGTTCTTCAGCTAAATGATGGTTCTTTGAGTAACCAATTTAAGGAAAAGATGATTCTTTTTACTCTTAAACAACATAACAATTGAATCAGGGTTCAATGCTTTTCTCAAGATCATTTTCCAGGATACAAAAAAATCATCTTTTACATGCACAGAAATTCTGGCAAATTAATCATAAAATAATACAAACAGTTGTACTGCACTTCACTTTATTGAAAGTGGGTCAAGACAAGCACGTAGAACCACCCGATAGATAAAATGGTTCTTCACTAGGTGATGGTTCTTCTTAGAATCACAAAGCCTTTTAAAGAACCACTTAAGAACCATTATTTTTCTGTGTGTATTATATATTACAAAGGAATAAATGAGAAGGCGTGAGTTAACGCACCTCTTTGAGCGCAGAGGACACCGTGTCCATGACGTCCTTCTCCTGGAACCACTTCCCTCCGTAGCGCGCCTGGTAGTAGTTGCTGATGCGCAGCTGCAGCTCTGGAGGGAGCTTCATGAAGCCCATGTAGTGCTCCAGCCGGCTCATCTGAAGGGTTAAAGGTTAAAGGCAGGCTGCAGCCTTAATATAAGTTATTCTTTTCTTCACTTTTGATGATTATTGTTATTATCTAACTAAATAACTGACTTACGTGAAGCCCTGATGCCAACAGTTATTATTATTATTTGAGGTTTTCTTATGCGACTTAGTCATATTTTATATATATTACAATGAAGTCACCAAATAAAAAAATAATAATAATACAAAAAATTAATAAGATACAAAAATAGAAATATTCATAAAATTCATAAATAATAAAATAATACAAAGTTAATACAAATGAATCAATAAAATAAAATAAAAAAATAAAAAATAAAATAAAAAATAATAATAATAATAATAATAATAATAATAGAATTCATAAAATTCATAAATAATAAAATAATACAAAGTTAATACAAATGAATTCATAAAAAATAAAAATAAAACAACTAACGTAACTGTGATGTCCTAGCAAATTAAATAAACTAACTAATCAGGATCCGTATATCTTAACAAAAATATTTAGTTTTTAGCATTGTAGTGGCAAATTCCATTCCAATCCATTCCTACTGCATTGTTTTGACTTTATAAATAAAGAAATAAGCCATTAAATATATTAGTAAGAGACTAAACAAGAAATAAAATCTATCTCCCTCTCCCTGGATTAGATGAAAGCAACTCAAACGTGCTAAGATAACCCTCATCTCTCTTTCCTGACTGATGCACTCTCTCACCTTGCTCTTGTACTCCTTGGCCGCCGGGTCGATGTTGGCGATCATGGTGGTGGCGTTGGCCACCAGGACGGTGTACATCAGACAGCCGGACACCATGCTCACCATGACGATCCACATCTCCACATAATCTGCAGAAACAAGACACCGACATCAGTGAGACGCACTGGGTATTTATATCTGAGCAGAATGGGACATCGGGGCTTTATTTGGAGAAAGATCTATAACCCACTGGTGGGCGCGTCCATGGAGCCGTAGGAGAGGGCGATCATCTGGGACAGAGCCCGGAAAACTCCCCACGAGTACTTCACGCTCACCGTGGCGTTCTGGAAGAGGAAGGAGAACAAAGTTAATGCCACGTTGTGTAGATCTAGGGCTTCAAAACAACAACAAATATTCACATGCATTTAAAGTACAGCATGTGGTGGTGAGGTTTAAAGTACCACCAAATGTGTGTTGTTCAATTATCCCCTGGTTGGAAGAAGTATTCTGTAGAGGTACTAATACCATGCTGTGAAAATACTTCCCCTGCAGTAAAGCGATGTAAGTATTGTCAAAATATCAAAAGTAAAAGTATTGATTGTGCAGTGAAATGTTTCGCTATTACATCTGATGTTTCTGCATTAATGTGTTAATATCCTGTTTAGTTTAATCTACATAAATACATCATATTCTATAAGATCATCATGTGTTTGTAGCGTAAAAAGTACAACAGTTACCTCTGAGGTGAAGTACAGTAAAAAGTACAATAAATACCTCTGAGATGTAGTACAGTAAAAAGTACAATAAATACCTCTGAGATGTAGTACAGTAAAAAGTACAACAGTTACCTCTGAGGTGAAGTACAGTAAAAAGTACAATAAATACCTCTGAGATGTAGTACAGTAAAAAGTACAACAGTTACCTCTGAGGTGAAGTACAGTAAAAAGTATAACATGTACCGTTACACAAAATGTAAACACTCAAAGCAGCTCGAACGTGTACTTGTGTGAATGTACTCGTAGTACTACTAGAGTATCACCATGAGGTTCTCCTTGCGGACCCAGCAGTCCGTGGGGAACTCCTCCAGCATAGGCACAAAGTACTGGATGCATCCGTTCCAGTGGCACAGCAGGAAGATCATCATGAACAGGGACAGGACGCGGAAGAAGAGGCGCACCACCTCCAGGTTGGCGTTGGACACCTGAGGACACGGGAGTGGTCATGTGACACGGGAGAGGTCATGTGACTTCACGACGAGAGGTCATGAGACTTCACGGCGCGAGGTCATGTGACTTAAAAAAACATCCAAATGATCTGGTGTTTTCTCACTGGATGAGTCCTTAATAATTCAGCTCCCACGAGGATTGGAGATCAATAATGCAACAATGTAACAATGTAATAATGCAACAATGTAACAATGTAACAATGCAACAATGTAACAATGTAACATGGAACAATGCAACAATGCAACATGGAACAATGTAACAAGGTAACAATGAAACAATGCAACAGTGTAACAATGTAACAATGCAACAATGTAACAATGTAACAATGCAACAGTGTAACAATGCAACATGGAACAATGCAACAATGCAACATGGAACAATGTAACAAGGTAACAATGAAACAATGCAACAGTGTAACAATGTAACATGGAACAATGCAACAATGCAACATGGAACAATGTAACAAGGTAACAATGAAACAATGCAACAGTGTAACAATGTAACAATGTAACAATGCAACAATGTAACAATGCAACAGTGTAACAATGCAACAATGTAACAATGCAACAATGTAACAATGCAACAATGTAACAATGCAACAATGCAACAGTGTAACAATGTAACAAGGTAACAAGGTAACAATGAAACAATGCAACAGTGTAACAATGCAACAATGTTAAAAAAAGATCAAAGCGGTGTATTTATTGTGCAGAACGGAGGTTTCTTTGACGTTTATTACGACAGACGTATAGTTTTGTTCATCTTTCCTACCGGTTGTGATGACATTTATTCATCTGGAGAGTCCGACGGGGCGAGAGACCCAACCGGCTGTAAACAAACCAACGGTTTAGCCAGATGATCTGAATCAAACCACTTAATCTGCAGGTCGATAGAAAGCGAGTGCAGCTGGAATAACGGCAATAATCCCTGATTCCACAGGAAAACGGTGCGTTTGTAATCTGGGATTTAGGGCAACAAAATATGATCGATTAATCTCCAGGAACACCGTTGTTGTATATATATATATTGTACATATTATGACGTTGTAATTTTCATGTAAAAACTGGTTCTCAAGTCACGTATCTGGTTAAATAAAGGTACTAATAAATAAATATAAATATGAAACTTTGGGATTGGAACAGAAAAACCCCAAAACAAGCCTGAAACATTACATTTCATTTAGCTGACGCTTTTATCCAAAGCGACTTACATTTTTGCTCGGTACACCGTAGAAACAGCAACGGGGAGCAATTTGGGGTTAAGTGTCTTGCTCAAGGACGCAACGACAAGGACTAGCAGAGCCGGGGCTCGAACCACCGATCCTCTGATTGAAACTGGGAAGAGGAGACTTGCGTTGGCGGGATCATGCGATTGGAAATGAGGCGAAATAAAACCTGGAAGACCAAAACATGAGCTGGCACAAAGCGGAGACGGACGAACGAGCCAAGATTAACTCGGCCTTGGGGAGGAGGAGCCCTGTGGCCTTCTGGGGGATTAGTTAAATAAACAGATTAAAACAAAATTAAAAACCAGAATGGAAAACTTCTCGTTCCAAAGCGAGAGTTTCCACCATTACAACTAAAAACAAACGGTTTATTTCTGCAGCTAGAAGACGACGTACATTACGCAACACGCAATCAGAATCAGAATTATTTATTGACCAAGTACGTTACCCACACAAGGAATTTTACTCTGTGTAGAACATTAAAACATATAATTAAATAATATAATTTAAAATACATTTTAAAAATGTAAAAATAAATGACAAATGTATTTAAAAACATATAATTTTTTTTGTTTATTTTTATTTATTTTTATAAATTTAAAATACATTTTAAAATACATTTTAAAATAAATGTTAAAAATACATTTTAAAATACATTTTAAAATTAATCGAACAAAATACATTTTAAAATAAATGTAAAAAATAATTTAACAAATCATTTACAAAATGTATTATAAAATAAATTACAAAATACATTTAAATTTAAATAAGATACAACATTTAAATAAAAATTTAAATAAAAATCAAATAATCAAACATAGTGCAATAAAGATGTAGTTCCAAGATGTATTGTGTTTCGATATGAGACCACGGACACCATCAAACTTACTTTCTCCACCTCGTTGAAGAACCGGACCAGCCGGGAGACCCGGGCCAGCCGGATCAGGCTGAGGATCCTCACGAACATCAGGATCCTCATCATCTTGTTGGTCTTGGACGGGTTGTCGTCGTTGTGGTAATGTAAGTCCTGGGATCATAAAATACAGATGTTTTTAGTTATTAGTATTGTTACTTAATATGTCTTGTCTCAAATTCAACATTTCCCCTTATTGTTTTATTCAAATTATTACCCAAATACATATTTTTTTTGCATTTCGTTGTATTTGTACTTGAATCTGAATGTTACATAAGTTCCTATTCATAAATCATGATGACCAAATAAAGTGAAACAAAGTCCTTAATTGTGTTTGTGAACTAATAATGCAGAACACTGTTGGCTGTTTTCTGCTTCAACAGCGTTTTCATTATGAATTTAAAATGTCGTATTACTTTAAGGATAACTAGTAGCTGTCAGGGTCATTGTATACATTATCATAATTTTAAATACAAAACCCAAATCACAGTTACATAAAATACATAATTTTAAGCCAACGATATAAACAAACCTTTGGTAAAAGCAAAGGAATAACCTTTTAAGTTCTCTTTTTCCCATTATGAACACGCTTTTTAAACGTTTATATAATGTTACTGGTTTACATTAATGAACCTTTAGTAAATATCTAATACGTAAAGAACAAGATTAATGTAAACAAGTCCGACGCGAACAAAGTGCATCATCGTGTTTGTGAACGGACGAATAATGCAGAACGCTGCCGGCTGTTTTCTGCTTCAACGGCTCGTTCATTATGAATTAAAAGTGTTGTATTACTTGAAGTGTAACTAGTTATAAGCATCCTTTTTTAAATTATCATTATTTAAAATACAAAACCCCAAGTCACAGTTCCATGAAAAAGTTTGTTCTCTCTAAAAAAGAAAAAGGAATGTTAATACAATCAAACCTGGATTTTTGTATATATTATGTATTTACCTACCTACCTACCTAACTTCCTACCGGCCGATCGATCTATCTACCTTCCTACCGATCGACCTACCTACCTACCTTCCTACCGATCGACCTACCGATCGACCTACCTACCTACCTTCCTACCGATCGACCTACCTACCTACCTTCCTACCGATCGACCTACCGATCAATCTACCTACCTTTCTACCGGCGGATCGATCTACCTACCTACCTTCCTAACTACCTACCTACCTTCCTATCGATCGACCTACCGATCAACCTAACTACCTACCTACCTACCTACCTACCTACCTACCTACCTACCTACCTACCAACCTACCTACCTACCTACCTACCTATCTACCTACCTACCTACCTACCTACCTACCTACCTATCTACCTACCTACCTACCTACCTATCTACCTACCTACCTACCTTTCTACCGATCAACCTACCTACCTACCTACCTACCTACCTACCTACCGGTCAATCTACCTACCTACCTACCGATCGATCTACCTTCCAACCGATCGACCGA
Organism: Myoxocephalus aenaeus; assembly: GCA_038501785.1. NCBI lineage: Eukaryota > Metazoa > Chordata > Actinopteri > Perciformes > Cottidae > Myoxocephalus > Myoxocephalus aenaeus. Next base: position 1,476,852 of record JBAMJR010000226.1, on the reverse strand, counting down.
ACCGACCGATCGACCGACCGACCGACCGACCGACCGACCGACCTACCTATCTATCTATCTATCTATCTATCTATCTATCTATCTATCTATCTATCTATCTATCTATCTATCTATCTATCTATCTATCTAAAGAAAGAAATGTAAAAATGCACCAAGTTTGAGATCATTTGTTCACATTTGGTCATTATAATAAATGATGTCGCAGCGTCTTTCTCTGCTTCAACAGCTTGTTAATTATGAGAAGTGAAAATTAATTGAGACAAAGAACCAGAATCCATAAAATACACAGTCAGGAAAACAATACAAACATTATTTGCTGAGAGCAAATTAATCTTCTTGCTCTGTCTGAAAAACAACAATTAAATGTGATTACGAGCAACCTGGATCACAATTAATTAACCCGGGTTGTCAAGTATCTAAAAAATTGAAATAAACTATTGCAGCAATGAGGGTGATTGTTTGATGACAAAATGCTGCAGCAGCACATTGCTCCTCGTCAACAAGCTGCTCATTATTACCGCAAACAGCAGGATGTAGCCGATGGGGAAGGCGGCGATGACGTCGGGGATGAACCACGTCCTCAGGTAGCTCACTCGGATCCGCTTGATGTCCAGAATAGCTTCCTGTGAGCGGACAGAGAGACGGATGAGGACGCGGGACCCGGACCACATGCATAATTAAACACCCGCAACGGGGGCCATGTTTTGGGGGTGAGTTTGTCCAAAATGATGGAGCTAGGAAATGTGTCTCTGAAGCGCGTACGGGAATCTATTATTACTTTTCAATATACTATGAGCAAAATAACCTTTTCAATATCATGCTCGAGTTTACTTTTCTATTTTAGTTTCTATTTGGTTTCTATTTGTACTTTATTTGTACTTTATTTACCTTATTCAATTACATTTGTTACTTCTTTTACACTTATATACATCACATTTTTTATATATTTTTATTTGGTTTCTACTTGTACTCTTGTATCTAATCTTTTTTCTTTTTTTTCACTATATTTATTTACCTTATTCAATTCTATTTGTTACTTCTTTTACACTTATATACAGCGTATTTCTATTTTTTTTATTCTATTGTTTTTTGTCGTCTCTCTGTTATAATCTTTGATCAAACTCTGGCACAAGACTTTTCCTTTGGGATTAATAAAATTCTATCTCATCTGAAGCACAACCAGATTTTTGTCCCAGACTAAACACACACACACACACACACACACACACACACACACACACACACACACACACACACACACACACACACACAGATTGGCCGGATAGAGGTCACAGAGTACGAGCCGAGGAAAACAAACAGGATGTAGTGAGCATAATACTTCATTGAGAATGTTACTTGTCGTTTATCCAATACATCATAATCCCTGTTATAAAATCAAACAGCAGGCGCCATTTTCCAGGAGTTTAAGAGGAGGAGGGGTCTATCTATCTATCTATCTATCTATCTATCTATCTATCTATCTATCTATCTATCTATCTATCTATCTATCTATCATCCATCCGCCCGCCCGCCCACCTACCTACCTTCCTACCGATCGATCTACCTTTCTACCTTCCTACCGATCGATCTACCTACCTACCTTCCTACCGATCGATCTACCTACCTTCCTACCGATCAATCTACCTATCTACCTACCTTCCTACCGATCGATCTACCTACCTTCCTACCGATCAATCTACCTACCTACCTACCTTCCTACCGATCGATCTACCTACCTTCCTACCGATCAATCTACCTACCTACCTTCCTACCGAACGATCTACCTACCTTCCTTCCTACCGATCGATCTACCTACCTACCTTCCTACCGATCGATCTACCTACCTACCTTCCTACCGAACGATCTACCTACCTACCGATCGATCTACCTACCTACCTTCCTACCGAACGATCTACCTACCTACCTTCCTACCGAACGATCTACCTACCTACCTTCCTACCGAACGATCTACCTACCTACCGATCGATCTACCTACCTACCTTCCTACCGATCGATCTACCTACCTACCTTCCTACCGAACGATCTACCTACCTACCTTCCTACCGATCGATCTACCTACCTACCTTCCTACCGATCGATCTACCTACCTTCCTACCGATCGATCTACCTACCTACCTTCCTACCGAACGATCTACCTACCTACCTTTCTACCGAACGATCTACCTACCTACCTTCCTACCGATCGATCTACCTACCTACCTTCCTACCGATCGATCTACCTACCTACCTTCCTACTGATCGATCTACCTACCTACCAATCGGTCGATCTACCTACCTACCTTCCTACCGATCGATCTACCTACCTACCTTCCTACCGAACGATCTACCTACCTTCCTTCCTACCGATCAATCTACCTACCTACCTTCCTACTGATCGATCTACCTACCTACCAATCGGTCGATCTACCTACCTACCTTCCTACCGAACGATCTACCTACCTTCCTTCCTACCGATCGATCTACCTACCTACCTTCCTACTGATCGATCTACCTACCTACCAATCGGTCGATCTACCTACCTACCTGCCTACCGATCGATCTACCTACCTACCTTCCTACCGAACGATCTACCTACCTTCCTTCCTACCGATCAATCTACCTACCTACCTTCCTACCGAACGATCTACCTACCTACCTTCCGAACGATCTACCTACCTACCTTCCTACTGATCGATCTACCTACCTACCAATCGGTCGATCTACCTACCTACCTACCTTCCTACCGATCGATCTTCCTACCGATCGATCTTCCTAACGATCGATCTACCTACCTTCCTAGTGAGCATAATACTTAATTGAAAATGTTACTTCTCGTTTATCCAATACATCATAATCCTGTTATAAAATCAAGAGGAGGAGCGTGTGTGTTTGTGTGTGTTTGTGTGTGTGTGTGTTTGTGTGTGTATATATGTGTGTGTGTGTGTGTGTTTGTGTGTGTGTGTGTATATGTTTGTGTGTGTGTGTGTATATGTGTGTGTGTGTGTGTATATACGTGTGTGTGTGTGCGTGTATATATGTGTTTTTGTGTGTGTATATGTGTGTATAGGTGTGTGTGTGTGTATGTGTGTGTGTTTATATGTGTGTGTTTGTATGTGTGTATATGTGTGTGTGTATATGTGCGTGTGTGTGTATGTGTATGTGTGTGTGTGTGTGTGTGTGTGTGTGTGTGTGTGTGTGTGTGTGTGTGTGTGTGTGTGTGTGTGCGTGTGTGTGTATGTGTGTGTGTTATTAATCCAGTCTAATCCAGCCTCCGTGTATTGAGTAGATTACAGACTCAGATGGATTGAGCCTCCAGACCTCCGCTCTCACCTCGCTGTCCTCTGTGATGATGCCCATGCGGAAGTTCAGCGCCACGTCGATGAGGAACAGCGTGTCTGAGAACACGTTGAAGCCTTCCCACGCCAGCCCGCTGTTCCCGTCCAGGAACGCGATCTCCATGGGAATGCCAATGAGGTTGAGGAACGTGATGGCCATCATGCACATGATGTAGTAGCTCCTGCAGGGGGAGGATCACAACAACAACAACAGCATTGGTGTGTGTGTGTTAGTCTCATTAGCTGCAGCTGATGCATGCACACTAAACACTCTATACTGTAACTCCTCGTCTCCTCGGCCAGGCTCAGATATCTCTTCTGCTCTCTGATCCCCGATTGTTTCCCCCTCTCTGTTTTCACTCCTCTGATCATCTTACATGCTAATAATAACAAAACCAGCATGAATAATGCAAAACCAGCTGGAAGGAGATCAAATCCATCGTGTTTTTCCCTCCGGTATCATCTTCAAAATCAATCCACAAAACTAGAAGGTCAAGAGTGAGAATCATTTTGTATTCTCCTTTACTGATTATAAGCTTGTTTTGATTTCATGTTCACTGGCTCTTTTGTGCTATTTATACTGCATCACCCTGTTTTCTGTTTCTACGCTTTTACGTTTGCAAACGTGCGACAAAAATCATCATTAATTGGTGCTTATTGTTGATTTATTAATAGTGCAACGAGCATGAGTGGGGCTGCAACTCCCTGACGGACGAAACTGATGATTATTTTATTGACTAATCAATAAAAAGTCAATAAAAAGTCATGCTTGTTTTCCCTCAATAATGCTCCAAAACCTAAAAACATTCAGTTTACTGCAGAAGACGAAGAAGAAATCTGTCAAAAGTTGTTTTTATTATATATATTTTTTAATTATTCTAATAGTTGCAGATTATCTTTCTATCAACATGACTAATCAATTAATCCATTCCAGCTCCAATGTGGATTAAAAAACACACAGATAATGCTCTTAATCCGGGGAGCACAGTGAAGCCAAGAGGCAGAAACTTGCAGAAGCGGCGCAACTTTCAGAGAGAAGGTGAGACTAAAAGTGGAGACGGCGTCTCCACAGGACTGACCTGGATCTATCAGATATATTAAATACCTCATGAGGCTGAACGGGTGGATGACAAAGACTCCGCTCTGCAGCTGCCGCCTGCACTCCTGCTCCACGGCCATCTCGCTGCCGTACACGTACAGCGACTGCCGGTTCAGCTGCGGGAGGAGCAGGGCTCTCCATCCACAGGTGGCCGTGGTGCATCCGGCGGCGGGACCTTTCAGCTTCTCCATGGCCCGACTTCGGTCCCTCCTCCGGTCAGCCGAACGCGCGGGCCATCCTCCCTCTGCTGCTGCTGCTGCTGCTGCTGCTGCTGCTGCTGCTGCTGCTGCTGCTGCTGGTGGTGCTGATGATGATCCTGCTGCTGCTGCTGATGATGATCCTGCTGCTGCTGCTGCTGCTGATGATCCTGCTGCTGCTGTTAGTGGTGCTGATGATGATCCTGCTGCTGCTGCTGCTGCTGCTGCTGAGGACGAGCAGAGTCTGAGGATGCCAAGCCTGACCTCCCCCTCTTGGTCACAAGGTAATTTTCCATCGAGGGCTCCAAAACCTCAAGGCTTATTGGAGCTGTGTGGAGCGGAGCGAGTGGATACCCGCCTCCCTGCTACCTCCCTCTCTCTCTCGGTCCCTCCCTCCCTCCCTCGCTCTCTCTCTCTCTCTCTCTCTCTCTCTCTCTCTCTGCCCCCACCCAGCCCCACCCTTCCACGTCTTTTCTTTTTCTCCCCAGCTCATCAACTATTCAGTATCTGTGTCTCATCCCCACATCAATCAAGCCATGTCATGAGGGTAAGGTCCTGCTCACATTAATACTGAAGACAATGACACGTGTGTGTGTGTGTGTGTGTGTGTGTGTGTGTGTGTGTGTGTGTGTGTGTGTGTGTGTGTGTGTGTGTGTGTGTGTGTGAGGGGATCGCAGATATTGTCACGTGAAAACTCGACATCTGGCAGCGAGTGCCGGCACAAGTTCAGGACGGGCCGCGTCCAGCAGCGTGTAATCAAACACTGCGTGCGTTACCTGATGCTGCGTATGCTCGCAGCTCTGAGCCAGCCCCTGTCTGTTTATTTGCACATTTCACAAATGCAGATAAACACACAACAGAAGGGGGCATATTTCATTTCAAACACTGCAAAGAAGAAGATCTTTTTTTAGAAAAAAAAGATTTCTTTTGTACTATTCTTGGTGGGTTTGATGGGGCTGCAGCAACGCTTGAAACATAACAAAAAAAGGAAATGATAGACCAGGATGAAGCGCACTGGGATTAACTGAGGGGTCACGGCAGCGGCGGCTTAGTGCATGAGATGTGTCTAATAATGTGAGGGATATTGGATGAGATTATTGTATTTTTTGCCATCAAACTATTTTTGCCGGATAGTGGAGAGGTACAGGAAACACTAGAAGTGGGTCGAAAAAAAAAGAGACTCCACTTATATACGTCACACACCGGGAGCCTTTTAGTTCAGAGTTTGAGGTCGACGTAATTAATAGTGTGTGTTCTGAATCAGGCTTCAGCTTCTTGTGAACAGGATAAAGATGCTTAGAAAACCTATTGTTGTTAAGCATTGAATCCAAGGTTTCTCAATTTTGCTCGCAACTAAATCCTCCAAAAAGATGTCAAAGTATGTTGTTTTTCATAGCCTTACAACTGGTTGTATAGAAGTCTATGCTTCGTGTGTTGAAGCTGCATTCTCTCTCCTGACCACCAGGGGGTGACTCCTCTGGTTGTATAGAAGTCTATGTTTCATGTGTTAAAGCTGCATTCTCTCTCCTGACCACCAGGGGGTGACTCCTCTGGTTGTATAGAAGTCTATGTTTCATGTGTTAAAGCTGCATTCTCTCTACTGACCACCAGTGGGAGACTCCTCTGGTTGTATAGAAGTATATGCTTCATGTGTTAAAGCTGCATTCTCTCTCCTGACCACCAGGGGGAGACTCCTCTGGTTGTATAGAAGTCTATATAAATGACTCTACTTCTCTTGATGTATTCCCTCAGTAAACATTGTAAACATGAGTTTATGTCTCAATCTCTAGTTTCAAGTCTTCTTCAATACAGCATGATGTTCATTTAGTAAATTATGGTCATTTAGAGTCAAACAGACCATAAAGCAGGGGATGCTTTAGGGCGGGGCTACAAGGTGATTGACAGGTCGACACCAGAGACGTATGCGGCGTCTCTACGTCACTCCTCCTCAGTCCAGATATGGTCACTTCCTGTTCACTAGTTGCAAAAGAAACCAAGATGGCGACGGACGTAATCCGAACATGAGACTTCATAACGTCAGTCCACAAACCACCGGCTGACTTAATGACGTGACGACGTAATGATGTAACGACGTGATGACGTGATGACGTAATGACGTGATGACTTAATGACGTGATGAAGTGATGAAGTGATGACGTGATGACGTAATGAAGTAATGACGTGATGGCGTGATGACGTAATGACGTGATGACGTGATGAAGTGATGACGTGATGAAGTGATGACGTGATGACGTGATGACGTAATGACGTGATGACGTGATGACGTGATGACGTGATGAAGTAATGACGTGATGACGTGATGACGTGATGACGTGATGACGTGATGACGTGATGAAGTAATGACGTGATGACGTAATGACGTGATGACGTAATGACGTGATGACGTGATGACGTGATGACGTGATGAAGTAATGACGTGATGACGTGATGACGTGATGACGTGATGACGTGATGACGTAATGACGTGATGACGTGATGACGTGATGACGTGATGACGTAATGACGTGATGACGTGATGACGTGATGACGTGATGAAGTAATAAAGTGATGACGTGATGACGTGATGACGTGATGAAGTGATGACGTGATGACGTGATGACGTGATGACGTGATGACGTGATGACGTGATGACGTGATGACGTAATGACGTGATGACGTGATGACGTGATGACGTGATGAAGTAATAAAGTGATGACGTGATGACGTGATGACGTGATGAAGTGATGACGTGATGACGTGATGACGTGATGACGTGATGACGTGATGAAGTGATGACGTAATAAAGTGATGACGTGATGACGTGATGACGTGATGAAGTGATGACGTAATGACGTGATGACGTGATGAAGTGATGACGTGATGACGTAATGAAGTGATGACGTGATGACGTAATGAAGTGATGAAGTAATGACGTGATGAAGTGATGACGTGATGACGTAATGATGTAATGACGTGATGAAGTGATGACGTAATGAAGTGATGAAGTAATGACGTGATGAAGTGATGACGTGATGACGTAATGATGTAATGACGTGATGACGTGATGACGTAATGAAGTGATGAAGTAATGACGTGATGAAGTGATGACGTGATGACGTAATGATGTAATGACGTGATGAAGTGATGACGTGATGACGTAATGATGTAATGACGTGATGAAGTGATGACGTAATGAAGTGATGAAGTAATGACGTGATGAAGTGATGACGTGATGACGTAATGATGTAATGACGTGATGAAGTGATGACGTGATGACGTAATGATGTAATGACGTGATGACGTGATGACGTAATGAAGTGATGAAGTAATGACGTGATGAAGTGATGACGTGATGACGTAATGATGTAATGACGTGATGAAGTGATGACGTGATGACGTAATGATGTAATGACGTGATGACGTGATGACGTAATGAAGTGATGAAGTAATGACGTGATGAAGTGATGACGTGATGACGTAATGATGTAATGACGTGATGACGTGATGACGTGATGACGTAATGAAGTAATGAAGTAATGGCGTGATGACTTAATGACGTAATGATGTGATGACGTAATGAAGTGATGACGTGATGACGTGATGAAGTGATGAAGTAATGACGTAATGACATGATGACATGATGACGTGATGAAGTAATGACGTGATGACGTGATGACGTAATGATGAATACGTCCACTTCTCATAAAATCTGAATATACGTCACATGACTGCATATGCATTCGCTGCACGGGAACTATACTGTTGAACAAAGACCATCAAGACGTGGTCCATTACACCTCTCCTCCTTCAGGGGCAGATTCATAAAGGGAACGATAAAGATTTATCTCAAGGTCATTTCAATACCACTCGCATGTGTGCCGCACCACGTGGATTATATGGAGCGCACAGCTGAAGACCGCAGCCTGTTTCAAACGGGGGAGCACACATCTAACACACGGGACAGAGCGGGATGAATAATATGCTTACTTGCTCATTTATCTAGCACACAGCTGGCCCTGCAACCCGGATAAAAGACCGTGCTTCTGCTTACGCGCTGCTTTGCGGTGCTGACGTACTGTAGAGCCAGCAGACATGAAAACACACATCTTCATTCGGCATTGGAGGACGGAACATGAACATTTTCCTTATTACAAAACTCCCGAGCCACTGAAGTGTGTATTCTTCCCACCGGCGACTGTGTGTCACGGCACAGGAAATAATATCTTCCAAAGTAGGTGATGAGTAACAGCAATAGTCTGCAGGCTGAGACTCACCCTGTTCTTTCGTTTGTGTGATCTGCACAAAGTATAATGTGTTGATGTTTTGATATTTTACAGAAAGACACGACACTGATGTGCTGAATGTGCTTGAAGCTTTTTCTGGATCCAGCTTCTCAAGTGTGAGGATGTTCTGCTTTTCTCTGTTTTGTACATTTAAACCTTTGTGACGTGACTTTCGTCTCGTTAGCAAGGTCATATTATGGAAGAATGAAAATAACTCGGATTAAACTGGGATCTCATCATGCTGCCGTTATTGACCCGTGTAACACAGGAGACATGCAAGCGGAAGCTTAAATGTCAACAGTTTTGTGCTTTAGTGAAAATACTCACACAACATCAATATTTATAGTACTTCTGCACTGGCTAAGACAGAAGTTAAAACACAGGAATCAACGACGCTGAACAGTTAAATAATGCAGAGTTCTACAACTCACGTCCAGAGTCGTAGCGGCGCCTGCGTCCTTCAGCCTCCTCCATCATCGTGGCTTTGATAACAGTGTTGATGAGGTTGATGTCTGGAATGTTAAATCACATCTGCTGCAAGAGAATGCTGCAAAACAATGGTTTCCAGGAGGTTTAACATATGTTTCATCATTCAGTTTGTGCTTTAATTTCTATCCTTTAGCCATTTCTTATCTTATGTTTACATACACAGGCATGAGCCGGACGTGACCTAGTTCCGTTCTGCTGTGCACTTGTCCTGCAAATATGATTGACAATAAAGTTAATCTTCATGATCTTGCCATATGTTTTTATGTGTAATCTTAATCTGCAAAACAGGCAGTAACCTTCGGTTCAGCACAGTGAAAGCGATGCTGAAGTGTCTTAAAGCTGGTGACTCCTCTGGTTGTATAGAAGTCTATGCTTCATGTGTTAAAGCTGCATTCTCTCTCCTGACCACCAGGGGGTGACTCCTCTGGTTGTATAGAAGTCTATGCTTCATGTGTTAAAGCTGCATTCTCTCTCCTGACCACCAGGGGATGACTCCTTTGGTTGTATAGAAGTCTATGCTTCATGTGTTAAAGCTGCATTCTCTCTCCTGACCATCAGGGGGTGACTCCTCTGGTTGTATAGAAGTCTATGCTTCATGTGTTAAAGCTGCATTCTCTCTCCTGACCACCAGGGGGTGACTCCTCTGGTTGTATAGAAGTATATGCTTCATGTGTTAAAGCTGCATTCTCTCTCCTGACCACCAGGGGGTGACTCCTCTGGTTGTATAGAAGTCTATGCTTCATGTGTTAAAGCTGCATTCTCTCTCCTGACCACCAGGGGGTGACTCCTCTGGTTGTATAGAAGTCTATGCTTCATGTGTTAAAGCTGCATTCTCTCTCCTGACCACCAGGGGGTGACTCCTCTGGTTGTATAGAAGTATATGCTTCATGTGTTAACGCTGCATTCTCTCTCCTGACCACCAGGGGGTGACTCCTTTGGTTGTATAGAAGTCTATGCTTCATGTGTTAAAGCTGCATTCTCTCTCCTGACCATCAGGGGGTGACTCCTCTGGTTGTATAGAAGTATATGCTTCATGTGTTAAAGCTGCATTCTCTCTCCTGACCACCAGGGGGTGACTCCTCTGGTTGTATAGAAGTCTATGCTTCATGTGTTAAAGCTGCATTCTCTCTCCTGACCACCAGGGGGTGACTCCTCTGGTTGTATAGAAGTATATGCTTCATGTGTTAAAGCTGCATTCTCTCTCCTGACCACCAGGGGGTGACTCCTCTGGTTGTATAGAAGTCTATGCTTCATGTGTTAAAGCTGCATTCTCTCTCCTGACCACCAGGGGGTGACTCCTCTGGTTGTATAGAAGTCTATGCTTCATGTGTTAAAGCTGCATTCTCTCTCCTGACCACCAGGGGGTGACTCCTCTGGTTGTATAGAAGTATATGCTTCATGTGTTAAAGCTGCATTCTCTCTCCTGACCACCAGGGGGTGACTCCTCTGGTTGTATAGAAGTCTATGCTTCATGTGTTAAAGCTGCATTCTCTCTCCTGACCACCAGGGGGTGACTCCTTTGGTTGTATAGAAGTCTATGCTTCATGTGTTAAAGCTGCATTCTCTCTCCTGACCACCAGGGGGTGACTCCTCTGTTTGTATAGAAGTCTATGCTTCATGTGTTAAAGCTGCATTCTCTCTCCTGACCACCAGGGTGACTCCTCTGGTTGTATAGAAGTCTATATAAATGACTCTACTTCTCTTGATGTATTCCCTCAGTAAACATTGTAAACATGAGTTTATGTCTCAATCTCTAGTTTCAAGTCTTCTTCAATACAGCATGATGTTCATTTAGTAAATTATGGTCATTTAGAGTCAAACAGACCATAAAGCAGGGGACGCTTTAGGGCGGGGCTACAAGGTGATTGACAGGTCGACACTAGTGACGTATTCAGTATCTCTACGTCACTCCTCCTCAGTGCAGATATGGTCACTTCCTGTTCATTGGTTGCATAAAAAAATACGACTACGTCCACTTCTCAGTCTGTGTCTGCAAAATAAATAGTTACTGTTATAAATGTGGTGCCGTAACAAGAACAATTGCATAAAACAAAAAATAATCAAGTAAAGTATCTCAAAATTGTACTTAAATGCTGTATTTGAGTAAATGTACTTAATGACTTTCAAACACTGCCTCTCTCTCTCTCTCTCTCTCTCTCTCTCTCTCGCACACACACACACACACACACACACACACACACACACACACACACACACACACACACACACAACAATAGAATCTAAATGCACCTGCAGAATGAGACATTCCGTTCCAGCTCATCTGGCCGTTTAAGAAAGCTTTATCTGAATATTTATTGTGAAACATGAATAATGATGCAGCGACTTCATCAATTCCGGGCGGCAGAGTGATGAATGTTCATAGCGTTCATTATTTATAAGACAAGGAAAGTTTGTGATTTGAGGCTGTGTGTGTGAGCATCACAAACATCGACGCTGGGCGTCTCATATTTTATGCATTTGTCTTCTTTAAAGTAAATTACTTTCACTGTGACCAGGAGCCTGCTGCACTTACTTTCAGTCGTGTTAATAAGTCTCACGGTTTTACATATTTTTGCAATAAATAAATGTATTTCGGTGCATTCTCAGATTTTATATTGACAAATGTAACTTCTGTATAAAAATGTAATGTCTCTTGAAGTCTTATAATTCATTTATAATGAAACCCTGAATAATTTGAGTTTAGAAGTCATTTTTGTTCATTCATTTTTTAGTTGTGTCTTTGAACTTTTTTTTTTAAAGTTATTTGTTCAACTGCAATTATTTTATATCATAATAATATACTTAACTACTTGTTACTGTATGTACGTATATTATATATTATTATTATTATTATTATTATTATTATATTAAAAATATTATATTATTATTATTATTATTATATCTATATATTATATTAAATATTTATTATATTATTATTATTATTATTATTATTATATATATATATTATATTAACACCACAAATAGTTTTTTTTAAATACTGTTTTTGCTAAATTTTGTTTTAATAATGTAATAATTTAAATGTATTATATATATAGATATTTATATATTATATTAACACCACTAACAGTAAACTATTTTACATGCGTTTCTTGCTCAATTTTGCCTTCATAATTTAATAATTTAACAATGTAAATAAAGTAATGTTAAGGTCGCTCGGTCGCTTATTACAAAACCCTTGTTATGAAACACCCCATTTCCCAGCATCCCCCGCGGTCTCTCGTAAACTCACACGAGATTGCATAAATCCCGCCCACGTGACCCATTCTACTTCCGTGTCGGTTTCTTTCTGAAGGTGAAGCTTCTCTTAACGTTCAGGTGAGTAACACGACGCGGATTAACGGCTGCTTTCAGTCTCCCGGTGTCTCTACCGAGCACGTTACGGTTATTCTACCGGCGGGAAGCGGGTAACGAGCGTAACGTTACGCAACGTTACGTAACGTCTCTAAACTGAGCGCTAACGCGGGTACGCGCACGTGGTGGTTCTGTTCAGGTTCTGTCCACGTGTCCGAGCCTTTACGTTAAATACCGAACAAATTAAAGGTGTGTGTGTGTGTGTGTGTGTGTGTGTGTGTGTGTTGTTCCTGTCATTGAAGCTAACGTCCATCAGCCCCGCCCCCTTTAGTTGTGTAACATTATAATATAATACATTATAATATAAACATGCTGCAATACAACAACTTAAAGTCATCCAAAAAAAAAGAACAATCCATTAGTTTGAGCTCTAAAACGTCGCCATTGTAATTTGTCTCATCGCATTTAAATATAATATAATTTAAATATTTGTTTGTCTCAAAACAAATGTACTAATCTGACAATAATTTAGGGTTGAAATCATCACTAGAGAGAATCAATTTTTTATTTTTTTAAAGAATTGACTTATTTTTTTTAAATGCTAAACATTCCCTCGTCCTATAGCTTCTCAATTGTGAGTTCTTATTATTTTTATATTTTTGACAAAGGAATGCGGTTTTAAGACTTCTTTTGCTGTAATAATACATTGTGTGCTGAACGTGTTTCACCATCATAAACAACAGATGTTAATTGCAACCTCGCAGTGATTTTAAAAAATAAAGCAAACTTCTCACGTTTTGAGAAGCAGACATTTTTAAAAAGTTTTCTTTTTTGAGTCTCCTAACTCTTCAGAGAAGTGACAGAAACGTCTGTAGAGCACGTAGTGGTGACGGCGTGTCCCTGCCTCTCCTCTGCAGCCTGAAGATGTCCACGGTGTCCGCTGCCAGCGTGGAGCCTGCCGCCGAGCAGAAGAAGCCTCTCAGACCGTGCTGCGCCTGTCCGGAGACCAAGAAGGTCCGGGACACCTGGTGAGCACCTGCACTGAGAGAGAAACGCCCAAACGACACGTGAAGCTGCTGGTTGACGCCGCCATGTTTGTTTGTCTTGCAGCATCATCGAGAAGGGAGAGGAGAGCTGCACGGTCCTGATCGAGGCGCACAAAGACTGCATGCGGGCGCTGGGCTTCAAGATTTAACGTCTCCGTTTCTCGTGTGTGTGTGTGTGTGTGTGTGTGGTGAGTATTTCATATTTTTATGGTCCCGTCAGCTTGTTGGCAAGAATAATTTCTTCATGCCGGGTCGTTTGTATCCCTCAGCTGTGAATAGATAGATAGATAGATAGATAGATAGATACTTTATTCATCCCCAAGGGGACATTTGTTTGTTGTAGTCGCAGCTTACAGACACACAAATCAAAATAACAAGGATGATATATATATATATCAAAGTCAAAGGCAGTTTTATTTGTCACTTCTTCCATATTGTGCAAACATACAGAGGACCTGAAATTATGTTTCTCTACTGTCTGAAAAAAAGTGAATAGTGCAACATTTAAAAAAGTAAAAAATAGATAACATATAGACAACATATAACATATAAACAACATATAACATATAAACATAGTGCAAAAACATATAACATACAGTGCAAAGACAGATTAGGAAACTATTTAAGTGTGCGTTAATAGCAGCGGTCAGACAGTTTAGCAGCAGAGTCTAGATGTGGGAGATATATATATTACACAAAACAGCAGAGTATTCATTTAGGAAATTAAATTTAAACAATAAAGTGCAAAGTATGTGTATGAAGTGTATATAAACATGAGTCATGCAAAGTTGGATTATACTGCAAATCCTGTAGTTGTGTTATGCGTGTTTTAATTTTTTTAGAGTCGCGTAGGAACCGTGGTCTGATTCAGCCTTTTAGAGGTTTGGAACTATTTGCATCAGTGAAAACGCTGCAAGTAAAGAACAGTTCACCTTCAGTTACCTCCCTATTTAAAAAAAATATTGTGATACTAATGATTTCCTGGAGGCAACAGCCGGCCTTCTAATCATTAATCTGACCTTCAGTTTGCGTGAAACGCAGCCGTGGAAGTCTGAAGGAGGACGTGGCCCCGCGGCAGATTCCTGTCCGCTAAACTTTTAGGCCGACGCTCGGTTCGCTGCTAAACGCGTCCCGACAACTAAAGCCGACCTGAATGGCCTCGCTGCCGCCGCCCCTCCAGTGAACCCTGTGAACGCCAACGTTAATTTACTCAACCGGTTTTATTTTATATTTTGGGGTTTATTTGCAGTAATGAAGCTGCTTGTGATTCACCAGGTTGCTTCCTTCTCCTCTTGCTGGGTCCATTGTGTCTCTTGGCGATTGCTGATTTAATTTTTTTTTTATCGCGTCGTTGTGCAGCTTCAGACCCGGACACCATGTAATGAGGGGGTTTGGGGGCGGAGCTAGTGTTCAATGTGAACGCATGACTTCACATGAAATGCGCCCGAAGCCGCTCGGTTCACGTCGCAGAGGCTCCGTTATCCGCCTGCATGTCCTTGTTAAAGGAGGAATCTTTAGACGGGAGGAAATGTGAGCTTATGATACCGAAATAAACCACCAAACATGTTTACATATCTTTAATGTATCTGCTCTTTAATTTGTTATTGATAACAGGGAAAACCTGGAAGAGTCCTGGAATTTTAAAATGGTTATTCCCAGGCCTGAAAAAATAAAATCCCGAAAGTTTAGTAAAAGTCATGTAAATGTGTTATGTTCATGTGTTCATGACGTTCATTTACGCTGAGTTTGAAATAATGAATATGCTTTTAAAAGAAAGACGCTCAAAATATAAGCAGGCATACATACAGGCATCTATATAAATGTTTATTCTTTTAATCAAACTATTGTCTCATTCATTTGAGTCATTTAAGGTTTACTGTATGCTTTGTATTCTCATTGTTAGTTTAAATACTACATTTACTCACTTTTTACTGTTTACACCCAGATTTCACTAAATGTTTGTCATGGACATTTGGTTTAAAGTCATGGAAAATGTGTATGAACCCTGTAATGATCACCCATCGTCTCAGATGTCTGCTCTCTTTTAATCCTAGTTTTGTTTCCTCTGCAGCGTTGCTGTGCAGGACGACCCCCGTGTTCCTTCTCTCTCTCCTCCCTTTTTATTTATACCGCCTCCAGCAGGGAAATGTGACGATGCACTCCGGCTCTGATGGGAGAACTGCCCTTTTTTTTTTTTTTTCTTCTTACTGTGAAATTGTTTTTTAAAAGTCTTCAGATTTTTGAGGAACGTTGAATAAAAGTCCTATGCAATGACCCGGATCTCTTGTTTTTATTTTGGTGTTTTTAAAAGCGCTCCCCCTGAGCGGTCGCTCTCCACAGTTGCCGTCCCCGGCATGCACTCGGGCTTTAAATAACTCCGGCCCTGTGGAGTCAATACTCGGCATATCTGCATTCTTCCTCACTGAAGTGAGGCTGACGGAGGACGTCTGCTCCGACGCGGCCGGTTTGATCCCCTTCGTGTCCGCGGGCCACGTCTTTCACCACGCCGGTTCACCGTGACCTCGATAGATAGGAACCTGGATATCTCTTCATTTGGATAAGAGTGTAAACGCGTCGGAGGAGCCGTTAAAAGTGAAACACAGATTGTAATAAACAAAGCTGTGAATCGCTTTTACACTCGAGTTACCGCTCCAGAAGCTTTAACTGAGCGAGATCCTCCAAAAACTAATGTTAATAACTTTTAAACTGTAGAATTCCCTTCCCAAGGCTAAGAGATGCAATAGCTGCGCATATATACATATATAATAATCTTATTGTGAGCATAGATTGATGTTGGATTACATCACACATCTTTAGTGAAGGTCAAAGGTTTTTAAATGCTTCTACCAAAAAATACACATTACATAATGTACATATTCAGATTTTCACTAGTGTGTGATCGTAACTTAAAAGCAAAATGTTTCCTTCTGATTTAACTACAGGCTGTAATCCAGATTGTTTCATGATTTAAGGAGCCAGATCCTCAAATGTGAGTTTAAAGAAGACAACGTGTCTCACGTATTATTTGTCCCACATCACACGGCTTGTTAAATCTATTTAAAGTTACAAGGATCTTTCATGTTGTGTTGGTTCTGGCGCCCCCTGTGGACTACAGTGGTAGTGTCTCTGAGCACCAGGGTCCCTTTAGAAAACCTCTCATTCTACTGCAGCAGGTCTGACAGTCTGGTCCTCTCAGTCCTGGTTCTGGTCTCTGCTGTGAGCTGAAGGAGGTTCTGTTGAACCTGCATGATGTCATCTGGTTTCACCAGAACCCGACCCGGTGGCTCCGATGAGGATCTTTAAGAAGAACTCTCTAGAACCAGACCATCTTCTCTCTGATGGAGGTCTATAGAGGACCAGGACTACATGAGGTCTATAGAGGACCAGGACTACATGAGGTCTATAGAGGACCAGGACTACATGAGGTCTATAGAGGACCAGGACTACATGAGGTATATAGAGGACCAGGACTACATGAGGTCTATAGAGGACCAGGACTAGATGAGGTCTATAGAAGACCAGGACTACACTGAGGTCTATAGAAGACCAGGATTACATGAGGTCTATAGAGGACCAGGACTACATGAGGTCTATAGAAGACCAGGACTACATGAGGTCTATAGAGGACCAGGACTACATGAGGTATATAGAGGACCAGGACTACACTGAGGTCTATGAGGACCAGGACTACATGAGGGCTATAGAGGACCAGGACTAGATGAAGTCTATATAGGACCAGGACTACATGAGGTCTAGAGAGGACCAGGACTACATGAGGTCTAGAGAGGACCAGGACTACATGAGGTCTATAGAGGACCAGGACTACATGAGGGCTATAGAGGACCAGGACTACATGAGGTCTATAGAGGACCAGGACTACACTGAGGTCTATAGAAGACCAGGACTACATGAGGGCTATAGAGGACCAGGACTACATGAGGTCTATAGAGGACCAGGACTACATGAGGTCTATAGAGGACCAGGACTAGATGAGGCTGGTTCAGGACCAGTTAGAAACAGGTCTCTTATCCTCTTCATGGTGTCTGTTGATTGTTTTGCTGATAAAAACAAACCGGAGCAGTGGAGCTGAAACCTGACCGGCTCATGTCGGTCTCTAAATACGCTCCGGCTGCTCTCCTGAGAGCCAACTGGACTCCCGAAGTTTCTCTGTAAAGGAAGGAACTCTTTTTTTTTTACGCGAGTGACACTCATAGATATTTGTTATAGTCCCTGTCCTCCCTCTCGTTTCCTCTCTCTCTCTCTCTCTCTCTCTGTTATGTTAAGTAGCAGGCCTGCTTTCTGTCCACCGCTCTCTCTCTCCTCCTTGGGTTTCAATTCCAAACATGGTTATCCTTCTAGGGCTCTATCACCGCCCACCCCTCCCTCCATGCCTCCCTCCTCCAGCTGCTGGCCCCACAGTGCAGGCCGCCGGCGACAGAAACACACAGAGAAGCCACCAGAGAGACGACGGGGGGACTGGGAAAGGGAGAGAGGGAGGAGGGGACGCAGAATGAGAGGAGAAGAAGAAGAAGAAACCCACTAGAGCCGTGAGAACCTCTCCACGCTGAAGGGTTTCCCACGTCTGACGTTCTTCTGCCAGCATCAGCTGTTTGCTTTCCTCACCAAACACAACCCGTCTCTGCACGTTGAGAATCGACTCCGTTGGACCGCGACGTGTTTCCATCATGCGCCCGTCGGACAACTCCACCCTGCTGGACAGCTTGCTCTTCCCGCCTCTCTGCGCCGGCTGGAGCAACAACACGGAGGGCGCCCTCTACCACCTGGGCAACACCCTGCTGGTGCTGGGCTACATGGGCGGCAGCGGCGCCTACGGGTGCCTCTTCATCTTCGGCTTCCTGGTCCCCGCCCACGCCTGCACGGCGGCGTGGGGCTGGCTGACGGCGTGCGGCCCGGACGTCGTCGCCTGGAGCCTGCTGCTGCTGCTGGCCTGCTCGGCCCAGATCTGCCACCTGCTCTGCCGGCTGCACCGGGAGGGCCTGTGCGGCGGCGGCGAGGAGCTGGCGGCGCTCTACCGGGCGGTGTACCTGCCGCTGGGCGTGCCCGTCCAGGTGTTCAAGGAGGTGGCGGGCGCCTTCGAGAACAAGGTGGTGGAGCTGAAGGCTGGGGAGACGTACGCCGTGGAGGGCAAGACGGCCATCGACCAGCTCTCCTTTCTGCTGTCCGGGAGGTGGGGAGTGTGTGTGTGTGTGTGTGTGTGTGTGTGTGTGTCACACCTACACACCTGTACTACACAACGCAAAACCACCACAGAACAACACAACACACGGGAGTATAAGTAGCAATACTTCAATGTATCAGATTTTTACTCCACGATTATTGTAAACAGTAAAAAGTTAGTAAATGTAGTATTTAAACTAACAATGAG
Source organism: Myoxocephalus aenaeus (assembly GCA_038501785.1). NCBI lineage: Eukaryota > Metazoa > Chordata > Actinopteri > Perciformes > Cottidae > Myoxocephalus > Myoxocephalus aenaeus. The sequence continues at coordinate 1,457,705 of JBAMJR010000226.1, read as the reverse complement.
AATACAAAGCATACAGTAAACCTTAAATGACTCAAATGAATGAGACAATAGTTTGATTAAAAGAATAAACATTTATATAGATGCCTGTATGTATGCCTGCTTATATTTTGAGCGTCTTTCTTTTAAAAGCATATTAATTATTTCAAACTCAGCGTCAATGAACGACATGAACACATGAATATAACACATTTACATGACTTTTACAACACTTTGGGGATTTTATTTTTTCCAAAGACTTTTCCAGGCCTGGAAATAACCATTTTAAAATTCCATGACTTTTCCAGGTTTTCCATGACCGTAAGAACCCTGATTATTGACATGATGTCAATATTTCACAGCTATTGTCAACACTGGTATTGAACCTCTACGTAAAAATACTTAATTACAAGTTTCTTAAACCTACACAATCAGATTATTTTGTTGTCATAGTACTTGTACTTATGTGCAATGACAATAAAGTTGAATCTGAATCTGTAGTTGGCTGTGAACGCGACATCTCACATTCTTCATCTTTGAAGTTGACATGACAACATTAGCATTAATAATGAGCTGTGTTTGAGGTCACTAATAAATGAAAGCCTATTCGCTCTCTTTTAGCTCTGCTTTTGGCCTCCACCACCTCCCTGAGGGAATATCTGTCTCTTTAGCTGCTAAATGCTCCGCTGTGTTCCCCAGCTGGCCTCTCATTGAACAGTTGGCGTTTAAAGCGACCTGCTGAGGCTGGAAATGCTGCTGACTGAACCAAAGCAGTGAAGTTGGGGCCGTAAACCAAAACGAGCTGAAAGACGCTAAAACGCTGTGTGAAGCCTAAGCAGAATTTGGGGAAATCAACTCCTGTCACATAATAAATAGTCATTTAATTAAAAGTAAAAAAAAAAAAAAAACATCTGCAAATTCTGCAGAGTTAAGTATTATGGATGTGGAAAGCAAATACATTTTAACATATTTATTTTGAAGTTTTCCTCCCGGTCTATTAATCAGATGATCTTGTGTTTTGTATTTAAAGTCCTTATCCAACTAAAGTAAATTAAAGAAGTGAAAGGTATAGTATTTTCTACTAAAATGTACAGAAGTTGAAGTAGCAGTAAATGGGAATACTCAACTAAAGTACAAGTACCTCAAAATTGCACTTTCAACCACTTTTTTGAGACACTCAACAAAAACTGAATTCTAAAAGCTTCCTAAAGTTACATGTATTCGAAAACTGCAGTATTTAACATTATAGTCCAGATGTTCATGTTACGTTGTGTTATGTTTAAACTTCTTCACCAAAGGAAGTTATTTTTAACTTGCAGGTTTTAGTGTCATTGAAAGATGCACCAAGGATATATAATGAAATAAATTCCACCTCTCACCCGTTGTTTGTAAGAAACTGAGATTTCTATCTGGGGCTCTTTCATGCTGTCGGCAGCGTGGAACCGTCACAGGAAACGTATCCTCTTCGTCCAAACATCCTCAAAGTGGAGCTCCCTTGGATTTCACAGTCCTGGAGCCGAACACAAGAGAAATGTTGTAAACAGAGTGTTTCTGCCTGTGACTCACCGCTGTGTCGCTCTGCACAGCCGGTTAAATCATATCTTTGTGCTTCGGGGACGCTGACCGCTCCTCTTCATCACTTTAGATTATTAAATGTGGGCCACGCTGCTAACAGCTCAGCGGGCACGAGCCAAATTTAAAACGACAACAACAATGCAAACAAAAAAAGATAAAAACGATGCTCGTCCATCTTCTCATCTTTTATTTAAAACAAACAACTAGCTAATCGCCGCCGTTAACGTTACCCGGAACGACGTGGAAGTGTAGCACCTAACCTCCGGTTCCCCCCCAGATATGGTAGCTCACGTTAAAAATGAATAAATAAAAATAGAAAATAAATGAAAGCTGCGAGCAGCGATGTACGGGCCCTTCGCACCTCGGTACACGTCCGGGGTGCTGGTGGTGACCGTCCAACGCGTCCACGAGTTATGCTGCGTTCACACCAAAAGCGCTGCGAATTATTCGCGCGATGTCAATGCACAGACGCGAATAGTTGCAAAAAAGCGTTGCAAAAAATTCTAGTGGTTATTTCAATGGTGGATGGCGTAAATGGTAACTGTTTTCACGGAGTTAAGCCACGGAAAAGCCGTGCCCCCTTTCCGCTGCGAAAAAGCGAAAAGGCGAATGACATGAATTTACCACATGAAGTCGAGCGAGTAAACTCGTTGCGGAAAAGCTTTTGGTGTGAACGCAGCATTAGACGTTAGTTTCCTGCATGGAGTGACGCAGCAAATTATGCTTTGCAAACAATCCACCCTTTAATTTCTGAATCCACCGTGTGGCGCCAGACAACATGCGTCAACATGCATTATGTTGCTCGATAGCAACATCAAGTAAATGTTGTGTAAATCGGACATTCGAGTGAAAATAATATGGCCTTTCATGTATATATGCCCAACAAAATTGCAGGACACTGCAGGGAATCAAACCCCATCCCAGTAAACTAGGAGTACCATTACTAGTGCCTTTTGCTTTTTGAGGCCACATGGAAGGTTGTGATGCTTGCGCCTCGTTAATATGGTGAAGCCTCTTCAGTTGCTAAATGAAGCCGAACACATATTAAACTTACAACTGACCCAAGTTTGACGTTATTGTGCTGAGTCATCATCAGCTGTCAGTTTTAAAGAACATACAAACACTATTAATTCTTCATGATAATGTGTTGTTTTAACAAACACATGATCTATTAATGTGCCTCTCTCTGTTGTGGATTGTGTGACAGCCTGAACAAACTCTTTATCTGTAATCAGTGGCGGGCCGTGGATTTTCTACCTGCGCAAGTTGTTCGACGAACAGCTTCTTATTCTGCAGCTTCAAACTTCTGTCAGGTCCAGAACCAAACCGATGCTTAATGTTTGAGCATGATACTGGTATCAATAGCTGAAAGTTTGATCTTTTGTTTCCATTGGAATCAAAATCAATAAAATACACAACTTTGAAAAACATAAAATACTGGACTGTTGTTGTTAGCTCCGTTAGCTCTGTTAGCTGCTCGCCTTTGGCTCGGCTTTCACTGTGTTGAGAGCCATGTGTGGAGGCAATAGTAAGTTGACCAGATTTTATAACAAAATAACAATAGTACAACATGAATTATTCTAAAAACAAAAGGCCATTGTGATTAATGAGTCCTTGTACTTTAAGTATATTTTGATGATAATACCTTTAGCATTTAAAATCATGCGTTTAGCTAGGGTGACCAGACGTCCTCTTTTTCCCGGACATGTCCTCTTTTCGAGACCTAAAAAAAGCGTCCGGCAGGGATTCCAAAAACGTCCGGGATTTTGCTACGTCGGGGAAAATAGTTATTACCCCCTTACAAGTTTTGGAAATGGTACCTCCCTCACGTTCCACCTTCTTGCGCAAGCTCTGACTGTAGAGAGAACTGTCATTGGTCGACCGATCTCAACCTCTCTCTCTCTCTCTCTCTCTCTCTCTCTCTCTCTCTCTCTCTAGTTTTAACAGAATAATTTCCATTTCTTTCAGTAGATGTCAGGTGATTGACATGAAGCAGCTCTGATTCAACTCGCACTGAAACGAGGATAAAACAGAAACTTTAGACGTAATCCAAGGAAGGATCCATGTCTAGTGTGCTGGATTATCTCACCCTGCGGAAGTTATTCTCTTTTAAAATAAAGCTTCCTTCTGAGGGAGGAATGTCCAGATTAAACTGTGACCAGAAAGAATCCTGGCAGAAGAAGAAGAAATGTGGTATTTTCAATTTATCTGGAAGGTGTTTCTTATGTGTACCAGCGGTGGTAAAAGTAGTTCAATCAGGAAGGACTTGTTTAGAGTTTCACAATCATTTATTATTACAGTTGCATATCCTTTGAATAGTGCAAAGTCTTTGGTGATTGGACTCCATCCTGAATTAAGAGAAGCAAGGGGTATTGATGCTGAGGTCTGAATCCCTCAGAATCCCCCCTGTAGTCCAGACACTGGTGGAGGTGTCTGGGTGGAGGAGGAGGAGGGTGGAGGTGTCTGGGTGGAGGAAGGGTTGCATCTGTTTGAGCTGAAATGACAACTGACAGCAGCAGACAGGAGAACCTATTTAAAAGTTTGACAACAGCGATGTGATTGGCTTAAGGAAACTGCTGCAGAATCTGATTGGTTAATGTAAAGTACACCCCCCCCAATCAGCTGATGGAGTAATCACTGGGAGAATTAGAGACTGAGATAATAATAATAATAATAATAATAATAATAATAATAATAATAATAATAATAATTTCAATTTATATAGCGCTTTTCTAGATACACGAAGACGCTTTTCATTATGGACAAGAGACAATGACAAACGGAACAGAACACAAATGAAAAGACAAAGCAAACAAAACAAACAAACAGGACATTTTTTGTAACAAAGAAAGAAAGGAAAGAAAACTGGAGAAGCTGAGGGTCATAGTGGAAGGATAGGTGCAGGGTTTTAGCAGGTGAAAGCGAGTTGGAAGAGGTGTGTTTTGAGGGCTTGCTTGAATGATGGTAGGGTGGGAGCCTGACGGATGTGGATTATGAATGAACAGGAGTGCAAAGAGAGCGTCTTCCTGACTGAACTTCCGCTTCAGCTTCATAAATACCATCGTCTAAAAATACTCCTTTCAATGTAAAAGTCTGAATTCTGAATGTCACAAAAGCACAGAAGTATTATCAGCAAAATGGGCTTAAAGTATTAAAGTAAAAGTAAAATAATTTATATTTTCATTAGATTTTTATTGTAATTTCTTTCTATACAAGAGATGGTAAATAAACTGGTTTTACAGTCATCAAATTCCTTCTGTATGTTTTCTGGTGTCACAGAATTTCGCAAAAATTGACACATATTGTAATTTGATGACTGTAAAACCTTTTTTTTACCATCATCCATGAGAACATTGTTGATCCCATCGCTGAACCCTGACCCTTCAGCGGGCAGGTGGGTTTTAAGACTGTCAGTAACTCGATAGTCTTCAGATTGTCCACAGCTGCACTGGCAAAGATATTCATGGTAACGTTTACTCGAAGTGACCTCCAGCTCTCATTATCACTCCCTAATCCCCGCCTCTCCTTTTAAACCTTGTGTCATTCTCTTTCTCTTGTAGGATCAATGTATCTTTGGAGGGCCAGTTTCTGCATTACATCCACCGCCACCAGTTCCTCGACTCTCCTGAGTGGGAGTCTCTCAGACCGAACGAGGAGGGAAAGTTCCAGGTACGAGCGGTTTCCTGTCAGTGTGGCCGTGAAACGTTAACCTAACCGGAGAAAACCCAGACTTGGACGTTAAGTTTCTCTTCTATCTGACAGATGAGCTGAAGGACGTTCATGGCTCCGTGTCCTGGGCTGAGCAGAGATTTCTGCTATTTTGACCAATTAGGCGCACAAATAGAAATATGGCTGTAACCAGCGATTATTGTCTGTATCAAACAACCTGCCGATTATTTTTCTGGTTTCACCGATTCATCATTTTGTTTATAAAATGTCAGGAAATATGGATGAAAATGGCATATTGATGTCTGATGATGTATTCAGATATTTATTTTCAGACCAACAGTGTAAAACAATGTAAATATCTTTTGGTTTTAAGCGGTTGGTCTGATAAAATGAATAAATACAAAAGTCTGTACTTTAATACATCACCTTACATCAAAAGTATCAAATCCTCACATTTGAAATGCAGGAATTAGGGAATGTTCAATTATAAAAGTAGTCGCAGATATTTTTTCTACAATTGACTTGATTGACTAATTGTTACAGCTCTAAATAGAAGAAGCCATTAATGGGGCGAGTATATTGAAATGTTGAATAGGCATGTTGTACATATTGTTTAATTGGACCAGAATGGTACAGCATATTTGAGGCGTGGATTTAAGGCCACCTTTGGGTGTACCACACAATTCACACATATATACAAGAAATATAACTAATAAGGATCATTACTATGGCAAAGATAGTCAAACAATTTTGTATTTATTTATATTTGAATTTCATTGAATAAGGAATAAACCGGATCACCCGGAGTAAACCTAAAAAATAAATTGAAATTAAATCAAGAACGGTTATTAAGAAGGGTCCAGATACAACCAAGATCCATGTCGTGAAGAGAGAACGAAATGAACAGGGAAAACCGGATCACCCGGAGGATCCCCTGTCCAGATTCGTTCTTTGCGATTGAATAAGGAATAAACCGGATCACCCGGAGTAAACCTTAAATTAAGAACGGTTATTAAGAAGGGTTTAGATATAACCATGATCCCTGTAAACCCAGGAGAGAAAGAAATGAATAGGGAAAACTGGATCACCCGGAGGACCCCCTGTCCAGATTCGTTCTTTGCGATTGAATAAGGAATAAACCAGATCACCCGCAGTAAACCTTTAAAAAGAAATGGAAATTAAATTAAGAACTGTTATTAAGTAGGGTCCAGATACAACCGCGATCCCTGTAAACCTAGGAGAGAAAGAAATGAATAGGTAAAACCGGATCACCAGGAGGACCCCCTGTCCAGATTCGTTACTCCTCTAGGGAGTTGACTTGTTCTCGGAGGACGGCGTATTGTGCACGGTTGGTTTCTCCCTCAACCCTCACCGCCTCAGTCTTCTCCTGTAGAGCCCTTTCCCGGTCCGCTTTTTTAGTAAGCGCCTGGAGTTCTTTGCGAAGGTCAGCGTTCTGCACCTTGATGACGTTCGTCTCCACTCTCAGGGAGTTGTAGACGCCGGTCAGCGCTCGCTCCCCCTGGACCGAGTTGCTCAGTGCATCGACATTCTGCTGAAGACTGGCTTGGTCTTCGCTCAGGGCAGTGACCTCTGACTGTATTGCATTGTTTTTGGCCTCATATCTCTGTTCTTGAAGGACCTTGTTCTCCAAGTCCCGGTGTTTTTTTTTGCAGAGTGTTATTCTCCTTGGTGAGAACTTTCTTCTCTGTCTTCAGGGCTTTGTAATTTACCTTAAATCTGCCCAGAACTGCCAGCTGTTGTTAAAAACCTGGATTTTTCCTCTCCAAACGTTGTTCTGGAGCGTCAAGTTATCAGTCTGCATCTTCAGGTCGTCATATTTTGTCCTCCAATCTTCTTCATCTTGAAGCTTCTTGAAGGACTCGCCATGGGATTTAACCAGGGCTGCGTTTTCTGCCACCAGGCTTTTCTCCCCCGCTTCGAGTTTAAGCATACTAGTCTTGAAATGTTTTTTGATCATAAGCTGTTCCTTGACGCCCCGGATTTTTGTTTCAAGCCTCGGTTCTCCTTCTTCAAACCGTCCATGCGGTTGAGTGTGTCCTTGCACACTTCAGTCCACATCTTCACCTTCTCATGGTCTTGGTTTGCAAGCTGGAGTTCCTGCTTCAGGTCTTTATTTTGACATCTTAGGTCTTTAACTAAACCTTGCATTCCCTCATGTCTTTCCTGCAAAGCTTTCTCAAACCTGACCTGGTTGCGTGACTCGTCAATTTCATGTCGCAATGCGTCGTTTTTCTGGACGATCTCCTCTTTGTCAGCTGTCAAACAGTTGCATGACTCAACCAAGGCTCTGACGTGCTCCTTTGCATCCTTGAGCTGCAGGAGTTCCTTTTGCAGCTCGTTGTTTTGACCACTTACGATTTGGTTCAAAGCTGCTTCGCCCTGCAGCTTTGTGTGCAACTCCTGTATCTCACGTTGCAGAGCATCGTTCTCCTGGCTAACGGCGTCTTGCCGAGCTTTTTTGACAAGATAAGATTTCTTTAAATCTTCGGCATGCTGGTTCCTCTTTTGGAGCAGCAGCAGCTCTTGTTGTTTGGCCTCGCAGTCTAGTTTCAATGCATCGGTCTTTTTGTCTAGTGCGGCGGACACTCGCCGTTCTCTCGTCTTGTGAGCTCGTAGACTGTCTCCGCCTTTTTAATGCTCTTCAGCTGCATCTGCTGTTCCTGCAGTTCTCGTACAAGATCTTGCCGGCGATGGGCCATTAATTCCGTTGAAGCTTTAGCCTCTTTGTACATTTCGTCAAAGGTGGCGTGATTTTTGACCTTTTCAATTAGCACCTTTCTTTTAAGGACGTCACACTTCCGCTTTGTCAAAGCTTTCTGTGAATTAAACTCTTGAAATTTCTTATGTTTGGTCTCCAAACTTACCCAGCCTTCAATATCTAACTATCTGACTGACTGTAGACTCAACTCTGCCTCGTGATAATTTTCTTCAGGTAATTGTCCTGGTTCCTCACTGGGATGTGAATCAATCATGGTGTAGTCTTCAGACATTTTTCCTGGTAGAGTTGAAAGTCTTTGGTTTCTCAGAGATGAAGAATTAAAGTTTGTGTCCAGGGTTTGATACAAAAATCTAAGTCCTTTTAAATGTATTTAAAGATTTTTTTTATTCACAGTTTCTTCTTCATGGCTTGCACACATGAATGAACCCTCCAACAGCGAGTCTGTCCTACAGGTGTCAGAAAGCGCTGTTTCCCTCTGCTTTTAGTCTTTATGCTAAGCTAAGCTAACAACCTGCTCCTCCTCCCCAGGTGACCCTGACTGCAGAGGAAGACTCCCGCTACGTCTCGTGGCGTCGCCGGCGTCTGTATTTGGCGATTTCGAAGGACCGCTACATTGCCCGCGTCTTCTCGGTCATGCTGGGCTACGACATCGCGGAGAAGCTCTACAACCTCAACAACAAGCTCTACCTGAAGAACGGCGTGCTGCTGGACATCCGCCTGCCCAGCCTGTACCACGTGCTGGCGCCCTCCTCGCTGGGCAGCGAGGGCGGCAGCGGCAGCGACGGCGACATCGGCAAGGAGTTCCTGCAGGGCGAGGACCCGGCGCCGGCCTACCAGATGTCCGATCTGGCCCGGTTTCAGCCCCACCTGCAGGGACCGAGCAACGACGCCCAGGCGCCCCAGCATGAGCGCTATCGGCACCCCTGGGCGTCGGACCCCGATCTGCCCACCGGTGAGGACTCCACCAGCCTGGTCCTGGAGGACTTTGCTGATGTGGCGGGCTCCTTAACGGATTATGGCAGCGAGAGTTATTTGAGGTAGAGGGGCACGGTGCTGCAGCTAACACACGGGGTCACCTTGAGCGCCGTAAGTACCTCACCTGGGCGGGGGAGGGGGGGATTGCACAATTCCTACTAACCCGGCTTTATACGAGACACGACGGCAAACGCATTTATTCAAGGCATTTTTAACGTAATTATTTCACGACCTTTTCTTAAACCTAACTAACTATTTCACGATCTTTTATTGAACCCGACTAAGTATTTCCTGCTCTTTAGCTAAACCTAACTGAGTATTTTTATTATTTATTTATTAAGTATTTCCCGATCTTTTTCTCAACCTACGTATTTTACGATCTTTTCCTGAACCTAACTAAAGATTTCACAATCTTTTCTTAAACCCAACTAAGTATTTCCCGATCTTTTCTTAAACCTACGTATTTTACGATCTTTTCCTCAACCTAAGTATCTTACGATCTTTTCCTAAACCTCTTAAGTGGTTTCCTGTGAAGACAGAAGTTTTAATGCAGAAATCGACTCTTGTTGCTGGACTTTCGTGAGATATCCTTCAAACCGTTGTGAGGAAACGTTGCGTTGGGGCCGTTTGTTTAATACTTCGTGTTGAGGAGAAACTCGTCATGTTATCAGGCTGTGAGTGTGATGATGATGATGATGATGATGATGATTCTTAACCGAAGCTTCGATGTCGACTCCGCAGGACGTGACAGTGACGTCGCTCCACCGCCTCGATTCCAGCGCGGCAGAGCGCCGCTGGCTCCCACCGACACGCCCAAACTGTAGAACGTTCCCTCTGGAGAACCCGACATCTTCTCCAGTGTCACATGTCACATGACACATGTCACATGTCACAACGCCGTCTCCTCCTCGCTCTTCGTCCCTGTCTGTCGCCTCGCTCCACATCATCGGTCCTGAGCAAGAAGAAGGACTTTTGGTCTGGTCCAGATCTGAAGTCTCTCAGGAAGCGACACCATGGAGACAGCGGGACCCGACGCATTTATTCAGTTAAAAATGTAACTTCTAGATACTTTAGTGATCACGGCATTTACAAAAATCTATAATTTAACCAATAAAGTGCTTTTCACTGTTTCTGCAGCTGCTGTTGGAAATAAACATCTGTCCGATCAAAGATGGACGCTTGCAGATAATCTGTAGCCAACGTTTAATTAATTAAATACAATCTGAATTAAGGTCTACTTAAGGGAAGACCTTAAATGTTATTATTTCATGTCATAAAAATGGACTCAGTGATACAGGAAAACGATGAATTTGGTTTTCAACTCATTTATATTTTATGTTGAAAGATGTATGATTTGGATTTCACGTTTTTTCCCACATATAAGAGTATTGATATAACGATAATGTACTTCACATTTTCTGGATCTGACTGATTGAACGACTGCATTATACATAAAATATTTAGCTTTGCATACTTCTCGAGATCTTTCCAGAACAGTTTAGATTTTCTGCACTTCACTTTCATATTTATTAGTATTTACCTGAACGCACCATGACTTGATGCCACCTGGAGGTCGACTCTTACTTCTTCTTTGCCGACATATTTGATGACATATTATTATTGACATATATAATTGTAACTAATTGATTATTCCATACACACATGAACTGAGAATTGCATTATTTGTCCTGTTATTGACTTTCAGAATACAGAGAAGGGACTAAAGTGAGGAGGTATTTTCACAGGGCCAAGATTTCTCCATAAAGATCTTTGTGTGCAGTGAAATGTTGTTTGTTTTCTGTTACATTCTACTTCCTGTTACGTTCTACTTCCTGTCCGGCCTCAACACTGAGTTCATAGAGTCATGATGCGTCTCCTCTTCAGCTCATATTGGATTGCAGGAAAAAAATCCCCAAAAGATTCTTCCAGTGACGGTTACAGAGTTAGAGAGGAAGTCACTAAGGATCTTTCATGATGTGTTGGTTCTGGCGCCCCCTGTGGACTACAGTGGTAGTGTCTCTGAGCACCAGGGTCCCTTTAGAAAACCTCTCATTCTACTGCAGCAGGTCTGACAGTCTGATCCTCTCAGTCCTGGTTCTGGTTCTTCCGTTGCCTACATTCCCTCCAGCGGGTCCAGCAACACGTCCTGGGTCTCCAGTGTGGTGTCGGCTCCCAGAGAGGAGGAAGAGGAGGAGGAAGAGGAGGAGGAAGAGGAGGAGGAGACGCTGCTGCTGCCGCCGTGAGCTGAGCTCTCCTCCCTCAGGGGCTCCGACTGCAGGTGAAGCTGGATCTGGGGTCTATAGAGGACCAGGACCACATGAGGTCTAGAGAGGACCAGGACTACACTGAGGTCTATAGAGGACCAGGACTACATGAGGTCTAGAGAGGACCAGGACTACATGAGGTCTATAGAGGACCAGGACTACATGAGGTCTATAGAGGACCAGGACTACATGAGGTCTATAGAGGACCAGGACTACATGAGGTCTAGAGAGGACCAGGACTACATGAGGTCTAGAGAGGACCAGGACTACACTGAGGTCTATAGAGGACCAGGACTACATGAGGTCTAGAGAGGACCAGGACTACATGAGGTCTATAGAGGACCAGGACTACATGAGGTCTATAGAGGACCAGGACTACATGAGGTCTAGAGAGGACCAGGACTACATGAGGTCTAGAGAGGACCAGGACTACACTGAGGTCTATAGAGGACCAGGTCTACATGAGGTCTATAGAGGACCAGGACTACATGAGGTCTATAGAGGACCAGGACTACATGAGGTCTATAGAGGACCAGGACTACATGAGGTCTATAGAGGACCAGGACTACATGAGGTCTATAGAGGACCAGGACTACATGAGGTCTATAGAGGACCAGGACTACATGAGGTCTATAGAGGACCAGGGCTAGATGAGACTGGTTCAGGACCAGTGAAAGTTCCTCACTGTAACTTTAACCTCCAACACCAACAGAGAAAAGCAGTCACCAGTTTATTTATTATTATTTTTGTAACACTCCTCAGAGCTTCAGGAGTTTAGAGACTAACTTGAAAAACAAACAAATAAGAAATAAAAACGTCTAATAGTTCATCACGATGTTGAGCCAAAAGCTAAACATTAAAGTCTGATGTCAGCGTGATGCTTTGCTTCTGATGATGAAGAGGTGGAGGTGTGAGACGGATGCAGTGGGAGAAGTGTTCCCTCCCCGGTGTCTGCAGGAGATCTCCGTCTCTAGACACACACCTGGACAAAGTCATGTGACCACGGAGCGCCTCGCCTGACGTTGATGTTGTTCACGCACAGCGGCGCCTCCCGCCTGAAACAGACGAACACATGAAACGTCAAGGGTAAACCTCTACGTCTATTAGAAAGTACATTCATTTAATTAATTTAATTTTGGTGTTCAGGGGTTAATTATTCAGGGTTAGGGGTTTAGTGTTTAGTGTTTATTATTCAGGGTTAGGGGTTTAGTGTTTATTATTCAGGGTTAGGGGTTTAGTGTTTATTATTCAGGGTTAGGGGTTTAGTGTTTATTATTCAGGGTTAGGGGTTTAGTGTTTAGTGTTTATTATTCAGGGTTAGGGGTTTAGTGTTTAGTATTCAGGGTTAGGGGTTTAGTGTTTATTATTCAGGGTTAGGGGTTTAGTGTTTATTATTCAGGGTTAGGGGTTTAGTGTTTAGTGTTTATTATTCAGGGTTAGGGGTTTTGTTTCAGGTATTAGGGTTCAGGGTTTCGGGTCCATTTTGAGCATTCCACCTTCATGTCTCTCATCTCTAATATCTCATCTCTAATATTTCATCTCTAATGTCTCATCTCTGATGTCTCATCTCTAATATTTCATCTTTAATATCTCATCTCTAATATCTCATCTCTAATATCTCATCTCTAATATTTAATCTCTAATATGTCATCTCTAATATCTCTAATATGTCATCTATAATATGTCATCTCTAATATGTCATCTCTAATATTTCATCTCTAATGTCTCATCTCTAACATTTAATCTCTAATATGTCATCTCTAATATTTCATCTCTAATATCTCTAATATGTCATCTATAATATGTCATCTCTAATATCTCATCTATAATGTCTCATCTCTAATATCTCATCTCTAATATTTCATCTCTACAGAAACAGACCTGGAAGCTGTTGATGGTTTCCAGAACCCAGAAGAATAAAACCTCCCAGAGATAAACTTTACGTGTGTGTGTGTGTGTGTGTGTGTGTGTGTGTGTGTGTGTGTGTGTGTGTGTGTGTGTCTGTGTGTGTGTGTGTGTGTGTGTGTCGAACCTGAGAGTCGGGAACTCGGAGAGGCAGACGGACTTGACGTGGATCTCTGCTTGCCTGTAGAACCGAGCGCCGGTGTTCTTCAGCTGGATGGAGGCGATCTCACACAGAGGGTGAGGGTGAGAGAGCACGGCCCGGTAGAGAGCGGTGTCTGTGTGGCTGCAACACACACACACACACACACACACACACACACACACACACACACACACACACACACACACACACACACAAATCAATAAAACTACAACAAGCTCTCCTAAAAAAATTTTTTGTGACAATTGTTTTACAATTATAAATAAAAAGTAGAAATACCACAATATAAAAATACTCCATATCAAGTAAAAGTATAATACAAATAATTGTAAGTGAAACACAAAACAATTAAGCCTCATAAACTGAGTATATAAGCAAAGATGTTTCATGCAGATATTTGCCAAAAAGAAAGCTACAATAGAAATAATAATATTGTTATCCTGAATTCTTTTGTCCACAATAATGCTGTTTTAAATTTCTCATATTGGGTCAGCCCCAAGCTGCAACTAAGGATTATTCCCATTATCAATAAATCTGCCAATTTGATCAATCAGTTCATCATTTGGTCTTTAAAATGTCGCCTCAAATTGTTTTGTTTGACTTCCAGAAAAGCAGCAAATTCTCACAATTGAGAAGCTTGAGCTAAAAAAAAAAACAGGTTGACGTTCTCGTCGACAACAATGAATCAATATTTAAAGAAAATATATGATTTTCTGTTTGTGTAATTGATGAGTCGTTGTTTCCTCGTCGTGACGTCACAGACGGGGAACCTACAGCCGGAGCCGCCGCTCGGTTCCCAGGTTCTCCGTCGTCAGCGTGACCTCCAGCTCGGCGCTCTTATCCAGAGGAGAAACCTCCAGCTGCAGCAGGATGTGGCGCACTGAGGGAGACATGTTTATGTGTCAGAATAAAACAACTATACCCACAATGCATCATTAACACACGTATAGTGCGTTAAACGCTGCGTAATCACAGTTATAAGCACTCGTAAATATCCAGAATAAAACATTTTAGATGAAAAATCTCTTTTCCGAGGGCTTCCTGGTCCAGACGGATCATAGTTATCATAAATCCCATAGTTAGTAATACATATAACCATCTATAATGCATTGTAATCCTTTATAATGCATTATAACCTTTTATAATGCATTATAATCTTTGCAAAAATCAGCGTTTTAGAACGCAGCTTTTTAGAGACAGCTCCATCAAAACAGTGTTTTTGTTGATGAGTGTTTTTATCGATGAGTGGTGTTATTGATGAGTCGTGGAAGTTAAAGGCCGTTGTGGAAACTCACGGCAAAACGGCGCTGAAGAAGTCGTGAGGAGGAACAGCTTCTGCTCTTTGGGAACCGGAGACACTCTGATCCCGCTGTTCGGTAACAAACCTGGAAACACAAGCGAGCGTCACACAGCAGCTCTGCACGTCACGGACGTCACAAAGGGGGTCTGGGTCACCGACCCGGTCATGCTAATATATTCACCAAATGTTACCATTACATAATAATAATATTCATATTTAAACATATCATTTTAGAAAACTTGTGATACACAAAAGAATCATCTTAATGCAGAAAATAATGTATATATATATATATATAATATCTATATACCTATCGTGGGACACGTGCCCCTGAAGGCGTCGCAGTCCACGCAGCGCCCCTGCAGGAAGTCCTCGTAGCTGGAGCAGGGGATCCCTGTCAGCGCGCACGAGCCGTTCAGCGCGCTCATGTAGACGTGCAGCGCCCTCATGTGGTCGCAGAGCACATAACCGTACACTGGGAAGTACACGAGAACTGACAACACACAGAGAACTGAGGCCGCCAGGCGTCTGGAGACAGTTCATCTAACACACATTAACACATGCTATTACATTTACTTAATGTATTTTATGTATTTAATGTATTTATTGTTTTTATACTATTCTATTTTTTTATTTTTTTATTTTTTTATTTTTTTATTTTTTTATTTTTTTATTTTTTTATTTTTTTATTTTATTTAATATTTAATTGTATTGTTTTTATTACATTTTATTTTTATTTTATTATTTTATTCTATTGTCTTTAACTTCTTGAAGAAAAAGAAAGCTACTCTTTGGAGGACACATTATTTATTTTTTTACAGATTTTAATTTAATTTTAATTTAATTCAATATTTAATTGTATTTTTTTATTATATATTTTTTTATTTTTTATTTTATTTTATTATTTAATTTTAATTTTATTGTCTTTAACTTCTTGAAGAAAAAGAAAGCTACTCTTTGGAGGACACATTATTGATTTTTTCACAGATTTATTTTACTCATCTTTATCTATAATAATATATCTTAACATGATGGTATTTTGTTACATTAATCTGAAAAGTAACTAAAAACAGATAATCATTATATTTCCCTCTGAGACATAGTGCAGTAGAAGTGAAAATGGAAAGTACCTTAAAGTGGTCCTGAAGTACACAGTACTAGTAGAAGTACATGCATGGTTTTAGGCTGGACTTACTTGAGGGGAACCTGGAGCGAGCGCATCCCGTCTGGTCTTTCCCTCCGTTCAGAAAGAAGTCCACGTGACCCACAGGGATGGAAATCCCAAAATCTGAAGCAGAAGAAAAACCTAATTAATGCAACAACCTCTGAGAGGAGAAAACACACCACAGTAAAGTAAACGTCCTCAATCTGTGACAGTTGTGTTCTCAGTGTTTGTCTTTGTTCCCGCGTTACATTCCTCCTCTCCGACCACAACACGTAACTCGTGTTGGAAGAAACATCAGAACTCCACGTTGCATTTTCCTCAATATCTTCCTGTGTTTTTATCAGACTAAACCTCTGAAATGTTTCACTGCGACTCGAGAAAACCAGTAAGCAAGAAGAGAAGAGTCAAAGCTAACGTTAGCATCCACAAGCTAACAGCCAATCAACTGAAAATGTGCTTTTCATGTATTGTGTTTAGTCTATTATTATATTATATATTACTACATTTCACCTCATACTATATATTATGTTATATCCATACTATATTATTTTAATTCAGTTGTATTACATTATACACAATATTATGTTTGTAGTATATTTATTCATTAATTCACACTGTCATAACTTAATCATATTATATATTATTACTTATATTATGCCTTGTTGACTTTGATGCTATTAAGAACACCACGGCCACTTGTGCTTGTTGTTTCATTTATTTTTTCCTTATTTATCTCATCTCATCTTACTTTTCTTACTTAAATTATTTATCTTATTTTAATTTACATGTTCTTATCTTATGTTATCTTTTCTCATCTCATCTAATTTTAATCACCATACATTATTTATCTTATCTTACCTAACCCTTATCCAATTTTTTCTTGATCACTTATTAATTAAACTTTTCTCAAAGAGGAACTTTGTATTAATTCTTCTTTCAATAGTTACTCTCTCATACTTTTGGCAATTTGCTTAATGTTTACAACAAATTATATTTATAAATATATATATATACATTCATATTTAGATATATTAATATATATATATATATATATTGAAAACATTTTTATATATAAAAAATAAATATATATAACAAATATATATATATATTTGATATATATACAAAAATATATATAACAAAATATGTATATGTATATATATGTATATAAATTATATATATATATATTATATATATACAAAAACAGATATATATATATATATATATAAAAAAAAGATATATATATATATATATATATATATTAAAAAAAGATATATACATATATTCTGTTTCATTCAGTTGATCTTTCGTCCACAGAGGAGAAGACTTCTCCCAGAGTGTTCTCTGGTATTGATCCACTTATTAATGTCTAGGTTTACCGAGACATTAATAAGTGGATCATAAGTCTTCCTGCATTGAAGTCTCACAGTCGGAGTCGGTGTGGACGGCGTCCACAAACTGAGCGTCAGAGGAGTCGAGCCGGTCGTAGGTGTCGGCTCCTTTAAACATCGGGCCAGCAGGATCCAGACCTGCAGGACGAGGAACATGATTTACCTTCAGGACTGAGCATGAAAGGGTGAAAACGTGCAAACGTGCATCTTCAATGTCTTAATATAAAGTCAAAGCATATTTATTTCCATCGTAACACAAGAACTTTAGCAGCATTGTGTTCCAAAGAGCTGGTTTTCCCTTTGTAAAGTCTCTGTTTAACAGGAATGAACCGTCACTTTGTGACTGTAAAAGCTGCAGGAAGAGAAAGTACACAAGAAAACAACAAGAAAACAACAAGAAAGTGGAGTTATTACTGAATGAATTGACTCGTATGCTTTTGGATTCAGACGGATGAAGAAGGAATCTAAAGTGATAAAATCACACTCACACATCATTGTTGATGTACAACAGTTTCCTCTGAATTCTTATCATCTTGATGAGCTTCTATCTTCATGGATGTTTCATAGAAGCTTACATGTTACGATCATAGTAGCTTTGCACCGGAAAACATTTCCTAATACTTCTTACTCGTACTTTTACTTGAGTACTTGTTCTGCTATACTTCCTACATCTTCGAGGTAAATATTGTACTTTTTACTGCAGAAAATCCTCCTTCTTCTGAAGCTAAATAATAATAATGACATTTTTTTCTTCCGTTTCCAGTCACGGCTGCGTCTCCTTTGATCTGCACTCACGTTCAGACTGCGCTCAGACAAAAGCCCCGACACCAGCGGGACAACAGTGGCGCTCTGTGTGTTCTCCACGCGGAGTCAGAGGCTCTTATCAAAGTGCCGTTGTCTCTTTTGAAGAGCCGGCTTATCGTCCACGGTCACACTGAAGCGCATTCAGGGCCGAGAGAGACTTCCCTGTCTGGCAGCAGAATAACAGCAGCTGGCTCTTTTACTTTTTACACCCACCAATAACAATGTAAGAAGTTGTCCAGCACGGTTTTGTTGTTGGATTCTTTTTCAATCTGAGGTCTGATCATCAAAACTTTCAACTGCAGCATCTAAATGATTATTTTTCTGCAAAAATGTGTCAGAAAAGCAGTGGCGTGTCACATGGACTCACCTGTGATCCGTCCTATCTTCCCCTGAAACAGAGTTCCCACGAAGCCGGCGACGTGAGCGCCAAGACTGACCCCGATGAAGTGGAAGGACTCCAGTTTACATCCATGTTTCTGTCGGACAAGACAGTTGCAGTCGTATTTTATTCAAGTGATAAAGAAGCGTCTTAAAAGCTGCATTCTCTCTCCTGACCACCAGGGGTCGACTCCTCTGGTTGTATAGAAGTCCATGCTTCATGTCTTAAAGCTGCATTCTCTCTCCTGACCACCAAGGGGTGACTCCTCTGGTTGTATAGAAGTATATGCTTCATGTGTTAAAGCTGCATTCTCTCTACTGACCACCAGGGGGTGACTCCTCTGTTGTATAGAAGTCTATGCTTCATGTGTTAAAGCTGCATTCTCTCTACTGACCACCAGGGGGCGACTCCTCTGGTTGTATAGAAGTCTATGCTTTATGTGTTAACCCTCCTGTTATCATTCAATGTTTAATGTCTCTAAATATATGATCGGCATCCATGTTGTTTAAAAAAAAGAATCCTGATTACTACGATTACCGGATTAACAAAAGAGTAATTATTGAATTGGACCCTCATCCGCTGTATTTAAATGAATGAAAATAAAAGCAGATTATTAGTGTTCCTCTCACGTTCAGCTGGTTGATGAGGACTGAGATCTGCACGGCCACCTCCTTGTAGTTCTCCACCACCAGGTTGTAGGCGAAGGAGGCGCCGTAGACCCAGTCCACCACCACCACGTTCACGTCCTCCACCATCAGCAGGGCGCGGGCCAGCTGCTGCACCCAGGACGGCTTACTGCCGATCGCCCTGCGGGGGAGGAGGGGGGGTGAGGGGACAGATGGAGGAGTTTTTAATATCCATCTAAACCAAATATCAATTATACCTAAAAATAACAACTCTACTTCTCTGAGTTTATGTCTCAATCTCTAGTTTCAAGTCTTCTTCAATACAGCATGATGTTCATTTAGTAAATTATAGTGAGTCAAACAGACCATAGAGACGTATACGGCCTCTCTACATCCCTTTTCACATTCCAAATATGGTCACTTCCTGTTCACTGGTTGCAAAAACAACAACATGGGGACGGTTGTAATCCAAGATGGCCGAACTCAAGGCTTCAACACATCAGTCCACAAACCAACGGGTGACGTCATGATGACTAGTTGAGTTCATTTAGTACCACTGCTCACAGTCAGAGGTTCATTGAGAAAACAATGTTTATTTAAGGGTCCTTAAGGGTTCTTCGGGGTCCTTCATGGTCCTTAAGGATTCTTCAGTCAGGGTCCTTAAGGGTCTTTAAGAGTTCTTTAGCATCTTTAAGGGTCCTTGAGAGTTCTCAAAGGTTCTTAAAGGTCCTTATGGGTCCTTAAGGGTTCATAAAGTTTCATAAGCTTCTTAATGGATCTTAAGGGTCCTCAAGGGTTCTCAAAGGTTCTTAACGGTCCTTACAGGGCCTTAAGAGTTCTTTAGCATCTTTAAGGGTCCTTGAGGGTTCTCAAAGGTTCTTAAAGGTCCTTATGGGTCCTTAAGGGTTCATAAGGTTTCATAAGCTTCTTAATGGATCTTAAGGGTTCTTAAGGGTTCTCAAAGGTTTTCAACGGTCCTTACGGGTCCTTAAGGGTTCATAAGGTTCTTAACAGTCCTTAAGGGTCCTTAAAGGTTCATACGGTTCTTCAGGGTTCGTAACAGGCCTTACGGGTCCCTAAGGCTCCTCTCCTCACCTGTACCCGTGGACGATGACCTTGGTCGGGCGGGACACGTTGAAGTAGGTCGGCTGCTGTGTGTTTGTGAGAGACTGGTGGGAGAACCTCTGAGCACAGTCTACGTTCCTCCGTGTCAGCAGCAGGTACTGAACCTGCACCCGGACCCGCTGCTGCCGGTACTCCCGCCAGGTGGTGTTGTTGAGGTCGGCGCACTCATCGGCTCTCGCTGTCTCCTCCACACCTGGAGAGTGTAATGTAATGGTACTATTTAATAGACGTACAGAGCGGAGTGATCTGTGTGTGATATCGGAGGGGGGCGTGTTCGGTCCGCAGTCCGCTGTCGGAGATATACGAACCTGTCAGTAACAGTCTCGGTGTTGTACTAATGTTAAGATAATAAAGCTAGCCGAAGATTCAACGGTCTCCTAAGCTTATTATACACGTAACACTACATGGTGTCAGAAGATGGCGAAATTCCCACCTCCAGAAAACTTTGACTTCTCTCGCCCGGATCAGTGGCCGGAATGGCGCCAGAGGTTTCATCGCTTCAGGATAACAACGAAACTCGATAAAGAACCGGGAGAAGTACAGGTCTGTACGCTTCTCTACTCGTTGGGGAAAGAAGCCGAAAATGTTTTCAAAACGTTTACGTTTTTGGAAGCGCTCGGAGAAGATGAAGATGATTATGGGACTGTAATGGCGAAACTGAACAGTTATTTCGTACCGAAGCTGAATACGATTCACGAAAGAGCACGTTTCCATCAGCGCACTCAAAAGCACGGAGAAACCGCGCAGGAGTACATCAGATCCTGTATGAGCTAGCTGATACCTGTGCATTCGCAGCTGTGAAAGATGAAAATATCCGGGACAGGTTAGTCATAGGGATATTAGATAAAGAGCTATCAGCGAAGCTACAGCTAATGCCAGACTTGACGCTCAATAAAGCCGTAGAGCTAGTGAGGCAGTCTGAGCAAGTAAAAGGGCATATTAGCCAGCAGGGAGCTAATGCGAACTGTTCTCAAGTAAGTGAAGTATGAGCGTGCGCAATATAGTGGGAAACGGAGCAACGGAAACTGGCAGACAAAAGGGACCAGAGAGAAACAAGGTGTTAACAATAAGGGACAGAAATGTTCTAGATGTGGCAGAGTGCATGCTAAAGAAGACAAATGTGCTGCACGTGATGCAGAATGCCACAAGTGTAAGAAGCTAGGACATTTTGCAGCAGTATGCCGTTCCCGCGTGATCAACGAGGTCACTGCACCCTACGAGGGAGGAGACGGAAGACACGTTCAATTCCTGGGGGAAATTACAGACGTGGACGACTCAAACAAGGCATGGACGGTAAAACTGCCGGTGCAAGATATTAAAATTGAATTTAAAATTGACACAGGGGCTGATTTAAGTGTCATTTCAGAAAAGACTTTTAACCTGATGAGAAATAAGCCACGACTGAAAACGGGTGTAACCAAATTAGGCAGCCCAGGAGGTAGAGTGAACTGCAAGGCTTACTTCACAGCTACCACAGAGTGGAAAAAGCAAACGTTTAGGTTTAAAATAAACGTGATCAAGGGGCAACATGGCAGCAACTTACTGAGCCGTAATGTAGCTATCGCTATGGGCTTAGTCAAGCGAATAGAAGAAATTAAAAGCACAGAGCATTTGAGTGATGCCAGCCCAGCAGACATAGGCAGACTGAAGATAAAGCCCATCAAAATCAGACTGCAGGAGGACGCTGTACCCTACAGTGTGACTACGTCAAGACGTGTGTCAGTGCCTATGCTCTCTAAAGTAAAACAAGAACTGGACCACATGGTAGTCAGTGGTGTGATAGAGCCAATCGAAGAGCCCACAGAGTGGTGTGCTCCGATGGTTGCTGTACCCAAGAAGAACAAAGAGCGGCTAAGGATTTGTGTTGATCTAAAACGCCTGAATAAAGCAGTGAAGAGGGAGAAGTTTATTCTGCCCACCATAGATGACATCCTACCTAAACTCACAGGCGCAAAGGTGTTTTCCCTTTTAGACGCAGCAAGTGGTTTCTGGCAGATACCACTAGACAAAGAGAGTGCCAAACTCACTACCTTCATAACTCCCTTTGGAAGGTATTTCTTTAATAGACTGCCATTTGGAATCACAAGTGCACCAGAAATCTTTCAACGTGAAATGACCGAGCTCTTGAAGGATCAAGAAGGCCTGGCGGTTTACATGGACGACATCCTCATTTATGCAGACTCATAAGAAGTCCATGAAGTGAGACTCCAAAAGACTCTGGACACGCTGGAGAAGGCTGGTTTGAAGCTGAACCACGACAAATGTATCCTGCTTCAGCGACAACTCAAATACCTTGGACACTACATTGATGAGCATGGCATTCGGCCAGATGAGGCTAAGGTCAAGGCTATCACTCAACTGGAGCCACCAAACAATGTCACTGATCTGAGAAGGATCCTGGGTATGATACACTACTTAGGCAGGTACCTGCCAAACCTGTCTGAGGTCACCAAACCCCTCAACGACCTACTCAAAAACGATGTGACATGGGCATGGAGTGCAGTGCAGGAGGAGGCCTTCAAGAAGGTAAAACAACTCATCACAGAGTCACCTGTCCTAGCATTCTACAATGTGAATAAGCCTACCATTATCTGTGCAGATGCTAGTAGCTATGGCTTAGGTGGAGTCCTGCTTCAGAAACATGATGAACAGTTAAAACCAGTAGCGTTTTGTTCGAGAACACTCACCGATGCTGAGCAGCGCTATGCACAAATTGAAAAAGAGTGTCTCGCTGCAGTGTGGGCCTGTGAGAAGTTTTCCAGGTACCTCTATGGATTAGATTCCTTTACTCTACAGAGTGATCACAAGCCACTTATTCCCTTGATAAACTGTAAAGATCTGGACACGGTTCCTATGAAGTGTCAGAGACTTTTACTACGTATGATGCGTTACAACCCTACAGCCGTGTATGTGCCGGGGAAACAACTTATCATAGCAGATACACTGTCTAGACATCCCCAGGCTGCTGTCATACAGGAAATCTCGGAGCTGACCAGTGAAATAGAAGCCTATGAGAAAGCAATCCACGAGTCATGGCCCATTTCACCCACCAAGCTCGACATGGTCAAACAGCAGACCCTACAGGACGCAGAACTGCAGATGGTTCAACACTACGTGACGTCGGGATGGCCCAGGTATGCTGTTAAGGTGCCTGATAAGGTAAAAGACTACTACACTTCCAGACATCACCTCACAGTTTCAGAAGGACTGGTGCTGTATAATGATAGAATAGTAGTGCCACGAATGATGCGGTCTGAAATATTACAGCGCATACATGATGGACATCAGGGCATAGTGAAGTGCCGGGAGCGGGCTAGGTGTAGTGTGTGGTGGCCTGGAGTAAGCAAGCACATCCAGGATGCTGTCAGTACATGTAAGGACTGTCAGGAGTCCAAGCCGACCCAGAAGAAAGAACCTCTGATCACTACCCCGCTACCCAGTCGCCCATGGGAAAGAGTAGCAGCCGACATATGTGAGCTGAACAAACAGAACTACTTAGTAGTTGTAGACTATTTTTCACGATATATAGAAATAGCCTACCTCAATGACATGTCAGGTGAAACCGCGAGAGCTAAGCTGAAGAACATCTTTGATACATGGGGGTGCCCAAATGAACTAGTCACAGACAATGGTCCCCAATTTTCTGGCAGAGCTTTCGTGCAGTTCTCTAAGGACTATGATTTCAGACATATCACTTCTAGCCCTCACTACCCTCAAGCAAACGGTGAGGCAGAAAGAGCTGTGCAGACAGCCAAACGGATCTTGAAACAAACTGACCCGTTCTTAGCCCTTTTGGTCTACAGAGCGACCCCGCTTCAAGCCACAGGTGTGAGCCCAGCTCAGCTGATGCTTGGAAGGCAAATCCGTACCACAGTACCTACACTGGAGGCTAATCTGCAACCGGGATGGCCAGACCTCCACAAAGTGAGACAGAGCGATGAGAGGATGAAACAGAGCTACAGACGGACCTACAACGACAAGAATAACGTCAGAACTCTACCAGACCTTCAGCCTGGAACCAGCGTTGCTGTGAAGCTGGATAATGAAAGAGGCTGGACAAAGTCTGCTTCGGTCCTAAAGCAAGGTGGAACACCAAGGTCATACCTAGTACAGACGGATAAAGGAGTACTGCGCCGAAACCGTCGTCATCTGAGACCTCTCCACAGCCCTTCAGAGACTTTCCAGGAGGGAAGGGACGGATGTATAGTGAACGATGGAGACTTGAACTCATCTGGTTCTGATGCAGAAACATCTCCAGAAACATCTCCAGTTACTATGACACAGACTTCAACGCGCACAACCTCCAGCGGCAGAGTTGTAAAACCACCAGACCGATACGGAGAGTATGATCAGTAGTTAGGACGTAGCCTGCATCATGTGGCAGAATAATCCACTGCAGCTATGTTGGTGACTGGTAGTCCACCCAGATCCCAATAGTTCAGGTTTATGTTGAATAACTGTTTAGTTAACAATAAAAATATATAAAACTGTTAAGTTTAAATCCTGAAGAGATTTTGAAAGTAAATGTATGTTGTTATGAAACTGTGTTACTTAATAGAACATTTGTTCTGAGTTACAAAGAACAGTTAGTCATGCAGAAGATGTTGACAGATGATATTGTGCCTTTTGCAGCATGTCTTAAATGACTCAAAGAAAGGGTGATGTAATGTAATGGTACTATTTAATAGACGTACAGAGCGGAGTGATCTGTGTGTGATATCGGAGGGGGGCGTGTTCGGTCCGCAGTCCGCTGTCGGAGATATACGAACCTGTCAGTAACAGTCTCGGTGTTGTACTAATGTTAAGATAATAAAGCTAGCCGAAGATTCAACGGTCTCCTAAGCTTATTATACACGTAACACTACAGAGAGAACACACGATGGAGCACCGGCTCAGTGCCACCTCATCTCCTCACAGCAAATAACAGGTGACGACAGATCTACATGTGATTTATTTAAAGGGATAATCTGCTAACTCTTCCTACAACATACATGAACAATGAAAAGGCGACTGATACGTTAAGTCTCACGGTGTCGAAGAGATTTTCAAGTATTCTTATTTGTGATACTAATATTTGTTGTTAACATACAAAACCTTATCATTTCATACTAGGAAACAAAATGTTTATTTATTTATTTACACCCAAGACCACCAACATTACGTAGTTATCTGCAGCAGAATACTAACTAATGATAAAAAAATAACACTGGAAGTTCACTTTAAAGTTAAATGAATTAATGAGTACAAAAGCTATTTTTCACCCCATAAACTGTAATAGTACACAACGTGTACTGCCAATGTATTTCACTATACAACGTTTCACAAAGCTCAATCCTTTCTCTGCCTTCATGTTTGGATATTGCATGAAAAAAACAACCAAAACCCAGGGATGCAGAATACAAAACCAACATGTTTCCCAATGAGCGCCTTCACTTACCGACCACCAGTGAGGTGAAGACGGCCAGGACCCCGAGGAGGACCGGTATTCTCTGTGGAGCCATAGATGTGAATGGGAGACTCGCTGAGGGAGATTTATTTGTCGCTCAGCCCCAGATCGGCAGCCGGAGGTCAGCTTTGGGCTTGAGAGAAAAGCTCTGTGTTGCAACTCTGGAGCGACGGCTGGCACGAAGCGGAGCAGCTGACTGGAAATGTTCCTTACTTATATGTTGCAAGGCTCTACTTTAAAACAGGAAATTCCTTTTTACTCATTTCATTTGTCTGCGGGGTGTTTTTTGTTCTTTTCTTCCCAGACTCGGTTTGCACCGGACCGACAAGAGGTCGCAGCCTGGCAGTGAAGCCATGACCTCACTGGTGTTCAATGGCTGTTTGTTAGAAAGGCTGGACTCTGGCCCGGCTTCCCACTGGTGTGTGTGTGTGTGTGTGTGTGTGTGTGTGTGTGTGTGTGTGTGTGTGTGTGTGTGTGAGTCATAGAACGTGAGGCTTTAATATGGGGGGTTTAGGGAAATCAATCATTAGCTGATCCACTTTCGCAATGTTTTTTTTATGTATTAAATGCTCTCATGGGAATCTTTCTGCTGAATTATCGTTGTGATTCTCCAAATTGCCGCTGTGAACACACATGTTGGATTGACTGGTCCTTGCCGCTCGGTTTAAGGTCGTAATTACACAAAAAATGTAATCCGTCCCAAAGGAAAATGGGTCAAGGGTAAAGATTTGCGTCACAAAGTGATTTAGGGCTTAATTGTAATTAAGAGCTCAGATGCAAAGAATAACCTGTAAATATAAAAGGTGCACTAAGGAGAATGCAGATCTTCACCAGGTGTGTCTTCAACGTTTACTGATAGCATGAACACAACATATTAACCCCGTCTAGTTACCAATAAGCTCGATAGACTCAAACTAAAAAAAAATTCAAAAACAATGTTTGCAGCCACCAAGATGTCGTACGAGACACGTCACGCAATCTTGCCGAATACAACCCAAAAAAGTTCTCACCGAACTGCCCTGCAGAGCAGCGGCTGAGTTGCAGCGATGTACTCAGCAGCGCGCGCGCCGATAGTTCCGTTAGCCGTGAACCAAACACATACCGTTAGCCTCCCCGCCGTGGCTGCAGAGCAGCGGCTGGAGGGTCAGCGACGCTCTCAGCTGTTTGATCACGACACTCAATGCCAGTAGAAAAACACGCGATAAAAAGGTGTGAGTCACCGCAAACAATAACCAAAATATTCTGCAGCAGAATGAGAGATTCTCCGTGGACGAACACAGAGGTGCACACGCACGCGACCAATTGCATGAGCCACCTGTTGTTTACCCTTCCAAAAAGTCTGTCAAGAAAAATAATGAAAGTTTCCCTTAAAGTTAAATGAGTTGATGACTTTAAATGAAAATGAACAATGCACACGTTTTTTTTTCTCACCATAAACTTTAATAGCACACACACACAACATATTGACAACAGGTGATTTACACGAGTCAAAGCTACAATATATGAACTTAAAGTGAACACTTCTCACTATACTGTTACACCTTAAGTCGTCTCCTTAAGTTTGAGGTTATTATCTGTGACTCCGAGCGATAATGTCAGACAAACAAAATAAACATGTGTTAAATGTGGAAAGAAGTAAAACCACTACGAGTGCTGGGGTGCTACACTTATTTGAATAATTAGAATAACGCTGTGACATATAAATAGTAAATGGTGCCTTTAAAGAAACATCAACCGTGATGATCGGCATGTTTTTGTCTGCGTGCTTCACGTTCACTTCCTCTCAAACTCTCTCTTCACCGTCGCTGCAGGAACAAGCGCCAACACGCGATGTTTAGCCGCCTCTCATTTGGCTCTTATCTTCTCCCTCTCGATCGGCAGCTCGGACGCGAGCCACTCGGTGGTGCGTTTGCGGGCCTCCTGCCAGGTGTACCTGGGCGCGTACCCCAGGTCCCGCCCGGCGCCCCGGTAGGAGAAGCTGAACGGCGTGTTCAACATGGTGACGAGCTGCCGGTTCATCGGCGGCACGACGCGCACCAGCGGCCGGACCATGGTGCACAGCATCTCCATGATGAAGCAGACCGTGTACAGCATCCACAGCGGGTACATGAGGCTCTTCTGGATGTCGAAGCCCAGCGGCGCCATCACGGCGTGGTTGAAGTCCGAGTAGCTCACGGGCGGCGTGTCGTCGGAGAGGAAGTAAAACCTCCCCCCGATGGCGCTCCTCTTTTGCGGGTCTTTGAGGCCACGCGCCGCTTGGAGGTGACCCGAGGCCACGTTGCCCACGTACACGGGGTTCACCAGGGCCTCCGGGCGGGACATGCGGTACAGAACGTCTTTGTTTCGGATCCCGTCGCCCATGTGGCCCAGCAGGAAGGGGCAGCCCTCGCCGTAGATGTACATGGGCCTGAGGGCGCAGGTGGCCAGCCGGCCTCCGTTCTGGAGCACCTCTCCGTGGGCCTGCAGGGTTCTCTCCTCGGCCTCCTTCTTGGTCTTGCTGTAGGCGAACTTCAGAGCGCACTTGTACACCATGTCCTCGGTGCCGCTGACGATGGGCTCCCCGCGCGGGTTGGGCCCCATCACCTCGATGGTGCTGGTGTAGATGAAGGACGCCACGTTCTCCTGGATGCACGCCTCCAGGAGCAGCTGCGTCCCTGCAAAGCAGAGATGGAAGAGATATTCATAACTGCCAGAGGAGGTTCAAATAGATATTTATAACTGACCAGAGAATAGGATAGATCTTAATAACTGTTCAAATAGATCTTAATAACTGTCTAGAGGAGGTTAAAATAGATCTTGGAGTTTAAAATAGATCGTAATACCTAGAGGAGGATAAAATATATCTTCATAACTAGAGGAGGTTAAAATAGATCTTAATAACTAGAGGAGGTTAAAATAGATCTTAATAACTAGAGGAGGTTAATATAGATCTTAATAACTGTTAAAATAGATCTTAATAACTAGAGGAGGTTAAAATATATCTTCATAACTAGAGGAGGTTAAAATAGATCTTATTAACTGTTAAAATAGATCTTAATAACTAGAGGAGGTTAAAATAGATCTTAATAACTGTTAAAATAGATCTTAATAACTGTTAACATAGATCTTAATAACTAGAGGAGGTTAAAATAGATCTTAATAACTAGAGGAGGTTAAAATAGATCTTAATAACTAGAGGAGGTTAACATAGATCTTAATAACTGTTAAAATAGATCTTAATAACTAGAGGAGGTTAACATAGACCTTAATACCTAGAGGAGGTTAACATAGATCTTAATAACTAGAGGAGGTTAAAATAGATCTTAATAACTAGAGGAGGTTAAAATAGATCTTAATAACTGTTAAAATAGACCTTAATAACTAGAGGAGGTTAATATAGATCTTAATACCTAGAGGAGGTTAATATAGATCTTAATACCTAGAGGAGGTTAATATAGACCTTAATACCTAGAGGAGGTTAACATAGATCTTAATAACTAGAGGAGGTTAAAATAGATCTTAATAACTAGAGGAG
This sequence comes from Myoxocephalus aenaeus, assembly GCA_038501785.1. NCBI lineage: Eukaryota > Metazoa > Chordata > Actinopteri > Perciformes > Cottidae > Myoxocephalus > Myoxocephalus aenaeus. Next base: position 1,428,694 of record JBAMJR010000226.1, on the reverse strand, counting down.
GTTAAAATAGATCTTAATAACTAGAGGAGGTTAAAATAGATCTTAATAACTGTTAAAATAGATCTTAATAACTAGAGGAGGTTAATATAGATCTTAATAACTAGAGGAGGTTAAAATAGATCTTAATAACTAGAGGAGGTTAACATAGATCTTAATAACTAGAGGAGGTTAAAATAGATCTTAATAACTGTTAAAATAGATCTTAATAACTAGAGGAGGTTAATATAGATCTTAATAACTAGAGGAGGTTAAAATAGATCTTAATAACTAGAGGAGGTTAAAATAGATCTTAATAACTAGAGGAGGTTAAAATAGATCTTAATACCTAGAGGAGGTTAAAATAGATCTTAATAACTAGAGGAGGTTAACATAGATCTTAATAACTAGAGGAGGTTAATATAGATCTTAATACCTAGAGGAGGTTAATATAGATCTTAATAACTAGAGGAGGTTAAAATAGATCTTAATAACTAGAGGAGGTTAATATAGATCTTAATACCTAGAGGAGGTTAACATAGATCTTAATAACTAGAGGAGGTTAAAATAGATCTTAATAACTAGAGGAGGTTAATATAGATCTTAATAACTAGAGGAGGTTAAAGCTTTGTTCTTTTCACACCAACAATAAAGTAAACAGATTAAATCAGAGATTTATTTTCATGGCTGAAGTTGAAAATCTTTAAAGAAAGAAAGAGTTAGTTGCAATCAAAATTGGTCTGCTTGATAATTTTCTATATATTGTGAATAGTAAAATAATTTCAATAAATCTGAATCTGTACGATAACAACAGTGTTGTAGTTTATTGAGGGACCTTTACTGAAAGCTTTGTGTTAAAATCAGGAGTGTAAACAGGAAGGTGGACGTGTTAAACAAACACCAGACTTTCGCTGAGGAGAACGCCGCCTGTGTCAGTCAGAGTCTTGCTTGACCTTGACCTTGACCTTACCTTTGACATTGACCCCGTAGATCTCGCTGTACTCCACTGCGTCCGTCACGTCGATGATGGACGCCACGTGGAAGACGATCGATGCTCCTCGGCAGCTTTTCCTCAGGAACTCCCCGTCTCTGATGTCGCCCTCGAAAACACTCAGCTTGGTGTCGCCTCTGCAGTCTGAGAACAAGAAACTCTCCTCCATTAACACCAGATGAGATCTGGTTATTTGGATGTCGTGTACAGTATTTTCACGTGTGTTTTATCCTCAACCCTTGTGTATCGTGAGGTACACAAAGGTACATTTTGGGCTTTTACATTTTTTGTTAATGCAGATTGCATTCATTTTGCCAAAGGGCGTTTTGGGAGTTGAACCTCAGCTCCTTTCATAAGTCTATAATAAACTGGAGCAAAAATACAAATAACTCAGACCCAATTGAAACCCATTAAAACCCATTAAATTTTTTTTTTTATGATATCAGACTTTCAATCTGGAGCCCTGACAACACAATTAGAATATTGTACTTTTGTAGTATTGCAATTTTCCACCAGTTTGGGCCATTTTTTTTGTCATCTTTGGCCAATACATGCTATTCTCCTGTTGTCCACTAGGGGCGTTGCTGCTGTATGGAGCACTGCAGTGGTTCATATTGTTGCTCATCATTGATGTTTCCAAGACAGTGAAAAATAAACCTAGCATTTAGTATAAAGAAAATAATTCAATTGTTGTGTCGTAAATGTTTTTATCTAAAAGTGTAAAATAATAATATATAAACGTATGGTAGTTTTAATGACCTCTTTGACAAATGTTTTAAAAGGAGGCTCAAGGGTTACAGTTTTGTTAAATAAGTATATAAAAAATAATACATTTAAGCCCAAGACTGTTGTTTTATTTTAGTATTTAGTATTTTATTTAGTATTATTTTAGTATTTAGTATTTTTATGAATTAGTATTTTTTATTATTTTTAAAGTGGGTTGTAAATCTTGGCAAAGTTTTCCTGATTAAATTTAAATAAAAAATAAAAAACACAAATCAAACTATTGGTATTACAAAGTGATCCCATTGTATCAGTGTTAGTTTTCACTAAAGCCTTCAGAGTAAATACTACATATATATTTATACTTGACTATCAATTTATTCCCACTAAATTTCTTAAAGAGGTTATCGGCACTGTAGGAGCTAGTATTTTATTGATTATTAAAAGCTCCCTATTAAATGGCACCCATATATTTTTAAACATGCTATGGTCCAACCTCTTTTAAAGAAACCTAAGCTCAATCCTTCCGTTTGATCACATTTTATGCAAAGTTCTAAACTTTAATTTTTATCAAAAGTTTTAGAAAAAGTGGTTTCAACCCAACTCTTAGCTTTTATGAACCACAACAACATCTTTGAGACATTTCAGTCAGGTTTCAGAGCTCTACACAGCACAGAAACCCTCCTCAAGGTAACCAACGACCTCCTTTTAACCGCAGACAGGGGGAGAGAGCAGTTTTACTTCTTTTAGACCTAAGTGCAGCTTTTGACCCCGTAGATCACGCCATTTTAATCCAGCGCCTCAAAACCTGGGTTGGCATCAAGGACGCTGCACTTATCTGGTTTTACTCGTACCTTTTAGAAAGAACCTTTTCGGTCACCATAGCTAACCACTCGTCTTACACATTACCTGTGGTGTACCACAAGGTTCAATTTTAGGGCCAATATTATTTCCTATATACATGCTTCTACTCGGCCAAATCCTCCAACGACACAAGGTATCTTTTCACTGCTATGCAGACGACACACAGATATACCTTCCTGAGACCTGGTGACCCAAAGAGCCTACTGCTGTCCCAGACTGTCTCTCTGACGTCACTGTTGGATGGCACAACACTTTTTACAACTCAATAACTCAAAATCAGAAGTCATATTATTCAATTCTCCAAACAATAACACTAGCCTCCTTCAGAGTGAACTTGGTCCCCTGGCTGCTTTTATAAAAACCTGTTGCAAGAAACCTGGGAGTAATGTTCAACACTCAATTAAACTTCAAAACACAGATTAAAAAAACATCCATTCCTGCTGCTTTTGAATTAAAAACCACCTGGGAAAAGTCATCCATGCACTCTTTTTCTCTAGACTACACTACTGCAACTCACTCCCCTCAGGTATTAACCAACCAACTTCAATCACTTCGTAAAACCCATTTTTATAGAATTGCTTTTGAGTGATGTCGTCCTTTGATGATCTATTATGCAGTTCTTTTGTTCCCTTATTTTTGTTTGTATATTTTATTTATTTGTTTGTTTGTTTTCTATTCCATTTGCTCTTTTTGGTTATTTGTTTGGTTTTGTTGTGTTCATTGCCTTTATGGTCCTTTTTGTTTACCGGTATTTAACTTATGTATGACTATGCTTTGCTTCTCTGTAGAGCACTTTGTAAACTTTGTTTTTAAAGGTGCTATATAAATAAAGTTATTATTATATTATTATAATGTTTATGAAATTAGAGAATCTGCACTTTATTTCATGGAAGGAATGAATGAAGTTGAAAATCTTTAAAGAAAAGAAAGAGTTAGTTGCAATCCAAATTGTTCAGCTTGATCTGTTTCTATATTGTGAATAAAATGTAATGAAGACGGATCTTTACCCTCCAGAGCCTCGAGAAGTTGTGGCTGCACTCGGATGTCCAGCAGTCGGATCTCCGCCGTGTTCTCCTCCTCCAGCAGCAGCCTCACCAGCCTCTTTCCCAGGAAGCCACCGGCTCCCGTCACCACACACACTTCACCCGTCAGAGACATCGCAGGTTCCTTCTCTCTGTGCAGGAACAAAAACTACCAACCTCTTGAAGATGCTTCTCAAAGGAAAGAAAAACTTTGGGAAAAAAAAGAATAGAGCTTTTGTGTTGGTGGAGGTTTTGGGTTCTCAGCTCCTTCTGCCCTCGCAGCCTCAGCCCCTTCACTATTTGTAAACCCAGAAACTTAACCATGAAAAAACGAATTATCTGCTCCGAGATAGTGTGAAAAAGGGGACGGGCTCTGCAGCTCTGTGGAGCTTGTTTGGAGCTAGATAAAAAGGCTGGAATGTTTTATACGCCAAGGACAGTTTCTGTTGGAAGTATTAGTCTTTCTTCAAAGTGGGAACACTCTGCATGTGACTAAGAGAAAAAACATGTCTTTAAAAAAAAAAAAGCATTCTACTTTCATTAAATCATTAAATCCCCAAGATGAACAGATGGAAGGAGTGCTGGGATATTTTAATTAAAAGGAACATCATAAACTGGAAAGTCCCTTAAATGTGTTTGTTCTCAAATATCTATTCTGATGGAAATAAATGCTTGTTCATAACCTACAAAATGAATTTGTATGTAATCTACGTGATTGCGAGCCCGGTCAGGGGACGTAGTAGAAAGAGCGACAAAGTCCACATGAGCAGGAAGTGGGGGTGGACGGGTGGGTCGACGCCGGACTTTCACCCAGAAGCCACGAAACCAAGAGGTTCTGTTGCACTCAGCGCTCTGGCTGCTGGACATTCATACGGAAATATCACACGAAGCAATGTATGAGGTCCAGTTACTTAGCTGGGTTTAGGACATGATCGTGGCTTAAGTTAAACCCACAGACTGTATTTAGGAGGCGGGCATCGTCACCGTGACGTCACCCATTGGTTTGTGGACTGAGGTTTTGAGGCCTCTTTGGCATTTGGCATCTTGGTTTCTGGCCGTCGCCATTTTGGTTTCTGTCCGTCGCCATCGTGGTTTTTATCCATCGCCATCTTGGTTTCTGACTGTCGCCATCTTGGTTTCTGACTGTCGCCATCTTGGTTTCTGGCCGTCACCATCTTGGTTTTTATCCATCGCCATCTTGGTTTCTGGCCATCACCATCTTGGTTCCTGGCCGTCGCCATCTTGGTTTTTTAAAACCAGAAGTGACAAGGTTGGAGCTCAACAGCAATGTATTTTGGTTGCTTAAAATAATCCACAAACCTAGTTGTGAGCAGATTTTGTTTAATTGTTTTACCACTTTGAAACCAATTGCTATATATTCCTGACATATTATAGAAAAGGCAGATATCTCAAACACTCTGCAACTCACACCAAAACAATCTAGATAAACGTATAACACAACAGGTAAGAGGAAACATATCTTGTATTTTTATTTTGGGGTGAACTGTTCCTTTAAGCCTGCACTCTGGAGCGTTTGAAGTGTCATCAAAGGGCTCTACCACAACAGAGGCAATATTTGCTTCACAAGCTCCGGCCATTGTTACCGCTTTGTGTAGACACTCAGAGGAACAGTTGTTCCCTTTAGAAGGAAAGATGAGTGGATCAGATCCGTGTGCTCCGGGTACAATAATGAAATGCTTTCCTCCAGAGGAAGGCACAAGGCCAGAGCAGCCAAAACAAAACAAGATTCAGCATTTCAAGGTGACATCTGTCGTCCAGATGGCCAAATATGTGTTCCCTCGCTCCGTGATGGATTACAGAGTTGGCCATGTAAGTGGCACACTGGGTCATGTGTCTGTGGTGTTTTCACCCTCTCAGACCGTATCGTCATGTCTGTAAACCCACAGGAGAACATTTCCTACACTTCAACCAGGAGACATTCATTCTCTCACCGTTGAGCTACCTCGGCTTCTTTTCAAGTTATTTGTGTGCAGCGGGGTTAGGCCATGACTCACATCTTATATATATATATATATATATATATATATATACTGCTTCGTGCATCTTTTCTATGTGAAGCCTCTTTCTGCTCTGCAGTATTTGTCCTCCTTGGCGTATAAATCGATATCGCAGCAGACTGAGGTCTTATCTGCAAGGTGAAGGTCGACGTCTCAAGGGTACTTTAGTCGTCATTCACTGGCATCAGACGCACCTAAAAGAGTGTGTGTGTGTGTGTGTGTGTGTGTGTGTGTGTGTGTGTGTGTGTGTGTGTGTGTGTGTGTGTGTGTGTGACTGTGATCCTGTCTCTTCACTCCCCAAACTGATTTAAATTGTTGATAAAAGCAGAGTTAGGTTTCACACAAGCAGAGGAGGAACTGGTGCGTCCGTTTAAAAGCCTTAAAATGAGCTCTAACCCTTCAGCCAAATGAGAAGAGGAACACAACCAGAACTGAGCTCAGTAATACCAAGCAGTGTGTGTGTGTGTGTGTGTGTGTGTGTGTGTGTGTGTGTGTGTGTGTGTGTGTGTGTGTGTGTGTGTGTGTGTGTGTGTGTGTGTGTGTGTGTGTGTGTGTGTGCATGACTGTGTGCATGAATGTGTGTGTGAGTCTGTGCGTGAGTGTGTGTGTGTGTGTGTGTGAGTGAGTGAGTGTGTGAGTATGCGTGAGTGTGTGCGTAAGTGAGTGTGTGCATTAGTGTGTGTGCGTGTGAGTCTTTGCGTGAGTGTGTGTGTGTGTGTGTGTGTGTGTGTATGTGTGTGTGCGCGTGAGTGTGCGTGAGTGTGTGTGTGTGTGTGTGTGTGTGTGTGTGTGTGTGCGCGTGAGTGTGTGTGTGTGTGTGTGTGTGTGTGTGTGTGTGTGTGTGTGTGTGTGTGTGTGCGTGAGTGTGCGTGAGTGTGAGTGTGTGTGTGTGTGTGTGTGTGTGTGTGTGTGTGTTAATAGGAGCTCTGGCCTTCACTGACGCCGAAAAGCTGTGACATCAACAGTTTATTGTCATCTTAAAAAACACTGCACACATATATATAAATATACAAAACATAACGTCTATATTTGTACACGTCTGTTGGATCTGCATGTGCGCTAATCGCGGTTTCATCTCGGGAAAAATGTGGCCTTCACGCGCCTAATTAACAGGCGGAATTTCCAAATTCATGTCATTCTTGCTTCCGTCTCATGACTGGAGTCCTCGTCTGCAGCGCTAGTGACGGGACCCCCAGAGGAACAGACGGCGCTTGTTAGCGGGATAAAGTCATCGTTGTTTTTGGAGAGTGATGAAAAGATAAAAATAACGCCAGCGGTATTCTTTGGTCACGGTGTTTTCATGAGTCAGAAGCTGTGAGCAGAACTTTGCCGGTCAATTTGAAGCGCTTCAGCGATACGTAACGTTCAATGGTTCGATGCTCAGACAATTCGACCTTTATCTCCTACAAACTGAAAGCAGAGAGAAAGAACACAATTTGATGTATTTACATTGCGTCAGCTTGTAAAACAGCGATAATGCCCAACGAATTGATGTCCGGCCAATGAGAGCCTTTGTTTCCTTTTTAGGAGCGGAGACAGAGAGAGAGAGAACACAAGCAGCGCAGCAGGACGGATGCTTCATGGCGGACAATAAAAGCGAAGACAGGATTTTTTTTTTAAATAGTAAAGTCTGATGAAGAGGTGCAAACCGTTGAATGCTAGATAAGTAGCCACGCTGCACCTGCTCATGTCTGCAAACCACACGGTTTCCTGTTTTGCCGAGCGTGCAGGTGGTGCAGGATCAGCTCTTGGCTGTAGGCAGCGGCCCCTCCTGCAGCTGGGCCTCGTCCACCGACCCTTCCGGCAGATGCACGGTCACGGTGCAGGCCCGGATCCCCCCCAGGGGCTCCAGCACGTTGAACACCCGGTCCCAGACGTCCCGCTGCGGATCGTACCGCTGCACAATGTCCACCATGCAGCGGCTGTTCCAGGAGTAGCCTCCCACCACGTAGATCTGCCCGTTGAACACCGTCACGCCGACGTCGCTCTGGCCCCGGGACATCGGCGCCACCACGGTCCACTGGTCCGAGTCCGGGCTGTAGTACTCGCAGCCCAGGACGTCGTCGTAGTCGGTGCTGCCCCGGAAGTGGTTCCCGCCCATGACGTAGAGCCGGTCGTCGACGGTGCACATGCAGTGCAGGCCGCGGAGCTCCTTCATGTCGGCCCGGCGGCTCCACGCGTCGGCGGCGGGGTCGTAGCACCAGAGCTCCTTCTGGAAGGTGTCGCGGGTGATGCCACCTGGCAGGAGAGAATCCAACACACGGGACAGTCAGAGATGATCCTCAAAGAAAGATCGTACGGGCGTTTCATTCAACCTGCAACACCGGAGACATGTTCCCCTTGTGAAAGTCTGTAAACCAGAGACACGCTGAATGTTGAGGTTTCTGAAACAGTGAATCAGTTTCATATCAGCTTTGTTTTGCGTTAGCAGAAACACAACACTTAACATTGTGAACCATTAGTTATGTTTAGAGCAACACAACTACTTAGTAACGGGAGAAGAGCTTGATTTTGGTTCAAATGATAACGGAACGTCTGAACATAACATGGGAATATAACATTGTAACGTAACAATGCAACAATGTAACAATGCAACAATGCAACAACGTCATAATGCAAGAACATAGCAATGCAACCATGTAACAATGCAACAACGTAGCAATGCAACAATGTAATGTAACAATGCAACAACGTAGCAATGCAACAATGTGATGTAACAATGCAACAACGTAGCAATGCAACAATGTAATGTAACAATGCAACAACGTAGCAATGCAACAATGTAATGTAACAATGCAACAACGTAGCAATGCAACAATGTAATGTAACAATGCAACAACGTAGTAATGCAACAATGTAATGTAACAATGCAACAATGTAACAATGCAACAATGTAGCAATGCAACAACGTAACAATGCAACAACGTAGCAATGTAACAACGTAACAATGCAACAAGGTAGCAATGCAACAAGGTAGCAATGCAACAACATATTGTAACATATCAATGCAACAACGTAATAATGCAACGTAACAACATAACTAAAATAAATCCTTGGCTTTGTTTTTTTCTCTTCACCTCATATGTGCCAGTAATCCTTGTATCACATATTTAAAGACATTTCAGAATCTGAACAAAGCGGACGGTTCATCTCTTGGTTTCAATGTCCCAACAGCGACCCGCCATGTTGTTAAAGTAACTGGCGCTCTGCTTCTGCCGCTTACAGCTACTTTAAGCTCATTGTTTGGGGGTTTATTCAGATAACCAATAAATTCAACATTTTAAATAAAAAGGTGGGCAGCTGCTGGAGCCCACACACAGATAGATGCTTCAGGGGTGGGGAGACCAAACCAGGGCGTAAACACATGGATGCTGGACTTTATATGAGTGCTGATGTTGAGCGGTTTCTGCACTTGTTCAGACATAACAGTTTAATAAGCTCACAGCTCTCAGGTTTCTATTCTGAATATTTCTCTTTCCACAGACTCAACGTATCTTCCTCCATATAGAAGTGGAGGAATGTACGTGTCACCTTTCATCTCTTTATCTTTATGTTCAATATCACGCCTTGTATTCTGGTAAACATCACCGACGCATTAAAGCCTGTGAGAGTCGTGGGTTTTACATTTGTTGCAAAGCACTGGGACCACTTCAACCACAGCGCTCGCTGGGCTTCCTGCTTCTCATCATGTGTGTGACACAGTTTCTGCTCTTCAAGCCTTATCTGTCCGAGGTTGCTAAGAAACCTGACAGCCATCAGAGCTCAGGGGTTTCTGCTAAAGAGGAAGTGGTTTGGAGTTGGCCAGCCGTGAAGCTTTGTCAATAATTCCTTTTAACAAAATGGAACCTTTTGTCGCTGATTGGGATCAGTTTGGGGTGCATGCTGGTTTTAGGACCTAAAGCTGATAAAAATAAATATCCACACAATTAGATCTCTGCAGTTTACACTTTATGTGAGGGTTTTCTGCATAGATTTCAGTGTGTAGGTATCTCTCATATCAGTTTTTGATACTTCCAACAGCTTAAGATGGAGTGGAGTGGTGGCCTGCAGACAAGCACCACACGCTGAAATGAGTCCTTTCTGTGTAAAGCTCCAATATTTATTCATTATTATGTATTATTATGGTTTAACATGAGGCTCATTTGAGATGAGCCAGGCCTGCGTAGAAATCAATCAGTTAGATTTATGTATCTCTGCATGACCCGTGATGGGAAACGCCCGCTGGGTCAGAACAAAGAGCTGACTGTCTGCCTGTCTGCCTCATCTTCTGTGAAATTGTCATATTAAACATTGTTCGGTAAGTGTCGACCCCACAATATATGTTTTTAGATTCAACCTTCATTGTATGTACACACACACACACACACACACACACACACACACACACACACACACACACACACACACACACACAGAAACACACACACACACACACACACACACACACACACACACACAGAAACACACAGAAACACACACACACACACACACACACACACACACACACACACACACACACACACACACAGAAACACACACACACACACACACACACTGCTTGGTATTACTGAGCTCAGTTCTGGTTGTGTTCCTCTTCTCATTTGGCTGAAGGGTTAGAGCTCATTTTAAGGCTTTTAAACGGACGCACCAGTTCCTCCTCTGCTTGTGTGAAACCTAACTCTGCTTTTATCAACAATTTAAATCAGTTTGGGGAGTGAAGAGACAGGATCTGTCTCGATCCAGGAAATGCAGGATTGGACCCAAGCAGCTGGAAAGGATCAGCTCAGGGATTTAAAAGTGTTTTATTGAGCAGGTTCAGGTTCAGATAACGGAAGCTTGAAAGGAACATTGCAGCTTGCATGGACTAGCAAGGAGTAGATACCTGCAGGGCGGATGAGGAGAGTGGGAGCAGGTGATAGGTGGGTGGGGCGAGAGTCCCCCAAATTCATGCTGCAAAAACTGTATTTTGCATCAGGACTCTGAACACGAGAGGGATGTGTATTCCTATACCTTAAACGATCTTATAGTATAAGTACAAGACTGTCTTTGAGCAGTTAATTAGTTGTAACACTTAACATGACCGTGTGTAGATTTCATCAATACTGCCCTCAAAAGGAGCCAAGCAGGATTTCGTCACACAGGCGTGAAAAACCCTCAGTGAGGAACTCGGGTTGGACTTTGAAGAGTCACGCTCGGTTTCTTTTCACCACGAAGGCCGTGACTTTGATCTTTCTCAAATCGCGTAATTCTTGCTAAACTCGACCGCAGAGAGAAAACAGTCATAAGGGGAAGTTCAGGGGCGCTGACTTGTAGACAGTTGTTTATTGTTCAAGTTTTGAGTCGCTCTTATACCTTCTTCTCCACCAAAAATGATGGAGTCAATGTTGGATGGAGTCCTCGCCTGAATGTTCTCTGTTCTAAACCCTCTCTAACTTTGTTCTGCTTCACTTTATCAAAGTCAACCTTTGCAGCGAGAATGTTCACATATTGTGCTATGATTTGGGTTAGAGAATGTTCACATATTGTGCTATGATTTGGGTTAGAGAATGTTCACATATTGTGATATGATTTGGGTTAGAGTTGGACCTTACAGCTGCATCATTTCAAAGAAATAATCATCCTGAAAGTGATTTTTTTTCGAGGCGGACCTGAAACCTTTTCATGTTTTTCTGTGTGTCATCTTCATTTACTCTTAACCAGTAACATATAGACTGATATTTACACATCTGAACTAAATCTCACATGTGTACCTTTTATTATAACACCCAAATTATTCAAATAGCCCTAGTGGCTGCAGAGATACACCCTTTTTAGTTTGGGGATGACGCAGATGCAGGAAAACAAAAGACATCCACATTAGTTGAAAATGTAAAAATATTCCCACTTTAAAAATATACTTTATAAATGAGGCGAGAAGATAAACTGAGTTTTGTGTGAACTCACCGGAGATGTACATGAGGCCCCCGTGAACCGTCCCGGCGTGTCCATAGTGAGGCTCCACCATGTTGGTCACGTTCGTCCACTCGTTCTTCTTCAGGTTGTAGCACTCCACCGTGTCTGAGCAGAGACACAGAGACACAGTTGGGGAAAGTAGAATTTAGTTTAACACCAAGTCAATCGGAGGTTCAGTCACTCCGATGGGAACGTTCGTGATCTACGATGAGTTTCACAAACGGATCCTCTGGAATTTGCTTGAGTACTTTGAAAGATTTCGGACGGACAAGAAGTTCATCAAAATGGCGAATGATAACTGAATGAGGAACGTAACACAACTCATACTTGTTTTCCAAATGAAAAGTCAGAATATTCAGCCAGTTGTGTGAAATATTTTGTTCAAGGTGCTTTAAAACTCTTTGAGCCCCTTTTTATATCAGGTCACAAGGTAAAAAAAAAAAAAAAAAGCATGGTACAAATCCCAAAACAAAACAAAAAAACGTGTTAAGTATCAAATTAAACATACAAATCAGGGCTACAATAATATATAATCCCTATGTACAACCTCTAAACACAACTCACACAATAAATAGGTTTAGGGTTAGGATTAGGGTTATAGGTCAGGGCTTAAAGGGCTAAATATCATCCCGATCATTTCTATTGCCCCTTTTGTTAATTGTAATTCACTTATTTTGTAGCTATTTTTTTCATAATTAAATAACTTAAACCTGTAAATCTGAAAACTCTGGTTTTATGGGATTTCCTCTTCTTTCACTGAGCTGCACTGTAACAGCAGACAGACACATAGTGGTGAACATAGTGGAGCGTTTAGCGGCTAAAGAGAGATATTTCCATCGGGAGTGGAGACCAAAAACAGAGCTGAAAGAGAGAATATCCGACGGACACACGACTCCAAATGAAAGCAGCATACTGACAGCAGTAGTGTAACAACAGCTAGCGGCTGCTCACCAATCTCTCCTGACGCGTTCCTTCCTCCGACTGCATACAGCTTCCCCTTCAGCGGGCTCAGGTGGAAGAAGGTCCTCTTCTCGTTGAGCGAAGCGATCTGAAGCCACGTATCGAAGCGCGGGTCGTAGCGGTACGCCGTGTCGATGGCCGTCTTACCCTTGGTGTCGTAGGTGCTCTGGCCTGAGAGCAAGAATTGTGTTAATAGAGGACCAATTATAATCTGTGAAAAAAGCATTAATTTATCCTTCTTATTTTTTTATATAATTGATGCAAGTCTCGGCCACAGTTCCTATTCCTATTTTCCGGTTCTGAAAAGTGAAGCTAATGCTGAAGTGTCTTAAACTTGCATTCTCTCTAGTGACCACCAGGGGTCGACTTATCTGGTTGTATAGAAGTCTATGCTTCATGTGTTAAAGCTGCATTCTCTCTCCTGTCCACCAGGGGGTGACTCCTCTGGTTGTATAGAAGTATATGCTTCATGTGTTAAAGCTGCATTCTCTCTAGTGACCACCAGGGGGTGACTCCTCTGGTTGTATAGAAGTCTATGCTTCATGTATTAAAGCTGCATTCTCTCTCATGTCCACCAGGGGACGACTCCTCTGGTTGTTTAGAAGTCTATGCTTCATGTATTAAAGCTGCATTCTCTCTCCTGTCCACCAGGGGGTGACTCCTCTGGTTGTATAGAAGTATATGCTTCATGTGTTAAAGCTGCATTCTCTCTAGTGACCACCAGGGGGTGACTCCTCTGGTGTTATAGAAGTCTATGCTTCATGTATTAAAGCTGCATTCTCTCTCCTGACCACCAGGGGGCGACTCCTCTGGTTGTATAGAATTCTATGAGAAAATTACTCTACTTCTCTTTGATTTACAACATACAAGATGGCGACAGTCAAAATGCAGAATTCAAGGCTTCAAAGCGACTAAATCAATTTAGTGTGTATGCGTTTGCCCCAAAGTGAAATACCCATGATGCAGTTTGACCTGCTTCACGTGGATATCGCCCTTGAGAATGTGACGTTTGGGTTCTCTGACCTCCAACAATGAAGAGGAAGCCGCCGAGCAGAGCCACGCCATGCTGGTAGCGCGGCACCTCCATGGGCTTCAGGGCCCTCCAGAGGCCGGTCTTTTCGTCGTACAGCCTCAGCTCCCGGCTCACCACCAGCTGCTGCCGCATCACGCCGCCCAGAGCCAGGATGTGGGTGTCGTCCGAGCGTATCCGCGTGCGCTCGGTCTGCAGAGCCGGCTGCATGAAGGGCATCATCTGGTAGTTGCTGGCCTCCAGCAGGAGGTTGACGCAGTTCGTCTCGGAGCGCATCATGGAGTCCCCGCCGCCCTCCTCGTCTTCCTGGGAGATCTGGATCAGCTCGCCGGGGTTCATCAGCGGGAAGCGAATGTGGCGCATCAAGGCGTAGACGGAGGAGCGGCGGCTGGGGGAGTCGTGGTCCAGCCACCCTCTGGTGATGTGGTAGAGCTCCAGCTCAGAGAACCCCTTCAGGGAGTTGTTGGACAGAGCGTTGGCCATGCTGGTCTCAGAGAGCTGGAGGTAGCGGCCGCACTCCACCAACTCAGAGAGGTTCTGGCTCACAAACTCACCTGGTTGTACAACAAAGAGGATCAGCATTGAAAATCATGATCTTGTTATATAAAACTGTAAATCATAGCTTGTTTTATGAAGAAGAAAAAAAGCCCCAAACTGCTGTATTTGGATGTATTGAACACCATATGTAATATACAAGTGAACTATATGGTTTGGTACATGAAAATGTGCGCAAATGCAAATGTTGGAGTCCTCGTCTGAATGTTCTAAACCCTCTCTCACTTTGTTCTGCTTCACTTTATCAAAGTCAACCTTTGCAGAGAGAATGTTCACATATTGTGTTATGATTTGGGTTAGAGAATGTTCACATATTGTGTTATGATTTGGGTTAGAGAATGTTCACATATTGAATGTTCACATATTGTGTTATGATTTAGGTTAGAGAATGTTCACATATTGTGCTATGATTTGGGTTAGAGAATGTTCACATATTGTGCTATGATTTGGGTTAGAGAATGTTCACATATTGTGCTATGATTTGGGTTAGAGAATGTTCACATATTGTGTTATGATTTGGGTTAGAGAATGTTCACATATTGTGTTATGATTTGGGTTAGAGAATGTTCACATATTGTGTTATGATTTGGGTTAGAGAATGTTCACATATTGAGCTATGATTTGGGTTAGAGAATGTTCACATATTGTGCTATGATTTGGGTTAGAGAATGTTCACATATTGTGTTATGATTTGGGTTAGAGAATGTTCACATATTGAGCTATGATTTGGGTTAGAGAATGTTCACATATTGTCCTATGATTTGGGTTAGAGAATGTTCACATATTGTCCTATGATTTGGGTTAGAGAATGTTCACATATTGTGTTATGATTTGGGTTAGAGTTGGACCTTACAGCTGCATCATTTCAAAGAAATAATCATCCTGAAAGTGATTTTTTTAATAGGCGGACCTGAAACCTTTTCATGTTTTTCTGTGTGTCATCTTCATTTACTCTTAACCAGTAACATATAGACTGATGTTTACACATCTGAACAAAATCTCACATGTGTACCTTTTATTATAACACCCAAATTATTCAAATAGCCCTAGTGGCTGCAGAGATAAACCCCTTTTAGTTTGAGTAGGACATTTTCAAGGAAAGGGCCTAAAAATAGGTGGGTTTCTAAAAATTATGTCCAATATTTAGTTTTCTTGTGAAATAGTGGAATTCATTATAAATAATGACAAGACTGATTTTAGAGGGTGCTGAGGATCTGACCTGAGGATCTAAACCTCTAATACAACAATTCATTATCCTCTCAGTCTTTGGAGCCTTATATCAAGGTTCATATATCTTGCAAAAAAAGTGAATCCTCATTTTAGTGCGTCTTCCTATGAAAGTCCAGCAAAACACATAAATTTTCCACTCTTTGACTTTTTCAAATAAACACCTTTACAGGAAACAACTTAGTTTAGGAAAAGATCGTGAAATACTTGGTTATGTGTAAGAAACGTTTGGGAAATACTTAGTAAAGTTTGGGAAAAGATCGTTAGATACTAAAGATTGTTAAATGCTGAGGAAAGTTGAGGAAAAGATCGTGAAATACTTAGTTAAGTTTCGGAAAAGATCGTTAGATACTAAGTTACGTTTAGAAAAGATAGTTAAATGCTGAGGAAAGTTGAGGAAAAGATCGTGAAATACTTAGTTAAGTTTTGGAAAAGATCCTGAAATACTAAGTTAAGTTTCAGAAAAGATCGTGAAACACTCACCTATGTTTAGCTGAACATCCTCCAGAAGCAGGTCCGTGGCGATGCGCTCCACCTCCACACAGTTATCAATCGTGATCTGCATCGAAGAACGACATCCACACACACGAGTCACCCACACACATCTTTTTAATTCCGTAATGTATGACCGACACCGACACAGAGGGCATTGAAAGGACAGCGAGTGCAGCTTAACGAGCTAGACCTCCAGCTGTATATGAATTAATGTAAGTCTCTCACCTCGCTGCTCAGAAGCTGGTTACAGAAGCCCAGGACGGGCATGACCTGCAGGAAGTTAGCGGCCTCCAGAGTGTCCTGGAGGTTGTACATGTCGAGGCAGACTTCGGATGTGTAAATGAAGTCTAAGATGTTCTTTAAACCCGACTTAGTGACCCCGTGCAGCTTGATCTCTCTCATCTCCTGCTCCCTCATGCCTCCTGAACGAGGACGGACCGAAGAACAAAGAGACAAAGAGGCGAATGCGTCTTTCTTTAGTGCACATTCAGCAAGATACAAAGACACCGCTGACGCCGTGAAGCCTGGTAGCTCAGACCGTGTACAGGGGGAGGATAATAAGAGTATTCTCCTCTTTTCTTTTTCTATTTGAGAATGTTTATCTAAAAGTGAAAGCACCCTGAAACTCATGTGGATGTCTTTTGTCTGTGGTTTTTAAATATTTATCGTCATCACTGAAATTAACAATATGTCACACGGTAGAATGTGTATTTATTTGTGTCTTATTTTGGACACGTAAAAGCTTCTAAACTCACCAGAGGGTTGTTTATTTTATATCGTAGAACAAAACGTTAAAGTCTCTTAGGCTTGTGTTAACCACAACCTTATTTCAGGCAACGCACCAGAAACACGTTCTGAAAACACTTTGAGACGAGGGGACTGGAAGTGTGACTCATTTCTAGGTTTTAGGACTCATTTCCTGCAGAAAGTAGACATCTTGCCTCCTTCTGGTGTCCCCGGGGGACCTTAAGCCGGAATAAATATGTACGGCAGTCAGCGGGGAAAGACAAATGTTTTTTCTTCTTCTAATTGTGCCATGAAATAATACACACATGATCCAGATGTCAAGAAATTCTCAGTTTGTCAAAGAGTCAATATACGGCACCGTTAGCTTGGCTCGCTAGCTAACTTAACTAGTTAACTTAACTAGTTAACTTAGCTAGCAACTTAGCTAGTTAACTTAGCTAGTTAACTTAGCTAGCTAACTTAGCTTGCTAATTTGGCAATGTTTCACGTACAAATGTAACGTTATCTTAATTGATTTCATGCAGCGACTCTTTTTATCAAACAGTTTGCATGCTGTCGTTAGCATTTAGCTTAAATACCGAGCTGCAAGCGTTGGCTGTAGACTCGTAGTCTTGTTGATACGGTGGTGGTGTTTTCCTAAATGTGTTTCTAATAATGTCTAATTTTAATGTGAAAGCCTTTTTGTAAGGGTGTTTAATACAATATATTGTGGCCCTGTTCCATTTAGTGGAACGGCGGTCATATACTAAATAGCTCATTGATTAATTTAATCTATTAAACCTGTTTAACCTTCTATGACATTTTAAAATGGCTGCCGTGAAAAAGGGCCTATTACATGAAGTGTTGCTGTTACATAGGAAAGTGTGTTTTTCCATTTCTTGAACAAAAAAAGCCAGTTTGCGACGTTGCCCGCTTTCAACACTCATAAAACGTGACCTCTCACCTGTGAACATGGCCTTGAAATAGTCGCTACACGAAGCCATGATGACTCGGTGGACTGGGAAAGTGTCCCCGCTGTCCCCGGGGACCAAGACGACGTCACAGAGAGTTTTATCTGCCCGAAAAATGTCAAAGCCCTGCAGGAAAAACAATACTTGTGATAAATAACTCAATGTGTTGCATCATGATATCATTATTTTGTATAGTGTTATTACTGTTGACTTTGGTGGGTAATATACAGACGGTAACCTCCGGTTCTGAAAACATGCATTCCCTCTAATGTCCATCAGGGGGCGACTCCTCTGATTGTATTACCTTAGTAATAAATTAGCATTTCGGCTGTTGCCATCTTGTTTTTTTGCAACCAGGAAACAGGAAGTGACCATATTTGGACTGTGGAGCAGTGACGTAGAGATGCCGTATGGTCAGGAGAGCTAATGCAGCTTTAACACATGAAGCATATACTTCTATACAACCAGAGGAGTCGCCCCCTGGTGGTTAGGAGAGAGAATGCAGCTTTAACACATGAAGCATATACTTCTATACAACCAGAGGAGTCACCCCCTGGTGGTTAGGAGAGAGAATGCAGCTTTAACACATGAAGCATATACTTCTATACAACCAGAGGAGTCGCCCCCTGGTGGTTAGGAGAGAGAATGCAGCTTTAACACATGAAGCATATACTTCTATACAACCAGAGGAGTCGCCCCCTGGTGGTTAGGAGAGAGAATGCAGCTTTAACAAATGAAGCATATACTTCTATACAACCAGAGGAGTCGCCCCCTGGTGGTCAGGAGAGAGAATGCAGCTTTAACACATGAAGCATATACTTCTATACAACCAGAGGAGTCGCCCCCTGGTGGTCAGGAGAGAGAATGCAGCTTTAACACATGACGCATATACTTCTATACAACCAGAGGAGTCGACCCCTGAATGCAGGTTGAAGATTTATCAGAGGTTGCCTCCTGTCTCAAACCAATAAATAACGTTGAGAAATAGTTGTTTTCTTCCATATTTGTGCCCCAAAATAAGTTATTCTCATTAATAAGTGACATAAAACCACAAAAGGGTCATATATACCTGCAACACAGCTGATCCATGCTTGGTGTGGCTGAACACCTTGGACAGCGGCCGAGGGGGAAGTTTGGGTTTTGTGGCTTTTTCTGGGCGTTTAGGTGGCGTTTCCATGGGTGGGGCGAGAGGAGCCGGAGCCGGAGCCGGAGCCGGAGCCGGAGCTGGTGGAGAAGGCCCGTCATCTATCAAACCCAAACGGAGAACAGATATTAACAGTTGATAAAATGGTTGGATGGATGGAAGGATATTGGATCATTGATATTAATAAGTGATACTTTAATGTCATAGTGAGTCGGTCGAGGTGGAGGAAATACTTCATAAACTTCATATTATGTTATGTATTAGGGGTCTTTGAAAAGTAACTAATAGCTAGTGCTGGCCAAAAAATATAGTGAGTAAAAAAAGTACTCTAATTCCCTCTTAAATGTACCTAAAAAAATGCAGTACAGTACATGAATGTACACACAACTCGTATCCAGATCAGATCAATGGTATATATCTAAGAGGCAGTGAGCACACGCACCCACACACACACACACACACACACACACACACACACACACACACACACACACACACACACACACACCTTGTAGAGCGGGCGCAGCAGGAAGTCTCTCCGGCTGCGCTGGAGGCCTCGGTGGGTCTCTGGCCTGATGCCGGCTCCCCGGGCGAGACAGTCTGCGGCTCAGCCTCCCCGGACCGCTGTCGTCTCCACTTCCCCTGCAGAGCAACCAGGAAGTGAGCGTTCGTTACTGCGCCATTTTGCATCCCTAAACACCAGACTCTGCCTTGTGTCGGGCCGTAGCCCTTTACTTTAAACCATCACCCCTAATCCTATGTATTGTTTGAGTTGTGTTTAGTTGTACATGGGGATTACATAGTATTGTAGCCCTGATTTTTATGTTTAATTTGATACCTAACATGTTTATACCATGTTTTTTTCTTGATTTGTTCCTTGTGATCTGATATAAAAGAGTCCCCATATTAGGGGACCCTCAGGCTCAGAGAGTTTGAATGGGTGTGGAGAGGAATAGCCCATAATGAGCCTGCATCCATAACATCTCCATGTTTTTTTATTTATTTATTGTGAAAACCTATCGTGCATGGTATATTTAATCCAAACTAGACGTGCCAAGGTCTCCTTAGAGAGTTTCATTATCTCTGACGGCATCGCACACTTTCAGCCTCTGGTTGCGTCTCTCTTCCTCTTAGGTTGTAAACAGACAGCGCTTCCTTCAGTTCCTGAATCGACCTAATGACACGGCCCAAAGCCCAACTTTAAGCATCTCTAATGTGGAGCGTTTGATTCATGGAGTTTCCTGGAAGAAGCCCTGCAGCTGACTGAGGTCCTTTAAGTGATTTGCATGGAGAGTCCTGTGATCTGAGGAGGAACCAGACGACCGCTCCTCCTCTCACACAGGGAGTCCAAAAGAATTAAAAATACAACTAGCAAGCGCACATCCTGTCAAACAAAGGAGAGAAAGTGTTTAAATGGTTCTTTTTTTAAATTAGAAAAGAGGTCAATATTCTTATTTTGAGTGGAAAACCCAGAACAGAATCGGAAAACCACTAAATATTTTTAGTTTTTCATACACACATATGTTTGTATTTATGTATTGTCATATATAAGTGTACAGGAATCCAGCTGCTTATATTCATACTAATATCTTTATTTATAAAAATAAAGATATTTTTTCATTTATTGTCATATATAAAGTATACAGGAATCCAGCTGCTTATATTTATACTAATATAAATATAAAAATAAAGATATTTATTTATTTATTTATTTATTGTCATATATAAGTATGCAGGAATCCAGCTGCTTATATTTATACTAATACAAATATAAAAATAAAGATATTTATTTATTTATTGTCATTTATTGTCATATATAAGTATGCAGGAATCCAGCTGCTTATATTTATACTAATACAAATATAAAAATAAAGATATTTATTTATTTATTGTCATTTATTGTCATATATAAGTATGCAGGAATCCAGCTGCTCATATTTATACTAATATAAGAATAAAGATATTTATTTATGCAATGATTAAATAAGTACCTACAAATTAAATCTTGAATGAACACAGTATGAATATTGATCAAAACAGATGCTGGGAAATGATTTTAGGCAGAAGATAAAGTAGAAAACATGTAAATCTAACACTTTGATCTTCTTTGATCTTGTTTCAAACATCAGGACTCATCTCCTCTGAGCGATGAAGCCCATTACTCCCCGTGAATAACATGTAGAAGTTTATACTACAATATAGTATATAGTATAGTATAGTATATACTATAATAGAAGTTTCTACTACACAAGGGCAAAAGAAGTGCGACGCAAGAGGAGTGTTGCAGTGAAGCTGTACCCCATGTCATCGGCCTCTTGTGGCTGAAGCCGCTGGCTGCTGCGCTGCTGAGACTTCCTGAGGAGACAAAATAAGAGCTTCAGTCGACAGAAATGTGATTTATGAGCGACGCATTATTGTTTGGTGACAAAGAGTTCAACGTGTTGTTGCAGTTTCATCACTTCTTCTGTGAAATGACTCATTTTGGACAATGTGTTTGTGTCTTGCGCAACAGTTTTGTCCTCGATCACAGGATGGATTCAGTCCAACTCTCCCCAAACCGAAAACACATACATCTAATATATCTAATATATGTGGTGTAATGACACTGTAAACCATCCGGGGAAGTTTGATTGAATACGGTAGTGAATTCTTTCTCCACGTCCTCACGTCTGTTTATCATCAGATGGAATCAGAGGCTTTACGGTTCCTATTTTTTTATTAATAGTTTATATTTTGTCAGCGTTTTCAGCTGCAGAAGTGTACCGTCTTAGTTAATGTGGTTTTATACGAGCGCTAAAAATACACCTCCATCTGCACTATCTGCACTTTTTTGACTACTGTTGTCTTTAATGTCTTTTTTTTCTTTTTTATATTTATCTTGTTTATTGTATTGTGTATAAGTACAAAGAGCTACGAAGAGTCAAATTCCATGTATGTGTAAACATTAAAGCTGATTCTGATTCTGATATATTTAATGTTCATAAAGCCATGAGTGTAATCTGGTTTCACAGCTTCATCTATAACACACAGACTTGTTTGTTTTCTTCAGACTCCGGGACCAGACCCTCTGCACTGGCTGAATTAAAGTTGCTACCGCTAACCGCTAACTGAAGTCGCCTTTTTTTGTTTCTGCCACTTTGGATTTAATCCAGTAAAGAAACTATCACGTGAACATTATCAGACAACAACGTTATTTGAGTACCAATTTGACGTATTTGGCTTTATCTTTTATTTAATAACTGTACCTTTAGGTCCACGTCTTAAACGTTGCACCTTTAACCTTTAATATAAAAAACTAAATTGCATAAAGGCTTCAAAGTTTGTCTTTCCTGTAACTTTGCTTCTACCGAGTGTCTTAATCTCTGTTTACACAAAACAAAGTGAGCTCACTCAAGATGTTTGAGCAATAATGAAGCGACTCAGTAGCTCAATGACACTTAAAGAAAAACACATTAAAGTGAGTGAATGCATCCTAAACGTATGCTCCTGGAGCCTGATCTAAAACTAAAACCACCTACCAGGAAGAGATCCTCCTCAGCAGACCGGACCCGAGGCCGCCCTCCGGCCTGATCGCCTCACCAGCCAGAGCTCCTGAGGACCAGAGCTCCTGAGGACCAGAACTCCTGAGGACCAGAGCTCCTGAGGACCAGAACTCCTGAGGACCAGAGCTCCTGAGGACCAGAGCTCCTGAGGACCAGAGCTCCTGAGGACCAGAACTCCTGAGGACCAGAGCTCCTGAGGACCAGAGCTCCTGAGGACCAGAGCTCCTGAGGACCAGAACTCCTGAAGACCAGAGCTCCTGAGGACCAGAGCTCCTGAGGACCAGAACTCCTGAGGACCAGAGCTCCTGAGGACCAGAACTCCTGAGGACCAGAGCTCCTGAGGACCAAAACTCCTGAGGACCAGAGCTCCTGAGGACCAGAGCTCCTGAGGACCAGAGCTAAGAGGACCAGAACTCCTGAGGACCAGAACTAAGAGGACCAGAGCTCCTGAGGACCAGAGCTCCTGAGGACCAGAACTCTTGAGGACCAGAACTCCTGAGGACCAGAGCTAAGAGGACCAGAACTCCTGAGGACCAGAGCTCCTGAGGACCAGCTGGTTGGACTGGTTTGACTGGTTTGAGCGTCTCTCTGAGCGTCAACGTTTCGACACCTCACTCACTTCCTGTTCCACTTCTCTTTCTTTCTGTCTGCGCTCTGCTGCGTCGCCTCACTCCCCGATGTGACACACTTGTGTTATGCTGTTATCAGCTGAAGGTTTCACAAGCTGTGGTTTTAGTTTTTTATGGTTTTGAGTCGAGCATACAGGCCCAGGATGACCCAGATGGGGGAACCCACCGTCTGAAACTGACATTCATGTTTGACATTTCATGTGTTTTGCAAGATGAAAGTTAAAAACATCCCAATGGCAATGCAAAGACTTTCTTTTGCTCTTTTAAAGTGGCACGAGTGGAAGCTGATACGATGTTCATTAGAGATTTAAACACGCTACACCTGAATCTCTGATGTACATTCTCTTGAGAATAAAGCCGGGAAACAAAAAACAAAAGAGTCTGTTGTCGTCTTGATAAAGAAGCCAGAAGATCTTCGTTTATTCAACCACAAGCACGTCAGCATCTAAACGCTAGATCAGAGTGCGTCGTTATCAGTTACAGTAAAACCAAAAGAAGTGTGTTGGTTTCATGAAAGTGTCTCCATGCCTCCATCCAAAAGCAAAAAAAAAAACATTTTTTTATTTTTTTATTCACTTGCTAAATCTCCCTCGTGCATGTTTTGCATGTTTTGCACGTTTCCTGACACGATGAAGTCGTGAGTGAACCTTCTTTTCTTTTGTCACAATGGAGTCTCTTGTTCAGCCCCGTTTGGTTCCAGTCCCCCTCACCGCTGCCCTCTGCTGGCCCGTTAGAGTCTAGAGAACTGAATGAGGTTCCTGTTGATCTCGGCCACGTTCCTGCAGCCTGGATCAGAGAAGCATGAACACGTCAGTCGTCTCAGGAGGAACAGAACTGTGTTTTATTCATATTTAAAGCTGCGCTCACCCGATAACGCCATGGACAGACGGAACTCATCGTTTAAGATTTGCAGCACTTCCCTCACTCCTTCCTCGCCCTGAAACATCACACAGGACCGCGTAAAAGATTAAATACAACCTGAAACCACGTAATCCGTCTATAACGTCAACGTGTAAGAGTTGTATTATTTTGTTTGTTTGTTTGTGTGTTTTATTCAGTCAATCATTATATATTCTAATATACATAATATAATATACAAAATAGAAAGACTGAAAAGGTATAGGTAGAAGCAAAAAATGCTTTTCCTATCCTAAATTATTATTATCAATTAAATCAAATAATTAATTCGAAATAAAGAAAAAATAAAATAAATATACATATATATATATATATATATATATATATATATATATATATACACATACATCTTCCATATACATACATTTCATTCACACTTGTAACCCTAAAAAATTGTTTTATAAATAAATAACCAAAAATGAGTTGATAGGTCTTACATCCATTTTAGTGTTGTTCCATAACTGAACTCCTACAATAGAAATACATCTTCTTTTATTATCCCTGTTATGATCACATTCAGGTTATTGTGTACGTGCTCACACACATGAACGGGTTATTCATGTCGGTGTGAACACACGTTTATTTACAGAAGACCTTTCACTCATCGTCCCTCACAGTGGGGATGTTGTTGACTTTCGTTCTGTTTGCCAAATACACAGTAAATGAAAATGTTGTTTTTATTATTGCGTTTAGACTCATCGGCTCTCTGATGCCGATGACTTTCAGGGATCAACTTTAGTACGTGGAGAGAGGGGGACATGTGGAGAGAGCCCACAGATCGTGTGTCCCTTTAAATAAACCCGTGATGTGGTTATAACCGCGCTCGCGGCGTCTCACAGCGGTCGCTGTTACCTTGTATGCGAGGCCCCACACTGCCGGGCGGCCAATGAAAACACACTTGGCTCCCAGGGCCAGCGCCTTCAGCACGTCGCTTCCTGTCCGGATGCCCCCGTCCAGGTAGATCTCGATGCGGCCCTGCACCGTGTCCACGATCTCCGTCAGGGCGTCGATCTGGTCGACACACACGGGGGGGGGGTTGTACGACACGTTAGCGCTTTTATTTAGAAAGAGGATCACCTACGCACCTGAACATGCACGTGCTTTTGTGTAATGAAAAGGAATAGTTTGATATTTCGAGGAAAAAATACAATTTATTTGCAAAAAAAAGATATGAAGCTGGAATCGGGAGACTATTAGCTTAGCTTAGCATAAAGACTAGAAACGGAGGGAAACAGCTAGCTTGGTTCCGTCCAAATGTCATGAAATCTTCCTTCCAGCATCTTCACAGTTTATATCTTGTTTGTTTAAAGAGGTCGTGTGCTGCTCTACTTCCTCTACACAGGAACTCAATGTGGCAACAAGAACCACAAAACCACTTCTGCTCCTACTGCTGCTTTCTGCTCACTTCAATGTTTATTATACTGCTGCTTTCTGTTCACTTCAATGTTTATTATACTGCTGCTTTCTGTTCACTTCAATGTTTATTATACTGCTGCTTTCTGTTCACTTCAATGTTTATCATACTGCTGCTTTCTGTTCACTTCAATGTTTATTATACTGCTGCTTTCTGTTCACTTCTATGTTTATTACTACTGTTGCTTTCTGTTCACTTCAATGTTTATCATACTGCTGCTTTCTGTTCACTTCAATGTTTATTATACTGCTGCTTTCTGTTCACTTCAATGTTTATTATACTGCTGCTTTCTGTTCACTTCAATGTTTATCATACTGCTGCTTTCTGTTCACTTCAATGTTTATTATACTGCTGCTTTCTGTTCACTTCAATGTTTATTATACTGCTGCTTTCTGTTCACTTCTATGTTTATTACTACTGTTGCTTTCTGTTCACTTCAATGTTTATCATACTGCTGCTTTCTGTTCACTTCAATGTTTATTATACTGCTGCTTTCTGTTCACTTCAATGTTTATTATACTGCTGCTTTCTGTTCACTTCTATGTTTATTACTACTGTTGCTTTCTGTTCACTTCAATGTTTATCACTACTGCTATTTTCTGGTCACTTCTATGTTTATCACTACTGCTGCTTTCTGTTCACTTCAATGTTTATCACTACCGCTGCTTTCTGTTCACTTCAATGTTTATTACTACTGTTGCTTTCTGTTCACTTCAATGTTTATCACTACTGCTATTTTCTGGTCACTTCTATGTTTATCACTACTGCTGCTTTCTGTTCACTTCAATGTTTATCACTACCGCTGCTTTCTGTTCACTTCAATGTTTATTACTACTGCTGTTTTCTGTTCACTTCAATGTTTATCACTACCGCTGTTTTCTGTTCACTTCAATGTTTATCACTACTGCTGTTTTCTGTTCACTTCAATATGTATCACTACTGCTGCTTTCTGTTCACTTCAATGTTTATCACTACCGCTGCTTTCTGTTCACTTCAATGTTTATCACTACCGCTGCTTTCTGTTCACTTCAATGTTTATCACTACCGCTGTTTTCTGTTCACTTCAATGTTTATCACTACCGCTGCTTTCTGTTCACTTCAATGTTTATCACTACCGCTATTTTCTGTTCACTTCAATGTTTATCACTACTGCTATTTTCTGTTCACTTTACAGTACATTACTACTGCTGCTTCTTGTTCTATTACTACAACTATTATTGATCCTGTAGCTGGGCTGTGTCCTTGCCATCTGACATGGATATTAATATATATATATATATATATATATATATATATATATATATATATATATCTGTCGTACCGAGGCCGGGCCTCCGTCCAGCTGCCGGCCCCCGTGGTTGGACACGATGATGCCCTGCACGCCGTGCTCCACGGCCAGCTCGGCGTCCTCCTTGGTGAGGATCCCCTTGATGATGATGGGCAGGCGGGTGATGGACTGCAGCCAGTACACGTCCTTCCAGCTGATAGACGGGTCCAAGGTGTTGGCCGGGATCCCGTACTCCTCCGCGGCCGCGGCCTCCTGCTGGTGAGACCAGGTGGAACGCACAAGAGGGTCAACGAGACGCACAAGAGGGTCAACTAGACGCACAAGAGGGTCAACCAGACGCACAAGAGGGTCAACCAGACGCACAAGAGGGTCAACCAGACGCACAAGAGGGTCAACTAGACGCACAAGAGGGTCAACGAGACGCACAAGAGGGTCAACCAGACGCACAAGAGGGTCAACGAGACGCACAAGAGGGTCAACGAGACGCACAAGAGGGTCAACGAGACGCACAAGAGGGTCAACGAGACGCACAAGAGGGTCAACCAGACGCACAAGAGGGTCAACGAGACGCACAAGAGGGTCAACGAGACGCACAAGAGGGTCAACGAGACGCACAAGAGGGTCAACGAGACGCACAAGAGGGTCAACGAGAAGCACAAGAGGGTCAACGAGACGCACAAGAGGGTCAACGAGACGCACAAGAGGGTCAACGAGACGCACAAGAGGGTCAACGAGACGCACAAGAGGGTCAACTAGACGCACAAGAGGGTCAACGAGACGCACAAGAGGGTCAACTAGACGCACAAGAGGGTCAACCAGACGCACAAGAGGGTCAACTAGACGCACAAGAGGGTCAACCAGACGCACAAGAGGGTCAACAAGACGCACAAGAGGGTCAACGAGACGCACAAGAGGGTCAACGAGACGCACAAGAGGGTCAACGAGACGCACAAGAGGGTCAACCAGACGCACAAGAGGGTCAACTAGACGCACAAGAGGGTCAACCAGACGCACAAGAGGGTCAACGAGACGCACAAGAGGGTCAACGAGACGCACAAGAGGGTCAACTAGACGCACAAGAGGGTCAACCAGACGCACAAGAGGGTCAACGAGACGCACAAGAGGGTCAACGAGACGCACAAGAGGGTCAACCAGACGCACAAGAGGGTCAACGAGACGCACAAGAGGGTCAACGAGACGCACAAGAGGGTCAACCAGACGCACAAGAGGGTCAACGAGACGCACAAGAGGGTCAACGAGACGCACAAGAGGGTCAACCAGACGCACAAGAGGCTCAACCAGATGCACAAGAGGGTCAACCAGACGCACAAGAGGGTCAACCAGACGCACAAGACGGTCAACTAGACGCACAAGAGGGTCAACCAGACGCACAAGAGGGTCAACCAGACGCACAAGAGGGTCAACGAGACGCACAAGAGGGTCAACGAGACACACAAGAGGGTCAACCAGACGCACAAGAGGCTCAACCAGACGCACAAGAGGGTCAACCAGACGCACAAGAGGGTCAACCAGACGCACAAGAGGGTCAACGAGACGCACAAGAGGGTCAACCAGACGCACAAGAGGGTCAACCAGAAGCACAAGAGGGTCAACCAGACGCACAAGAGGGTCAACGAGACGCACAAGAGGGTCAACGAGACGCACAAGAGGGTCAACGAGACGCACAAGAGGGTCAACGAGACACACAAGAGGGTCAACCAGACGCACAAGAGGCTCAACCAGACGCACAAGAGGGTCAACCAGACGCACAAGAGGGTCAACCAGAAGCACAAGAGGGTCAACCAGACGCACAAGAGGGTCAACGAGACGCACAAGAGGGTCAACCAGACGCA
Organism: Myoxocephalus aenaeus; assembly: GCA_038501785.1. Taxonomy (NCBI): domain Eukaryota; kingdom Metazoa; phylum Chordata; class Actinopteri; order Perciformes; family Cottidae; genus Myoxocephalus; species Myoxocephalus aenaeus. The sequence goes on along the minus strand of JBAMJR010000226.1, from coordinate 1,400,396 downwards.
CAAGAGGGTCAACCAGACGCACAAGAGGGTCAACGAGACGCACAAGAGGGTCAACCAGACGCACAAGAGGGTCAACCAGACGCACAAGAGGGTCAACGAGACGCACAAGAGGGTCAACGAGACGCACAAGAGGGTCAACGAGACGCACAAGAGGGTCAACCAGACGCACAAGAGGGTCAACTAGACGCACAAGAGGGTCAACGAGACGCACAAGAGGGTCAACCAGACGCACAAGAGGGTCAACCAGACGCACAAGAGGGTCAACCAGACGCACAAGAGGGTCAACCAGACGCACAAGAGGGTCAACGAGACGCACAAGAGGGTCAACGAGACGCACAAGAGGGTCAACGAGACGCACAAGAGGGTCAACCAGACGCACAAGAGGGTCAACTAGACGCACAAGAGGGTCAACGAGACGCACAAGAGGGTCAACCAGACGCACAAGAGGGTCAACCAGACGCACAAGAGGGTCAACCAGACGCACAAGAGGGTCAACCAGACGCACAAGACGGTCAACTAGACGCACAACGGGCTCTGGACCACGACTGCTTCCATAATTAAACACGTACCTGGAACCCTCCATTAAAGTTCTTGAGCACGTACCTGGAACCCTCCTTTAAAGTTCTTAAACACGTACCTGGAACCCTCCTTTAAAGTTCTTAAACACGTACCTGGAACCCTCCTTTAAAGTTCTTAAACACGCACCTGGAACCCTCCATTAAAGTTCTTAAACACGTACCTGGAACCCTCCTTTAAAGTTCTTAAACACATACCTGGAACCCTCCTTTAAAGTTCTTAAACACGTACCTGGAACCCTCCATTAAAGTTCTTGAGCACGTACCTGGAACCCTCCATTAAAGTTCTTAAACACATACCTGGAACCCTCCATTAAAGTTCTTAAACACGTACCTGGAACCCTCCATTAAAGTTCTTGAGCACGTACCTGGAACCCTCCATTAAAGTTCTTAAACACGTACCTGGAACCCTCCATTAAAGTTCTTGAGCACGTACCTGGAACCCTCCATTAAAGTTCTTAAACACGTACCTGGAACCCTCCATTAAAGTTCTTAAACACGTACCTGGAACCCTCTTTTAAAGTTCTTAAACACATACCTGGAACCCTCCATTAAAGTTCTTAAACACGTACCTGGAACCCTCCATTAAAGTTCTTGAGCACGTACCTGGAACCCTCCATTAAAGTTCTTAAACACGTACCTGGAACCCTCCATTAAAGTTCTTAAACACGTACCTGGAACCCTCCATTAAAGTTCTTAAACACGTACCTGGAACCCTCCATTAAAGTTCTTAAACACGTACCTGGAACCCTCCATTAAAGTTCTTGAGCACGTACCTGGAAGACGCCGTCAAAGTTCTTGACCTTGAGGTGCGGCGGCAGCTTGAACTGGTTGCGGATGTCGTTGCGGCGCTTGCCGGTGTACGGCACGTCCACGGTGAGCACCAGCGCCTTGTAGCCCAGCGCCTCCACGCGGTGCACGATCTGCTCCGACAGCTTCCGGTCCCGGTACACGTACAGCTGGAACCAGCGGTAGCCGCCCGGCGCCGCCGCCACGATCTCCTCCACCGAGCAGGTGGAGTACGTGCTGGTGATGTAGCAGGTGTTCAGCGCCTCGGTGGCTGTGGGAGGAGGAGGAGGAGGGGGAGGAGTTACTCTTTGACCTGCAGAAGGTCACGGGGTCATACACATTCTGACCAGTGGATTTCCATGACTTTTAACCAAATTTCCATGACTTTTAACCAAATTTCCATGACTTTTCCATGACTTCTAACCAAATTTTCATGACTTCTAACCAAATTTTCATGACTTCTAACCAAATTTTCATAACTTCAAACCAAATTTCCAGGACTTCAAACCAAATTTCCAGGACTTTTCCATGACTTTTAACCCAATTTCCATAACTTTTCCATGTCTTTTAACCAAATTTCCATGACTTCTAACCAAATTTCCATGACTTTTAACCAAATTTCCATGACTTTTAACCAAATTTTCATAACTTCTAACCAAATTTCCATGACTTTTCCATGACTTCTAACCAAATTTTCATGACTTCTAACCAAATTTCCATGACTTCTAACCAAATTTCCATGACTTTTAACCAAATTTCCATGACTTTTAACCAAATTTTCATAACTTCTAACCAAATTTCCATGACTTTTAACCAAATTTCCATGACTTTTCCATGGCTTCTAACCAAATTTCCATGACTTTTAACCAAATTTCCATGACTTTTAACCAAATTTCCATGACCAAACATTTAGTGAAATCTGGGTGTAAACAGTAAAAAGTGAGTAAATGTAGTATTTAAACTAACAATGAGAATACAAAGCATACAGTAAACCTTAAATGACTCAAATGAATGAGACAATAGTTTGATTAAAAGAATAAACATTTATATAGATGCCTGTATGGATGCCTGCTTATATTTTGAGTCTTTCTTTTAAAAGCATATTCATTATTTCAAACTCAGCGTAAATGAACGACATGAACACATGAATATAACACATTTACATGACTTTTACTAAACTTTTGGGCTTTTTTCTTTTTTCAAGGACTTTTCCAAGCCTGGAAATAACCATTTTAAAATTCCATGACTTTTCCAGGTTTTTCAGGACCGTAAGAACCCTGCAGAAGGTCACGGGGTCATTGGTTCTGGGTTCGACTCCCACTCACCCCGGGCGGTGGCCACCTCGCCCTCGTGCCAGGCCAGGCAGTGGAAGGCGGTGGGCGCGATGCCGACCGGAAAGCCGATTTCCGTCCCCTGCACCGTGGTCCGGGTGTCGCTCACCGACACGTCGCGCAGGATACGAGGCCTCAGGCGGATCCTGGACGGGAAGCACGGGGAAACATTTAAAAATGACACGGGGCCGGAGGGTTCGG
>JBAMJR010000226.1:1370000-1390000 GCA_038501785.1 Myoxocephalus aenaeus | reverse complement strand
GAGACGTGATGACGTCATCTTGATGATTTAAAAACACGGATCGACAGTTTTCACCATTTTCTGACATTTAAAAAACTAACAAAACCCAATGAATTGAGAAATGAATTGTCAGATTAAGCACATTTTGAGCGTCTTTAAAGCTTTTAAAGTCTTTAAAGCTAAATAAACATTATTCACATAACTAACCCAAAGCGTGAATGGCTGCCATTAATATGTCAGCTGGCTCATATGAAAAGAGTCTGATCTGATCCAATATAAGAGACAAAGGCCGGAGAGACTCTGGAAACGTCAAAGTCGTGAAGTGTGGACCCGACAGGTGTTTTGAGGGTCTGAACATATACAACACAGATGTCCCGACCTTTGATATCAGCAGCTTGTTGTGTTAGGGTCTCTGCCCGTGAGTGATGGATCGATGGCAGCAATATGAATGCCTCAGTGTCTCAGCTCGCCGCCGCCGAAACAAAACGCCCCGAGAAGTTGCTCAAGCATTTTAAAACAGGGGGGGCAGTGATGGCTAAATCTGATTCTCTCTCTCATTTCATTACTGCGCTTGAATTGAATTTACGCTCGGTGAATGTAATACCTTTTGGTAACAAAACCGTGTATATATAGACGCAGAAGTGGAGCTAAAGGAGCTAAAGGAACTAAAGGAGCTAAAGAGGCTAAAGGAACTAAAGGGGCCAAAGGAGCTAAATGGGGCTAAATTAGCTGAGGGAGCTAAATAAGCTAAAGGAGCTGAGTGAGCTAAAAGAAGCTAAAGGGGCTAAAGAGGCTGAGGGAGCTAAAGAAGCTAAAGGGGCTGAAGGAGCTAAAGGGGCCAAATGAGCTAAAGAAGCTTAAAGAGCTAAGGGAGCTAAAGGGGCCAAATTAGCTAAAGGGGCTAAATGGGTCAAAGGAGATAAAGAAGCTAAAGGAGCTAAAATAAGCTAAAGGGCCTAAAGGAGCTAACGGAGCTAAAGGGGCTGAAGGAGCTAAAGAAGCCAAAGGAGCTAAATACGCTAAAGGGGCTAAATGGGTCAAAGGAGATAAAGAAGCTAAAGGACCTAAAAGAAGCTAAAGGGGCTAAAGGAGCTAACGGAGCTAAAGGGGCTGAAGGAGCTAAAGAAGCCAAAGGAGCTAAATAAGCTAAAGGGGCTAAATGGGTCAAAGGAGATAAAGAAGCTAAAGGACCTAAAAGAAGCTAAAGGGGCTAAAGGAGCTAACGGAGCTAAAGGGGCTGAAGGAGCTAAAGAAGCCAAAGGAGCTAAATAAGCTAAAGGGGCTAAAGGAGCTAAAGGGGCTTAAGGAGCTAAAGGGGCTGAAAGAGCTAAATAAGCTAAATGGGCTAAAGGAGCTAAAGGGGCTGAAGGAACGAAAGAAGCTAAAGGCGCTAAATAAGCTAAAGGGGCTGAAGGAACGAAAGAAGCTAAAGGCGCTAAATAAGCTAAAGGGGCTAAAGGAGCTAAAGGCTCTAAAGGGACTAAATAATCTAAAGGCGCTAAAGGATCTAAAGGGACTAAAGAAGCTAAAGGCGCTAAAGGCGCTAAAGGGGCTCAATCTGGACCTCCAGCTGGGAAGTGCGGGTGTTACCTGCACCGAGGAGGAGGTGCAAATTGTGTTAATCCGCAGCTGGCCTCGATGCCTCCATGTGGCTCCAGGGGACCGCCGCACTGGAGGAATACTGGGACGTTCAGCTGAGTGGAAAACCTCTTCCACATGCTGGTGGAGGCTCTGCCGCCCCGAAGGCGTAGAACTGGGCCCAGCACGCCGCGGCACATGTGTGTTGAATTGTTGAAGGTGTTATCGTGCCCTGGCGAGGCTCCCGGCTCCTCCACCTCTTTGTCTCTGCCGGGTTTATTATCAGACTAAATACTGCAGAGTCCACGCACACAAGGCCGCACATTCACACGGCGGATCCTGAGCCGGCTGTCCATCACGGTTCTTGTTTTTTTATTTTACTTTTCACACACGGCGGAGAACGTGACGTTTTATTCCTGCATTTATTAGCTGGGAAATGTAACGTTAAAGACACCGTCTGCTGTGGGTCTGACTCATTTAAAAAAAGCAGTTTTTCAGCAACAAAAGGAGTAATAAAGCGTCACAGTTATTAAAGATTTAAGAAAAACAACCTCCTTGTTCTTAGAGCCTCATTTATTGGAATGCATGCTCCCAGAGTCGATGGTTTTATTTTGTTGTTTTGTTTGTAACAAATTAGACAAATGTGTGATCATGAGGGCTAAATAAATACAAGTGACTTCACTTCACACTCAATAAAAATCAAATGAGTGATTGAACTATGCTAATCGCAGGGTTTTAAAAGCGGAGATGAAGACGGTCGTTGTTCTCTAACTCTTGGAGCCAGGAACGAATGTGCAGTAATTCAAAAAAGCTTTTTAGAAAACCAACAGAAGAAAAGATTTATACAGAATGAATCCAGGTCTTTAAAGTTAACAGACCATATTTTATCCTGAATACTTTAACACAGAATGTGAATATTACACCCCAAAAAATGGACGATCTTTTTGAGCCTTTGAACCACAAATAAAGGCCTCAACCAATCCCGTTGTGTGGAAATTACGTGTTCACAAAAAATACCCCATGTTGAACAACATGACAACAATATTCTTGTTTTATTGGCTAACAGTTCCCACTTTAATGATACAGCAGATTTTCATAATTTAGCTAATTATTCCACGGGTCCCTGGGGGTCCACGGACCTCACTTAGAGAACCCGATGATTCTGAGTCTGAATTAGAAAATGCAAAATAGAATTTTAAACCCTTTGAAAATGACTAGAAAAATGAATTCTTGGTGTTTTTGTAAGTTATTCTCATGTGTTGGAGTGATATATTTAATAAAGTCACAGACTGTAAATCCATTAAATTTAGGGTTTCGCTTAAAAAACGACTCCTTTAAATGACATTAAAATCCTTTTTAAACCTCAACAACTTACTAACATGGCAAGTTATGAATGCAGTTTTCTTAGTTCTGTGAATTTTTGTCAACATCTTGATGATAAAAATAAAGCAGATTGCTTAATTTTTTTTCTTAAAACAAGTTTATTTGTCCTGGAATCGATGTGAAATATTATCAAACCCTGAAGTCAGAATAAATCTCATACTTTGTGTGTTAAAGAGCTTCTAGAAACGTCTCTGAATTCACATTTTTTGGGAAGTAAATCTGTCTTTTCGATGGACGGATATGATATATTTCTCTCATATACGTTTTAAACTTGAATTACTTCGTCATACTGCAAAAAGTACTTCATACAATACTGTTTTAAATCGTGAGAAAGACTTGAAGAGTGTTTGGGAACTCTTTCAGAAGAGAATCACTGATCAAAGCCGACGTTCAAAGCTGGAATGACAAGTTAACACAAGTCATTTAATGGCCTCTCTTCATGTTAAGTGTAACTGCAGCATTGCTCAGAGCGGCTGGAGGAGCGAACACATGACTGTAAATGTCATGTCGCGGCGGCGTGATGGAGAGATGTGGGCGTAACTCTCAGTCACGCCATTCAGAGACTCTGATGATTCGATCCATGCAGCGGCGGGCGGGAAGCGTTAGAGATTCATTCCTCCGGGAGCCTCGAACCCATCGTGACGACTGTGAACTCTTCAGCGAGAGCATTACGAAGTCAACAGGGTTCATACACATTCTGACCAATGGATCTCCATGACTTTAAACCAAATTTCCATGACCAAACATTTAAGTAAAATCTGGGTGTAAACATGAAAAAGTGAGTAAATGTAGTATTTAAACTAACAATGAGAATACAAAGCATACAGTAAACCTTAAATGACTCAAATGAATGAGATACATTAGTTTGATTAAAAGAATAAACATTTACCGTAAAGTCGGGTTACGAGCCGCTACTACCTTCGGTCAGTGTCCCCGTTAGCTCCCCGCTGTAGCCAGCTGGGGCTTCTGCTAGCTCTCCGCTACTTCCTCGCTAACTTCCGCTAGCTCTAGCGGGACCAGGCTCGACACCCGACTTGGGCAGAGGGGACGCGGGCAGTAGCAGCAGCAGCGGGGAGCTAGCAGCAGCGCTAGCTGTAGCTTGCTACAGCGGGGACACTGACCGGATGTAGGAGCGGCTTGGAACCCGACTTTTACGGTATATAGATGCCTGTATGTATGCCTGCTTATATTTTGAGTGTCTTTCTTTTAAAAGCATCATGAACGACATGAACACATGAATATAACACATTTACATGACTTTTACAAAACTTTGGGGATTTTATTTTTTTCAAGGACTTTTCCAGGCCTGGAAATAACCATTTTAAAAGTCCATGACTTTTCCAGGTTTTCCATGACCGTAAGAACCCTGTGTTAACTTTCACTTTGGTCTCCATGCCGCACATAAACTCCTCCTCTTCCTCTTCTTCTCCCTCCTCGCTTTTGTGGTAAATGTCAAGAGTGTTCTCTTCATTCATGTGTCCAGAGGTTGTTTTTTTTAGCCCCGTCCTGTGAAGTTATTGTAAAAGGAACCTGATGTGTTCAAATGCAGGAGTCAGAGTCAGCGTCCTGCAGGAGAAGGTTAACTGGACATGACATGAAGCGGCTCGTTGAGGAGTGAGTCGTTTAACGCTCAATACACTTTGATTTATTTCCGCTTCTCCTGACAAAAGGTTTTCTGAGTGTTTAAACCAAACGGAAACTCGAGCCTGACTTAAAGACACACAACAGACATATTTAAATATTATTTCACTTCACAGGGAGAAACACAGGTGCCTGTGTGCCTGTGGAGGGAGGCAGCAGTGCAGATCAAGCTTGAGATTGGGACAAACATCCAGGTGTCCCACCTAAAGGTGTCCCAATCTGACTATGGAGTGCAGCTGCAGTACACAACTTTTTCAAGGGTCAAAGTAAGCCTACTTGGTTGTTGCTGTTGTATTTATTATAATTTAAAAACATTATTTATATTTTTTTATATTATTGGAACAGGCATTCATTTTAGTAAAAAAAAAAAAAAAAACGTTACATACATATAGTTTATTTGGATTAATAAAAAAAGGAAAGGGTATAGGAGTACGATTGATGTTTTGGTAATAGGTAATAGGTGGGACAATATCTAACAGAAGGGTACCTGTATACGTTTCTCTCTACAGGAGAACAGAAGAAGTGGTGGGAGCTCTGGGCGTCATGGACGTGAAGGGCGAGCCGGGCACGTTATCCATGCTCCTAGAAGATGGACGTACATTTCAGATCAAGGAGGCATTGTGGAAGGAAGTGGAGGATGAGCTAATCGACCCTCCACTTAAAGTCAAAATCAAATTGGCTGGAAACCTAGTTTCCAAAATTGAAATCAGGAATTAAGTTACTGTTTTGTTCACAGTTAAAAAGTTTGCATTGTAATGTTCTGTTTCATTGTCTTGTTATGTATTACAATATTTAGTGTGTGTATATAAAGTTATATTTCTATGACTTTCATTATTATTATTTAGTTTGTTAATTCATTTTGCATAATAAACCTATTGTTTCAATCATTCAGTGTATGTATGCATTTTGTTGTTTAACCTGTTCATACTGAATTAAAATACAGCATTCTATAAGGAGGAACTGGATATATATACATATATATATATATATATATATATATATATATATATATATATATATATATATATATGTATATATATATATATATATGTATATGTATATATATATATATATATGTATATATATATATATATATACATATATATATATATATGTTATTTTCTACTAGAAAATAGCACTATATGTTAACAGTATCTCTGCAAAGTTTGACTTTGATTAAGTAAAGTTAAATATTTGTAGTAATTAATTTAGTTCACATTTCGTGAACCGTAGTTTTAAATCCGCTGAGAGCCCAAATGCCCTAACTTTCTTCCTGGACCTTGGACGCCTCTGGTTCCACAACAGAGGGGCTCTGCTCAAGCAGATGCACCAAAACACACCAAGCAAGGCCGTGTGAAATATAGTTTCATCCATAAGTAAGTCATATTTCAGTTTTTTGGCTGGAATGTGGTTGATATCTTGCTGAGGTTTTGTCTGACAGTGGATTTGGCGCAATTGCCGGATTCCGTGGGTCGTAAGCTTTCCAGAAAGGTGCGCTAATCATGTGTGGCATCAAGCTAGGGATATGAACATTTATATTATTAATAGCATCGATTCATGAGAGTAATTTCGCTAAATATCATGAAGTTGTATTTTATATTCGTCACGAGACCGTGATACAACACCTTATTGTTTTTTAATAATGATGTATTTTCACGTAAAGAACCCTAATTTTACCTTTCTGACTACTGTTCGACCCGTTTGTTCACATCGCCCGCTTGTAAATGTGTGAAGACCGACATTGCGGTACCTCACTGGGAACTGTTAGTTTGTTTTATCCATTTCGAGGAAGAATCCGTTTTAAGGTGGTTTACCCGTTGACCCGCGGCGCGACACCGGAGCTGTTCCCCGTTACCACGCATGTCATCGGAAGGCTTGAGAGAGGAGCAGCGTTTGACAGACTCAATATCTGGTTCTCAAATCTGCGGTGGAAAGTCAAAACAGTCGGCGGCTCTTTGTGCTGTTACAGTTTACTGTCGTCTCCAATTAACACGGAGCGGTATCTGGTGTGCCATCTATTGGTTATCTGGATGCAGCATCATGCAGACGTGTGAGTGTGTGATACTTCATAGACACAGCTGCTTCTTTACGATTCGTATGAGGGAAACTTCTTCTTCTTCTTCTTCTTCTTCTTCTTCTTCTTCTTCTTCTTCTTCTTCTTCACCTCCTGGGAAAACATTCTCCTCTGATCAATTCGACTTGTTAAGTTCTTTTTAAACAAGTTGCAAACTTTACATTTTTTAAAAGGTAACAAATCCAGCAAATATATCACATTACGACAATTTGCAAAAAAGGAGATTAGTTGACGTATCGGCGTCCAAAAATGTAAATGTGGATCTGCGAGACATCTGATGTGAAAGTCCCGATGAGGACCAGATCTGTTTGAGACGTGCTATCAAGAAGAGATCCTTGTTTCTCCATTTTCAGACTTTTGATTAGAAGCAAGAAAACTCAAATTCAGATTTAAGTTACTGTATACAAAACATTTTTAAGTAAGGAATAGTTGTGAATGCTTTTCCAGGTTATTTTAGTAGTTTCAAGTATAGTGAAACAGTCACAGTTAAGTTTAAGCAACAAACCCACTTAGTTGGGTTTAGGAAAAAGCCCCACAGCCATTTTTCTCAAAAATTCTGAATAGTTTCCATACCCATACTAAATACAGAAAAAATGAAATATACATAAAACACGTGTGAGACCAGTTAAGAGGTTCATATAGCAGTATGTGTTACTGGTTTATTAGTTGATGATAGAACACAGGTATGAAAAAAAATAATAATCTACTATAAAATGACTTTGATTAAGTGAAGTTAAATATTTTTAGTAATAATTTAGTGCAGATTTCGTGAACCGTAGGTTTAGGTCCGCTCTAAGCAAAAATGCCCTAACTTTCTTCCTGGATCTTGGACGCCTCTGGTTCCACAACAGAGGGGCTCTGCTCAAGCAGATGCACCAATACACACCAATCAAGTATCGTTTATCCATAAATAAGTACAATACATACCAAGCTAAACAAATGCAATGTGGTTGATATTTTGCTGAGGCTTTGTCTGACAGTGTTGGCGTAATTGGCGGATACCGTGTGCCGTAAGCTTTCCAGAAAGGTGTGCCTCATAACTTGGGGAGCTCTCTCGAGTCACTTTCGAGTCCTTTGACTTATGTTAATATTTGAATTGTGTTATAAATGTCAAATGGACTTATATGCTCTTGTAAGGCAGGCTGTGCATTGTTTTTGCTATGTCACATCAGTGGCTTTGGTTTCGATTCATGGGAGTACGAGGACTTGGAGAGTGAGGAAGACCTCCTGATGCAGAATTCTGCCCCCTGCGCTGGGTTTATAATGTCGTACAAACTGTTTTCCGACAAAAGCCAGCAACACGTAACTATTTCCCTTTGTTACGTTAAAATACACTTAAACCATCTCCACAGGTAACTACTTAGTTAGGTTTCTGAAAAGATCGTGAAATACTTGGTCAGGTTTATGAAAAGATCGTGAAATATTTAGTTAGGTTCAGGAAAAGATCTTGAATTATTGTTAGGTTCAGGAAAAGATTGTGAAATACTTAGTTAGGTTTATAAAAAGATTGTGAAATACTTAGTTAGGTTTATAAAAAGATTGTGAAATACTATACTTCGTTAGGTTTAGGACAAAATCGTGGTTTGAGGTAAAATAGCTACGGAAGTACGGCAGTAACAAATACATCAACACTGTCTGGTTCTTGATTACGTGGATCACATACAACTAGATTTCGTGGCATATCTACACATTATATTTGTATAGTTAGAGCTATTAATGCTGGAAAATACTTCACCGCCATAACTTAAAAAACAACAACAAAAAACTTTGGGACACTGGCGTCCTCTATTAGTTCGACCCGTCCATCACTAGTGGTCTCTCACATTATATGCTACGTGACCCGTAGCGTGTTCACGCTAATACATTTACGTCACATGCAGCCAGAAGCAAGAACGGCCTTCTGATTTTATGCCAAATGTCTTACAATTAAGCTGTTTTCCCCTCAACCAAACTGTTAATATGTGCATCTTTTCTTGCCTGCAGTGCAGATTTCCTGCCGTCTTTAGTGCCGGCCAGAGACCGTTAGCGTGTCTGCTGTTGTCATCTCTTTCTCTATCAGCAAAAAACACTCAAGACAAAGAATAATCAAATAATGTTCCATAATAAAAATGAAAAGAAACCGTTTGAAGCTGGACTTGTCTAATAACTCTGTGTCCTCGTGCCTGAACTCTTTTACTGGGGTGAATACTTCAACCCGACTCGGGGACACAAAGACTTCACAGTAATAAAAAAGACACATAAAACTCATGGTGCGCTGCTCTTCTACTTCACAAAATGTAATAAATACTCTGGAATGATTCTTTCGTGATCGTTGCAAGCTTTTATGATTTAATGCCTCCATGAAATAATAATGGGATGACAATACTCTCCAGCTTTCTTCTCCTCTTCCCCCTCTCTCGTCATCCCCGAGACTTTTCCTGTGTCCTCGGGGCTCATTCGGAAAGCTTCACGTCCAATCAGTTGCCGCTGAAACGCGAATCCACTGTGACATTTTTCTCTAATCAGCTCTCCCCTGTTCCCTTCGAGCAGATTATGCAAATCACAGCGTAATAACCTGACCAATTAGAATCAAGCCGAACTCCGAACTCGTTCCTGCCGCTTTTTGGGGGGTTTCGCTCTTGAGGGGAGGAAGAGGCCGCTATAGTTTTTACATATATATATATATATATACTGTATATATATAATTGGTTGCTCGTCTCTCCATCTGAGTGGAGTCTCTGACCTCCACGTCTTCTCTCGGATGAGAATAGAAACATGCAACATGCACACACTTATGATTCCTGCAGACTTGCTGCCATGAGATTCAGCCGATACATAAAGTCATATAGATTTATATCGTTTAGCTCGGAGAACAAAGTCGTCTGGGATTTTTATTTCGTGATCTAAAGCAAAAAGGTCAGGGATCTTTTTCTGGTCTGGTTTGTTTCAGAAGTATTGCGTCACTTGGTTTGCTTTCAATCCAAGACGTAATCATGTTATCTCTCGATGGAAAGCTGCTTTGGAAGACAAAGCACGGCTGCATTTTTAAACTAATGGGATGCTGAAAGTCACCAAAAAAAACACGTTAAAATGGGCAGGCGGTGAAGAATCGCCAAGCCAAAATCTAGAGCTTTTTTGGCAAGTTGAGAGAACCAAGTTTGTGGTTTTTAGTTGTAGATTATTTGTTTTAAAATACTAATTATGTTTCTATTATTAGTATTACACGTTGCTTCCCACCTTCCATGTCTTTGGGAGTATTAGTTCCAGCAGATCACAAAAAAGTTGTGTAGTGCCGTAACTAATTATCTGTTGATGTAAAAGCCAAACCCAAATATACGCTGCAGACGTGAAACTGTTGAGAATAATCCGTTGATACGACATGCTGAGTTAATTTCAGAGGAAAGAAGGAAAAAAGTCTTCTGTCAGCAGAGTGATGGAGGAGCAACAAGCCTCATTAAGGAGACTCATTGGAGGAATGAGAGAAACATATTTCAACCGCATCATTATGTGTTTGCTCGGCAGACTCAGGAAGGCAGCTGCAGTTTGGTTGTTTGAGGTTCTTCTCCAGAGTTGTTCTGCTGGATGTATTTTAGACTCCTAAAAAAAGCTATATCAGTTTAAATACAGGCCACATTTAGAATATCTTCACCTCTTTACCTTGATGGAGGAACTGAAGACGTTATTTCCATCTCTCATCTCACCAAAGACACAAGACTCCATTGACAAAAACAATAATTTTACCTCCCAGAACACAGGAGCTGCTGGTCGCTGCCTCCATCGGTTGGGTTGTTTGAGTTATTGTGCGACTTTGGTGTTTTAAAGGGTTAGTTCGGGTTCACCAAAGTCACACATTAGTAGACCAGCAGCTCCTGTGTTACTGTTTTTGTCAATGGAGACCTGTGGCTTTAATGAGGGCAGATAACATCGTTTGTTCCCCGTCAGACATTTATTTACATGCATCTTCCATTTTATTCATATATTCCACTGCGTTTGTGAACCTAAGACCTTTGGTAAACCAATTTCCATCACCAAAACCGATATACCACCTGAGTAAAGTTATGTTTTCACAAGAGATATGAAGAATTTCCAAAATCTAGATTCAATTTTTCAGCTTTAGTCATATTTTCTCTTTACACTTGTGCCTTGGGGCAATGGTGCCTCATTATATAGAGAGCTGAGATTGTTCTGTAATTTTTGATATACAACACATGAGTATATATCATATGCAAGTGACTTTAAAAAGGGGAATTAAAAAATTATGTAAAATCGAGAAAATTACCACATACCCCAGAGGGTTAAAGTGATATAGATTATTCTAGGAGTGTAAAATACGTTCACAGCAGAACATTACTTTGTGATAATACACTGACTGTGGAGAAGAACTTCATAAAAACCACACTTCAAAACATCCAAACTGTATTTTTTTAAATAAGCAATAATAGTTCAGAAGTGTGTTTGAGTCTGTTGAAGCAGACGGCTCCGTCTCCTCATCGGTTCGTCTGCAGAGCGACACGAACCCGCCACAGGACGGGAATCAGACACCTGATGTGTGACAGCTGCACACAAAGAAAGTCCATCACCATTTCTCAGAGCCCAATCAACCCCAACGCAACTGGAAAAGTATATTTAGCTCCGAGAGCCTTGAGGGGAGTACTTTCTTCACTGGGTTTTTCCATTTAATGATATGCAGCAGATGTGGAACAAGATGGAGGCGAGAGGCGCGGGAACCACTTTACTGACTGACTGTGTCACTGCCAATAAGAAAACCAGCGAGAGACAACAATAGCAGACTCTCAAGCTGGTATTTAAGAGGCGAAAGGTTAAATATGTTTTACTGGGACTCTTGTATGTACAAACCAAAGACCCTTCATCCCCAAATAACTGGGTTTTTACAGCTAGAAAGACTACAGTTGTTTTTGTCAAATCTGGGCCTTTGATTGCAGGGTTTGGCAGCGGGGCGAAGGATTTGTTATGCGTTACAGACAATATGCTAAACTCTTCCTGCGCTGATGAAGGCTGGACAAACTGCGGTCTTTTCTCAGCACCAGTTGGCTCGGGAAGGGTATGCATGTGCACGCATTTTTTCTTCTTCTTCTGTGTGTAAGCATGTGTGTTTGTGTGTGTGTGAATCAAAATGAGGTCCCTGAATCTCCCCGCCGGCCTTCGCTAAAAGTTGTCAATCACCTCCCTTTCTTTAATCCCAAAAAGATGGGTGCTCACATGCAAAATCTACGCCCACCTCGCCAAAGGCTTTGGCACTGACGCCCGCTGGTCTGCCCACCCGCCCCCCAAAAAATATATGGAACCAGGGCACCGGGGAAACAGAGTATTTACCAAATGAAAAGTGGCGCCACATTAGTTTTACACATTTTCTATTTGATTCAACAAAGCATTAAATCCAGGAAAATAAGCCGTATCAGATAGCAAATGGAAAGAGTGTGTGCATGTATTTTCAGTGTGTGTGTGTGTGTGTGTCGGTACCCCTCGGAGGATGAAGTGACATGTTGTGCTGCACTTGGCTCTGGGGTGTTTCATTTTAAACGCTCCATTTAAAAGAAGGACATTTAATCCAAATACAGACAGCTGCGATGTGACTTTATGGAAGAAAAAATGAAATAAATCTATTTTTAACGCGAAGCAGCTTCCAGGTCTCATCGTGTGAACGTGGTCTAACAGGTGAAAATGTGCCGAAGCGAAGCCTCACCTGTCTGCATAACGAGATGAAGACCAAACGTCTCGTTAACGTGTCTTTTAATTGGAACAGGAAGTGGACTTTGTGGGAGCCAGCAGGTTTAATATGTACACTCTAAATCTTTATTAACAGTCCAGATAAAGGCAGGGTTCATACACATTTTGACCAATGGTTTTCCATGACTTTTCCATGACTTTAAACCCAATTTCCATGACCAAACATTTAGTGAAATCTGGGTGTAAACATGAAAAAGTGAGTAAATGTAGTATTTAAACTAACAATGAGAATACAAAGCATACAGTAAACCTTAAATGACTCAAATGAATGAGACAATAGTTTGATTAAAAGAATAAACATTTATATAGATGCCTGTATGGATGCCTGCTTATATTTTGAGCGTCTTTCTTTTAAAAGCATATTCATTATTTCAAACTCAGCGTAAATGAACGACATGAACACATGAATATAACACATTTACATGACTTTTACTAAACTTTGGGATTTCTTTTTTTCAAGGACTTTTCCAGGCCTGGAGATAACCATTTTAAGATTAAAGGACTTAAAATTCCAGGTTTTCCATGAACATAAGAACCCTGTAAAGGGCAAAATTGTCAGATGCATAATAGTGGGCAATGTCACAAGTTTCAAACTTTCATTTTCCCTTTTCCTCAATAATAAACCAGACATATCTGATAGTTTCATTGAGCTAGGGGAAACACTTTTCAGGTGGCGAGAACCGGATGGCGCTGACAGGTTTATGTGCATAGGAGGGATGTGTAGGTGGGTTCCTCTGCTCCCGTTATCCTACCTTTGCCTTCCCACCTGGCCGTGTGCGGCGGGACACCCGCACCTGGCCACCCGCCACCCGCGCTGACAAGGTGAGGACAAAGATCCTGCGGAGAGCGCGGGTTTGCACGTGGCACCGGGGCTTTAACAAGCTGTCACCGGGCTTTAGGGGATGGAGCGCTGATGGAGGGGTTTTCAATGCTTGAAAAACGCACCGTACACCCGAGCACACGCACACGTGTGTGTGTGTGTGTGCGGGACACTGCCGAAACACAGGAGGCGCCTGGACCTGTTTCCAGTTAAAAGCAGAAGCCCCCACAACAAAGGCCCCGACCGGGGGAGTCGTAACGAGGAGAATATCATTTTTCTTCTGGCCTCTGTGATCCGCCGTTCTTACGTTTCACTTTCAAAGCTCCGCTCGCTGGCAGAAGTCCTCCGCTCCGCATCTCTGATGGAAAAGAAGGAACGCCGCCCTCCGCCTCTCCTCTCTTCACCTCCTTTCCCTTCATCCTAAAAGTTTGAAAAAAAAGAAGAAAAAAAGCCCCACATGCCCGTCTTACATGCCACGGCTGATAAAAGAAGCCTGGACGTGTTGGAGGCCATATTTCCCTGTCAGCCCGGCTCTGAGGAGATCCTGCAGTAATCCCCAGACAGGCTGTTTAAGTCCTGTGGCTTCCTAAAGGTCTCTCTGGGAATCCCTTTCTCCCTGAACACAGTCCTCCATCCTCTGCCTGCTACCAGTAGAGATGCAGAGGAGCAAGGTGGAGCTGCACAAGTCATGCACACGCTCAGCTAAATGACTTCCAGGGTCCACCTGCTCAACGTTCCCTCATGAAACGGGTTTTTACCGTCGCCATGTTGTTTTTTTCGCCAACGATGAACAGAAGTTATTTAGAATGGAACCTGTCAATCACCTTGTAGCCCCGCCCTAAAGCGTCCCCTGCTTTATGGTCTGTTTGACTCTAAATTACCATAAGTTACTAAATGAACATCATGCTGTATTGAAGAAGACTTGAAACTAGAGATTGAGACATAAACTCATGTTTACAATGTTTACTGAGGGAATAAATCAAGAGAGAAGTAGAGTCATTTATATAGACTTCTATACAACCAGAGGAGTCGCCCCCTGGTGGTCAGTAGAGAGAATGCAGCTTTAACACATGAAGCATATACTTCTATACAACCAGAGGAGTCGCCCCCTGGTGGTCAGTAGAGAGAATGCAGCTTTAACACATGAAGCACAGACTTCTATACAACCAGAGGAGTCGCCCCCTGGTGATCAGGAGAGAGAATGCAACTTTAACACATGAAGCATAGAGTTTTTTTACTTCCTCATCTCATGATTACATGAAAAGATTACTACTTGCCGTAGTTATAGCTACAAAAGCTGGATGAGAACAGCCTAAACCTGCAAAAGGCATTTTGATCTCAAGAGAACGTCCTGTTGTGTGAGATAAACTATTTAAGTAGATCATCTCACACTTAAATATCCTCCTGTCAAAATACTCGAGACATTAATCATAGAGTAAAAATTATATTTCTGCCACATGACAGGATTTCATAATTCTTTGGTTTCTTTTTCCCCTAAGTCAACAGTTTGCTGAAAAATTGGCCCGTTGCCACTCTTTAAACCACAAAGGCTCCTCATAGAGGACTCCCTTTTAAAGGCAAAATTCACAAATCATCACGACTTCACCGCAGTAGAAGGTCTGATCAATGCACTTGTCAACAAGCCAATCATCCGAGCTTGACCCAGTATTTTTGTTAACCCTTTTTTACTTCACCACAAACACAGAAATCAAAGCAGAAGGTCCTGCGCTGTTCTGGCTTCAAAGTTCAGCACCGAACCCACAACCTGCAACAGCTCCTATGTGAACGGAGCCACGATTTAAAACATTTTAAAATGAAATCTTAACTTTCAAATGTAAGTGATTAACTTGGGATTTCTTTTTTTTGTGATAATTTTCACCTGCAGTCTCTTCTCTTAAGGATTATAGTGAAAATATTACAAAGTTCAAGTCTGAATCATATTTATGTTCACATGAAACAGGTGATGATGGATTTATTCAAACATTATCACTGAACTCATCCTGATTTATGAAGTGTTCACATTTGAATCAGTCACAACGTGTTTGAGGATTAGAAAGCTTTTTAACTGCGGGAACCAATATTTTTTATACTTACAATAGATTAAAAAAATGGCTGTATAATGTGAAAGGGGTCAATGTAGGGTTCTAGTCTCTTTCAGCTCATGTTTTTAGTTTTACAGCCCTAAACTTTACTGCGTTGGCTCGCTCTCATCTGCCTTTCTCTCTCTGCAGCAGGCAGCTGTTGTTCAGCTGTTTTTCTCGCTAGCAGGTGAACATAGGTGAGTGTTTAGATGCTAAGAGCCAGATATTTCCCTCTGGAGTTGATTGAGAGCCAAACAAAGTTAAAAGGAGAGGGAATACTCGACCCAAGTGGGCAGAAACACCCCTCAGAATAAGTGTTAATGTTGTTCTGGGTCCACTGGATGTGTGAATTGGAAACTAATTGTTTGACATAATAACTTTATCAGGGGATTATATGCAATGTCATATTTACAGTTTGTTCTGCTGCCTCCACATAGTCAGAAAACCCAACTCAGTGGCCTGGAAAAACGACGATAACAATGTAACAATGTAGCATAACAATGTAGCATAACAATGTAGTCTAACAATGTAGCGTGACAATGTGGCGTAACAATATAGCGTAACAATGTAGCGTAAAAATGAAGTGAAAAAATTACGTAACAAACGTAACAACAACATAACATAACAACGTAACATGACCATGTAGCGTGACAATGTAGCGTAACAATTTAGCGTAACAATGTAGGGTAACAATGTAGCGTAAAAATGTAGCGTTACAATGTAACGTGACAATATAGTGTAACAATTGTGAAAAAATAACGTAACAAACTAACAAATAATGTAACTTAACAACGTAACATAACAACGTAACAACAACGTAACATAACAATGACAATGTAACAATTTGACGTGACAATGTAACAACCAGAACAATGGAATGTAACAGCTAAATGCTTCAACAGTAAAATCCTGACTAACGTGAACAAATCAACAACCGCCCCTGAGTGGACTTTCTTACAGAGCGGTTAGTAACAAGCGTCAAGTCAACGTTTACTTCTGGTTTCACGTGAGAAATGAACGGCGGTCTCCTGGGTGAAAGTCTTGTGTTTGTTGGATCCACCGCCCCTCACACCAACCTTACCCAGCAGAAACATTCAACGTATCTGCGGTTGACAGAAACCTACAATGACAACCTTCTTTTTTCTTTTTCTGGCGACTGGGCTTAGGAATCTTTTGTTAAATAGAAATAGACGTACTGGTGAAATAATTCTCATCCCACTTTGAACTTCTATCAAGACAGATGACTGGATGGACACTTGGAGCCGTAACTCAACCACCAGGCCACCAATGACGCAGTGAGACATTCGGCTCTGTAACAGTCGTACGATGCATAATGTCCGGGGCCTTTGAGTTTTTCCTTGAAGAGACGATCTTGCGTCTCATGTGTTGAGCAGATCTGTGAGTTTGACTGGACGCCCGCGGTGTGGCGTGAGGGATAGTATTCATTGAGCTGGTATTTATGGGCGGAAGGAAAGCGGCTTGATTGATTGACTCTCCAAGAGGCGATGTACTCATGTCCTCGACCTCTTGACTCTTCCCCATCTCTCATCCCTATCTTTATTTCCCATCAAACAATACGGGAAATGTATGCACATATGTGTGTGTAAGAAGAGAGGGGAAGATCTAAAAACCTTTTGCTCTATTCACTGAATTCTTGTAAAAATTGTATTGGACAGTCTGGATTATTAGACATGCAAGAGGCGCATGCACGCTTCCTTCGAAGTCGCGTTCTGATGAACAGAGTTTTGAAGTGGATTCAAAGCTTTTGAAAGGGATTCGACCATGTGTTGCTGTGTTTGTTACTGTTGTAAGTGCTGACATCCATCTCACACATGCATGCCACATAGGGCCGAGCGCTGCCTGTGTGCCAGTTGTTGTCTAGGTTTGGGAGCTGACTCTACAGGGTTCCTCCTCGCTGGGAGCCCGTCCAGCCTTGGAAGGCTTCGGGGGGGGAAGTATTGAGGCTTTCATGCGTCGTTTTTTCTTTTCCCCTACAGCCATCATACAAGTTCCACATTTTGCTGCTGCAGCAGCACGAAGCAAGAACCCTCCCACCACCATCGAACCGTGGCACTGCCCCCAAGTGGAAACGTTTGGAAATCCTTCCCAGCCATTAGAAGAAGTAATATGGACAACAGATGAGTAATTATGATGGAATGAGATGCAGCCAGCATCAGAAGTCTAGAGATCTGTTTTCACAGAAAAGCACAGGTGAAACAAATTTCGTTCAGGGTCACTCAGTTCCATTAAGTGAGTTTCCAGCGAGCTCTGCCAGTGAGCCAGCATGCAAAACGCCAGGCCCGTGGAAATCACCTGAATGGAATGCACTGGTTATTAATCTGATCGATTACACCTGTGCTCCTCCTGCTGTGACCTGCCAGAGCGTCCGCTGAGAAAAACGTCTGCAGACGTGGTTTCTGGTCACCGATCGCCACAACTCGACCCGTTCTCGTTCCGTACTCGTCAAAATACCGAGGCTTGGTCCGTGGAGGGAGGGAGGATGGATGGGTTTCCTGTTAAGTTTATTTTGAAAAGACACTTCATGCATGGAATGAACGGTAATTGTATGTGGTGTTAACGCGGCAATTTATTTTGAAAAGATGTATGTAACGATCGGAATTTGTTAATTTCCTGTAAAGACTGAACTTTATTTTGAAAAGACACGATGCATGTAACAAGCCAAAACTATTTATTTACTGGCAACGGCGAATTTTATTTTGAAAAGACAATGTTTGCGTGTAAAGATGGAAAATTGTACGTTTCCTGTGAACACAGAGGTTTATTTTGAAACGGCATTATTCATGTGACGATCGGAACCTGTTCATTTCCTGCGAAGACGGAACTTTATTTTGAAAAGACACTATGCATGTGATATTAGACGGAGTGATAAAGTGTGTTATAACTTAAAACTGAGCGTTGACCCTGAAAACCAAGATTATTTTAAAGATTATCTTATGGAACATATTTAGCTAATTGTGGCTTTGAGTTAGCTTAGCATCACTGTCAGTTTAAGAGTTATTTTGTTTGGGAATGTTTCTCATTTGCTTTTTTCTCTCAGTGCGGATTGATTTGTCCAGAGATGGACTCAGGGCACCGTTAGCTTAGCTTATCTTAGCTTAGCATGAATATAAGTAAAAAGCCAAACTAAACCTGCGTCTCCAGCTGTAGTGCGAGTTGCCAGACGCCGATGTTGCGCTCATGTCTTTCTGCTTTCGGTTGCTGGAATAGTTGCCGTCACTCGCCAAGACTTCGAGACAAACTTCTTCTCCAGGAAACCACAGTCTTCACATTTCAGTTTGTGCAAAAAAAAGTACCGACAACATGTTCATGAGCTTTAAAGGTGTCTCGTCTTTGGGCGGATCAGCGCTGCATGTTTGTCGGCTGAACACATCTTGACTCCAGCTCCAAACCGATATAACGATAATATATTGATCTCCTCGTCTCGCCGCGGGGGAGACGGCAGAGATGAGTGTTCCCCTGAACCTTTCACCGCCACCCGCCGACTTCTGAGGGATTATCAAATTTAAAACATTTGCAGAAAACCAGGTGCTTCACAGCGGCGCTCGATGGCTGCATGTACCAAAGTCATTTGTTTGCGATAATGCTGGTTTTCACAGGCGTGTTTCTGCAGAACCTCCACATCTTTTCCTCCCTCTCTCTCTCTGCCTCCTCCGTTCCTCCCTCTCTCTCTCTGCCTCCTCCGTTCCTCCCTCTCTCCAGCATCCTCACATGTGCAGAGCAGGAGGAGCGCCGGTCATCACTCTGCTGCACACGTGTCCTCCGTGTTCGCATCGCCGTGTTTTACTGCGTGTGAATCATCCGAGGTTGAGGGTTGAGAAAACAGTGTGAGTGACGTGATGCACCTGAACGCACCTGAACACATCGATGAGGCTGAATAGGATTGAAAAGCACCAACACCTGTTGATATGTCACTGTTGGTTTTTATTTGTTTGTTTGTAGTAAACAAAGAATTTTTCCTACTTTGTATAATTCTGCCCACAGGACATTAATCTCATCTAAATTAATAATAGTTTAAATGCATTAATAGTAAATAAATAGTACATAAAGGGATAATCAGTCAATATATATATACATTTCTTTTACCACATTTCTTTATTTCCTTTTAGTTCCATAAAGATCATGTATTTATTACTGCATATATATATATATATATATATATATATATATATATATATATTCGTAAATATTGAGATAGAGATATTTTGCTCTTATACAAACAGCTTAATTAAATTAAATTACATTTATTTTGTGTAGCCCAAATTCACATATTACTCTCAGAGGGCTCACAATCTGTACACATCTGACATCCTCCGTCCCGGGACCTCACATCAAGAAAGCTTGATAAATTAAGTCATAATTCATAATTAATGACTAACTGGGTCAAAACATCCGTACTTGACGGTTGTATAGAAGCTGTAACGTCACGTTAACGAGCCGCCGTAACAGAACAGGAGGGAACTCAACTTTATCATACATTACATAATGTTACATAAAGAATATAAGGTTGAATCTGCTGTAAAGCAATTTCATTTGGGTGCAAAATATTTACTCAAATGAAGAATAAAAACCAATCGGGTCTGTTTTTGTGTAATATCTAGATCGTCAAGCGGCGCGACCACTTGAGGAGCTTCAATTACGTTTTAAAAAACTTCCTGGTTTATGATGACCTGGATTACATGGGACTTGAGCGCATTTA
>JBAMJR010000226.1:1237500-1367500 GCA_038501785.1 Myoxocephalus aenaeus | reverse complement strand
GGACGCCCCTCCATACGGTGGTGGAGAGCTCCGCTTCTGCCAAACCTCACCGACTTCTTCCTCTTGGAGTCAAGAGCCTCAATGCGTCTTTACACCGAGCAGCGAGGGAGATGGAGGAGAAGAGATGGAGGAGAAGAGACGGAGGAGAAGAGACGGAGGAGAAGAGATGGAGGAGAAGAGATGGAGGAGAAGAGACGGAGGAGAAGAGACGGAGGAGAAGAGATGGAGGAGAAGAGACGGAGGAGAAGAGATGGAGGAGAAGAGATGGAGGAGAAGAGATGGAGGAGAAGAGATGGAGGAGAAGAGACGGAGGAGAAGAGACGGAGGAGAAGAGATGGAGGAGAAGAGACGGAGGAGAAGAGATGGAGGAGAAGAGATGGAGGAGAAGAGACGGAGGAGAAGAGATGGAGGAGAAGAGATGGAGGAGAAGAGACGGAGGAGAAGAGACGGAGGAGAAGAGATGGAGGAGAAGAGACGGAGGAGAAGAGATGGAGGAGAAGAGATGGAGGAGAAGAGACGGAGGAGAAGAGATGGAGGAGAAGAGACGGAGGAGAAGAGACGGAGGGGAAGAGACGGAGGAGAAGAGATGGAGGAGAAGAGACGGAGGAGAAGAGACGGAGGAGAAGAGACGGAGGAGAAGAGACGGAGGAGAAGAGATGGAGGAGAAGAGACGGAGGAGAAGAGACGGAGGAGAAGAGACGGAGGAGAAGAGACGGAGGAGAAGAGATGGAGGAGAAGAGACGGAGGAGAAGAGACGGAGGAGAAGAGACGGAGGAGAAGAGATGGAGGAGAAGAGACGGAGGAGAAGAGATGGAGGAGAAGAGATGGAGGAGAAGAGACGGAGGAGAAGAGATGGAGGAGAAGAGATGGAGGAGAAGAGACGGAGGAGAAGAGATGGAGGAGAAGAGATGGAGGAGAAGAGGAGGTGTTTTGGGGTGGATTTTTTCCCCCCATGTGTTCTATCATAAACCAGTAATGCTGCGTTCACACCAAAAGAGTTGCGAATATTCGGGACACGTTACTCGCGCCTGAAAGGGGGCGTGGCTTATCTCCGTGAAAGCAGATACCGTTTCCTTCATCCACCCTGGAAATAACCACTAGTTCTGCTTCATACTCGTTGTGTAAACATCAAACTCCACGGCGTCTGGGTTCATAATATTATCCGTAGTCACGACAGCGTCTGAATGAAGCGCTACTTCAGGCGGACCGGCAGCCATTTTGATTCAGCAACGGCAAGACGCCGGTGATGACGGGGGGGGGGAGCTTCTCAACGCCGATTGGCTGACGCCACGCAGATTTTTCGGCAGTTAGAAAATGTCAACTCGCACAAATTCGCGTCTGTGCATTGACTTTGCATGTAATCTGCTCGCAGCATGACACATATGCTGTGGTTGAGGAGATTAGTGTGGGGATGCGAACCATTCGCAATTTTTGAGAAGAAATGGCTGATGCATGAATAGTGTAGAAAAGTGAATTATGTGGTGTCAAAAGAAACAGAATAATGATATATGCTCTCTGGATACGGGAGGTTTAGAGAAGTGAAAACAACATCAGACCAGATGTGTCAGAGGGAACATTCAGTATTTAATAAAAGGCCGCTAGTGGGACCAGGCGGGGGCGATTAGTAATCCTGGAGAGGAAATAGTTAGAGAGAAAATTAAGGACGCTTTGTCTCCGTCACGCCGCTGAAGAGCTCCCCGTGTTCATTATTGACAGGTTCACACAGCGGAACGCTTGTTGGCAGTTATCAGATATTCAAAATGTCCAAAAGGCGCATCATGGCCGCCGTTCAGCTGGAGGCGCGCACGCCGCTGGACTCTGGACTGCGTGTGTTCGATTCCTGGCTCAAACCTGCGGCGCCATAATTCCCTTCACTCCACACGTTCCCGAACTTTGGGGGGCGATAAAAAACCCAATAAAACACTAAAACACTGCCGAGAAGTGGTCGCCACCCCCCCAGCCCCTGTCCCAAAAAAAACTCAATTAAAAGCGAACCAACGAGGCGCCGCTGCTCGTACCGACGCTCCCCGGACGGATAAATCACCGTAGTGACGGGTCAGCGGCGCCCAGGCAGATATATGAAGTGACGGTGAGCGGAGCAGATGTACGCTGAGGAGGAAGAGGAGGAGGAGGAAGCTGGAAATGTCATTATAATTAACGCGGGTGTGGGGCCGGACAGTAAGCAGAGGCTCGGCCTCCCCGGATGGTTGCGGGTGCGAATCCCTCGCTGCAGCTGAATAAACCGGCGGAGGAATGCAGAGAACAGCAGCAGAGAAAGTCATTAAGAGAAGGAAGTGATCATGAGGAGATATTATAAGGGTTACAAATGTTTATACATACATACAAAATACAGTATATGTTGTATGTAATGAACAGTTTTAGAATAAGTAACCAATTTAACAATATTATTTTACAGCATTTAAATGTATAATAAATAAAATAATGTGTTTATTTAAGAGGAGACACTACAGGTGAATAGTTCAAATGATTAACTAACAGATATCATCACACTTCTTTAGTTTATTACTCACATTAAGATGATTCTTTTTTGTATTTACAAGTTTTATGAAATGTGTGTTTTTAAATATGTAAATGAGGCTTTAACCTTTTAAATAAGTGCTAATTTGCAGACATCTCCAGAACAGGAATCTGAATATTGGATGAATTCAAATTGTTTCATTTTATTGACGTATTAGAGTCAAATATTAAACACAATTTTTGTTTTAAATGAAATGACTAATGGCTTAAATAAGTGACATATTGTAATAATTATATGCAAACCTAATTGAATATATCTTGTTTTTATACTATAATATAGGAAATATGTAGAGCCTTGTGTATAAAATGTTTTTGCAATAAAGAGTTGGACAATAGACACAAATCTGTGTCACAAAGTGACCGTGAATAAATAAATAAAGCAGCTGACAGACTCCTCGTGTGTGAGGAACTATTCCGCTAACGACACAACGAAGATGGAGATTATGTTCTTGCTCCGAGTGGAGAAGCTTTTATTTTGGCGGTCGTGAGAAACAACTGCAGGTTCACATGAATACTCTGCAGCTTGAATTCGTACTTCTTTTTTTTTTGCCACTTTGATGCGACACGGCGGCGACGTTGTGCTCGTCGTGTCACGTCCCATTCCAGGTCTCTGGTGTTTGGTTACTTCCTGAAATAGTTGCAATCACTCCGGGAACATCAAAACACGACGTTCACGACCGGTAATTTCCCAGAAGACGGGCGACTTCGTGTCTCACCGTCTCCTCGTAACGACGCTCTGGGTTCGCGTCCCCTCTCGTGGCAGCGCAGCATCACTCAGGTCTCTTCGTGTCCTCGGCTGTGGAACCGCAGGGACAGTTCTCAAAAACAACTTCATAAGTCAACGTCTCTGACAGCATGTTGGCCCTGATGATCTACACGGCCCCAGTGCTTTATGGGTAAGACAGATATTTTCCAATAATCCTTCAATCCTTTACAAAGTCATGTGAAAAACATATTTAGTAAATGATGTATTTGAGTAAAGAACAGTTGACTAGTGGACATCACAAGCTGTTGTGTTCTCATAAACTTCATTCTGACGTTTCCATGTAAGATAGTTTGGTTAACGTTGGAAATTAAAACAAAAACACTTCAAAGCTACTTTGTTGCATTTAGTAAAAAACATAGTGGTTTTGGCTTAAAGTGTCCAAAGTTTGAACACTACAAAACCACTTTATTAGTTTTAGTAAAAACAACAACGTCTTGGTTTGACTTGAAATGAAAAACATTCAAACAAAAGAAAAACAAAAATGTGACAAAACTACTTTGTTAGGTTTCGTCAAAAACCCTCAAGGTTTGACTTAAAAAGACAAATAAAACGTTGTTAGGTTTGTAAAAAAATAGTGTAGAAAAGTGAATTATGTGGTGTTAAAAGAAACAGAATAATGATATATGCTCTCTGGATACGGGAGGTTTAGAGAAGTGAAAACAACATCAGACCAGATGTGTCAGAGGGAACTAATTAGGGGACTAGTGCCCTTTTTAGGGCATTAGTCGACTAAAATCACATTATAGTTGATTAGTTTTTTTAAATCCTTTTTTCATGCTTTAGGATTTATGAGCACATCTCTGGTAAACAAAAGATGTAAAGTGATACTAAGGCCTCCGTGTTGGTCTGCAGACGTAAACAGACTCGGAGCTGACGGCTCTTCATGCTCGTCAGCGTCTGCTGCTCCGGCAGGACTTGACCCAACATCCATCTGGACCAGATCCTCTCGGTCTGGACTGCAGCTGGAGCACACACACACACACACACACACACACACACACACACACACACACACACACACACACACATAAATACACAACATATATACGAGGAGGCTCAGATCCAACGCTCCTAATGAAAATTCCACTTTTCTTTTTATTATAAAGCTTTTATTTTTCATAATGATAATGTCTTATGCCAAAGAAATATTTATAATATATAAGACATTTATTCAACATTTCTTTTTGACATCAGACGTTATGTGCTTTACTTTATTCATAATAAATAAATAAATAAAATACATTTTCTCTTTCTTCAAATTTTTACCAGTCATATTTTGTAAAAAAAATCTCATTATTCTTACGTCAGAACATGTCTTTTAGATGAATTGAATATAAAAATCCACTTAATTATTCATTCTTATTGAGTCCATACCACACACAGATGTATGCACACGACATCATAGCATTCCTTGAATGCTGCTTTTCATTCTGACTTAATATAATGTTTAAAACATTTTTTTTTAAAGAGGCAGATTTAAAAAAAAGAGCGTAGGAAAATAAAAGCATCAGAGGTTGAGGTATCTTGACTTTTGGTCCCCAGAAGTGTTTCACAAACTTTGTTTCAGGGACCGACTTTTTTTAAAATGATAAACCATCCAACCAACCGCTTTAGAGTAATTTACTGGCTTTCCATTTCCTCTCATCAGTAAAACAAACCTTTAGGAGATTCAATGGGGTTAGTTTAGGTTACAGTTATCAGAACAATACGAACATCCAGGCTCCCTCGTGTGGCTCAAAGGTGAACTGCAGTTATAAATAATAACTACAAACTACGGAGGAAATTAGCTTGAAAATGTTCCAGCGACCAACCAGTGGGTTCCAACCCCAGTCTTCAGGAGTGAAGAGCTGAAACTCAAAAGAAGAGACCGTACTCCCCTTGATGAGTAAACACATGTTTCACATGAATAATCTATGGAATATCTCTTGGACGTGGCCATTTTTCCTCCCATTCGGCACCATAAATGATGCATTTGCAACTGATTTGCTGGTTTCCACACAAGGAATCCCACAGGGCCTCTTCCCTGCATGCACACAAACACACTGCACGTGCACGCCCTCTCCGTCATGCACACACTCGCTGATGAACAAGCGGGTTGGGCTGAAATGAAAAGGATGACTTCAGTAAAACAATCCTCCGTCACGGAGGCCGAAGGTCTGACGCGCTGACAGCGGCGCTGAGCCGACGCTGCGCATCTATTACACATGTGAGCACACCACGTGCACTAAACACACACACACACACACACACACACACACACACACGGCAGTACTTTTAATGTTAGTTTGAGTCTCAATTCATTAAAAGCAGATTGCAGTTCCTCAACATAATGGTGTCATCTGCATACAAATTACATTTTTTTTATTAGCAACAGTTTAGCAATGTAAATTGTAAATGAAATGGGATCCAATATTGATCCCTGTGGGACACCATTTTGTATATTTCAAAAGCTAGAAAATTACTTGACAGCTAAAGTCTAATTTCTTCCATTACCTCCATGATCTGAATCATTTAGGCCTTTTATGTAAACATATGTTTTTTGATATACGCTCAGACTAAGACACGCCTCCTCCTCTATTGCTGCGTTCACACTTTTTCGCAACGCTTTTACGCAACGCTTTTACGCAAAACTTTTACGCAAAACTTTTACGCAAAACTTTTACGCAATGCTTTTACGCAAAACTTTTACGAAACGCTTTAACGCAACGCTTTTACGCAACACTTTTTCGCAACGCTTTTTCGCCTGAGTTTACTAGCTCGACTTTATGTGGTAAATTCGCTTCATTCACTTTTTCGCTGATTGGCTTTCGCCCAAGTTGAAATATTTAAAAAAGCATTGCAAAAAAGCGGAACAAGCGGAAAAGCGGAACAAGCGGAAAAGCGGAAAAAGCTGAAAAGCGGAAAAAGCTGAAAAGCGGAAACAGAGGAAAAAGCGGGAAAAGCGGAAATTCACGAAGACCATTGCATTGACTTTACATCTAATCTACTCACGCGAATAATTCACACCTCTTTTGGTGTGAACGCAGCTTTACCCTTTAGTCATCATGCAGCTGCACATGGAGGCCTGCAGCACACATGGTGTGTGGGCTGCCTCAGTGAGTCCACAGCATGAAGCAGAATGACAATAACTGTAATATAGTAATAACTGATCGCTCTGTGGTCGCTGCCCCCTCTGATACCGGGAGGTTTGGGGTTTGACTCCCATTGAAGTCGCAGCAAATGAAGATGCCTTTTTTTTTTATTTTGGCCTCCGCTTAAAGAAGGGGAAGCCCTCGCCGCTCTGCGGGGCTGTGGATGTGGGCGTCGGCCATTGCGGTGGTGAAACCAGATGAAACCTTTGCGATTGCCGTGGGACCGGCGTAACCATCACCATCCGCCCGGCCCGCCGAGAGCTCCTTCAGCGCCGGCCCGATACCTCCCTGCAAGCTGCTGCGGATTAAAACATCAAATGTCAAAGATATAAAATGTCTCCTCCTCCGAAAAAAAAGAAAAAAAGAAAGTCATAACACTGAAGGCAGTTTTTTGGGGTGAAATCCTCTCAGATGGTTTCATCTGAAGCAGCTTCCTGTTCCACATCTGCACGGCGAGGAATACCATCGACCTCTCCTTCACTTCCCTGCTTTTAAATGAGAGCAAATTAGGTGTTACAATGTTGCGGCTGTTTTTAGTGGCTGCTGAGAACACACACACACACACACACACACACACACACACACACACACACACACACACATATTTGTACACACCCGCTAATATTCGGGCAGACAGTTTGTTCAGTGTTCTGACTCTTAATCAGTCATCAGGTTGAAGGCGAAGCAGGCGATATATGCAAACACACACACACACACACACACACACACACACACACACGGTCACGCTCACACACACGCTCACGCTCACACACACGCTCAGCTAACTGGTAACAAGGTCACATTGGCGGATCGGGGTTTATTTTGGCCCACGTTGCCGGTCTTTGACGGTTGAATCATTTATTGCTTCAGGTTCTCGTTACTCTGCGTTCGCACATATCTGAAGCTCCGCCTCCGTAGAGAAGTACAGTGTGTGTGTGTGTGTGTGTGTGTGTACACTGAGTACAGGTACATAAACTAAGTACAGGTACATTAACTAAGTACAGGTACATGAACTAAGTACAGGTACATGAACTGAGTACAGGTACATGAACGTGTCTGTGTTAAAAAAGTTATCCAGTAAATCCTGTCTCCCTCAATCCCTCAATTTCGTCGTCGCCATGTTTTGTTTTTTGGCAACCAAAGAACAGAATGTGGACTGAGGAGGAGCGACGTAGAGACGCTGTATACGTCTCTGGTGGTCGACCTGTCAATCACCTTGTAGCCCCGCCCTAAAGCGTCCCATGCTTTATGGTCTGTTTGACTCTAAATGACCATCATTTACTAAATGAACATCATGCTGTATTGAAGAAGACTTGAAACTAGAGATTGAGACATAAACTCATGTTTACAATGTTTACTGAGGGAATACATCAAGAGAAGTAGAGTCATTTATATAGACTTCTATACAACCAGAGGAGTCACCCCCTGGTGGTCAGGAGAGAGAATGCAGCTTTAACACGTGAAGCATATACTTCTATACAACCAGAGGAGTCACCCCCTGGTGGTCAGCAGATAGAATGCAGCTTTAAGACAACCAGAGTCCCTATTATTCTAAAAGGGACCATCATTTACTCAGTGAACATCATGCTGTATTGAAGTTACCAAATATGGTCTCCTCCGTTCATCGGTTGCCGGAAAAAAAACGGCATGTTCGATGGACGTAATCCAAGATGGCGTCCAAAACGTCAGTCCACAAACCACCGGGTGGCGGCACGATGACCACGTCCACTTCCTATCTACATACTGTGGAAAAATGGAGAACGCAAAATAAACAAAGTGACTTTAGTGGCCCAGTATTTAGAAACTATAAGTATTTAGAGTTTTAAAATGGCCGCCACCAACGCCAGCATTTTTTACCGTGTCCTCAGTTTCGCTTCATATTAATGAAAGAAGGAAAAATATCCAGAGGAATCTGACTTTGAGGAACGGTGCAGTCCGGAGGAATTACACCGCGGGGATAAGAAGGATAAACTGTCATCCAAATTGAGTTTGTCTGCGTGACTGGGGGAGGGTAAGAGGGGGTTCATACCCAAAGAGACAGTCATAATCTTTCACGTCGCCGGGAATAAACGAGGGCTGTCAGGCTGACTAATGACCGGGTCTCTGCTGCGGTGGAATCAGGAGAAAGTCCGTCTGCCGATGTCAGTCCTCCTGCGATGGACCCCGGCGCTGATGGATCGGAGGATCTGGCTCTGATTACACGCCGCACTGGCATCCACTCATCCCCCGATCCCTCTTGTTATTCTGGAAACGGGTAATAAACACACACACATACACACACAGACACACACACTCACACACAGTTGCTGCAGCCCTGCAGTCTTCATCAGTTTTGACACTTTCCTCGGGCCTCGCTCTTTGCAGAACGCTCTCTCTCTCTCTCTCTCTCTCTCTCTCTCTCTCTCTCTTCCACCTTTCTTCCCTCCTGCAGCTCGGCTCATCGTGACTTTGAAGAACGCTCTGATGTCACAACGTTTGTATCTGTTGCATTCTGTGGAAGCCTGTTCCCGCCTCACAAAAAAAGAGAGATAAAGTCATAATTATGAGATAATAAAGTCGAATTATGAGATAGAAAGTCATAATTATGAGATAGAAAGTCGAAATTATGAGAGGCATTCAGACTGAGCACCAAAAAGAAAAGCTTTTGTTGTGACTTTTATTTGGTGCCGCTCCGCCGTGAGGAGGACATGGAACTCACGACAGCATCGGGGACATGTGGCTGTGATCAGGAGGAGCGTTTACGACCCCGTGGTGTGAGGCGGACCCGTTTGTTTACATCACTCACAAAAGAGTCTCAGAATACCAGATATCTGACTTCAAGGCTCCGAATGAAATCCAACCCAGTCGCCAAATGTTTTCTGAACTTATTCATATTCGCCTCGGGCCGTTTACACCCCACCAGCTCTGTTCCCTCGTTGGGCTTTTCACATTTACAGTGTCATTATTTTATACAGCTTTAATATCAAAGAACTACAGAGCGAAACAAATATGGAAACACACCAACACAACAATACACAAGGGTCATTTACGCGTTTTAACTTTTGCTGTGAAGGACTTTCTGCCTGGGATTCATTTAATTTCAGCCCTGCATGAAGAAATACATCTAGATCTCTGCAAAGTGGCATGAACGTGTCTGCAGACCATGAATATGTTGAATAAAAAGTAAATACATAACACAATAATAACTACGTGGCTGATTAAAAAAACGTCTCCATGCAATGTATATATATATCCTGTGTGTGGAAACCCCCCGAAAAGCACTGACTTTTACGCTTGTTGTTGCGCTACCTTGTTGCGTTACCTTGTTGCGCTACCTTGTTGCGTTACCTTGTTGCGCTACCTTGTTGCGCTACCTTGTTGCGCTACCTTGTTGCGCTACCTTGTTGCGTTACCTTGTTGCGTTACCTTGTTGCGTTACCTTGTTGCGCTACCTTGTTGCGTTACTTTGTTGCATTACCTTGTTGCGTTACCTTGTTGCATTACCTTGTTGCGTTACCTTGTAGCGTTACGTTGTAGCTTTACGTTGTAGCGTTACATTGTTGTGTTATATTGTTGCGTTACGTTGTTGTGTTACGTTGTTTTGTTACCTTGTTGCGTTACTTTGTTGCGTTACTTTGTTGCGTTACTTTGTTGTGTTACCTTGTTGTGTTACCTTGTTGCGTTACCTTGTTGCGTTGTTACTTTGTTCAGTTACCTTGTTGCGTTACCTTGTTGCGTTGTTACCTTGTTGCGTTGTTACCTTGTTGCATTGTTACCTTGTTGCGTTGTTACCTTGTTGCGTTACCTTGTTGCGTTACCTTGTTGCGTTGTTACCTTGTTGCGTTACCTTGTTGCGTTGTTACGTTGTTGTGTTACGTTGTTGTGTTACCTTGTTGCGTTGTTACCTTGTTGCATTACTTTGTTGCGTTACCTTCTTGCATTGTTACCTTGTTGCATTGTTACCTTGTTGCGTTGTTACCTTGTTGCGTCGTTACCTTGTTGCATTACCTTGTTGCATTACCTTGTTGCATTACCTTGTTGCGTTACCTTGTTGCATTACCTTGTTGCGTTGTTACGTTGTTGTGTTACCTTGTTGCGTTGTTACCTTGTTGCATTACTTTGTTGCGTTACCTTGTTGCGTTGTTACCTTGTTGCATTGTTACCTTGTTACATTGTTACCTTGTTGCGTTACCTTATTGCGTTACCTTGTTGCATTACCTTGTTGCATTACCTTGTTGCATTACCTTGTTGCGTTACCTTGTTGCATTGTTACCTTGTTGCGTTGTTACCTTGTTGCGTTACCTTGTTGCGTTACCTTGTTGCGTTACCTTGTTGCGTTGTTACCTTGTTGCGTTACCTTGTTGCGTTGTTACGTTGTTGTGTTACGTTGTTGTGTTACCTTGTTGCGTTGTTACCTTGTTGCATTACTTTGTTGCGTTACCTTCTTGCATTGTTACCTTGTTGCATTGTTACCTTGTTGCGTTGTTACCTTGTTGCGTCGTTACCTTGTTGCATTACCTTGTTGCATTACCTTGTTGCATTACCTTGTTGCGTTACCTTGTTGCATTACCTTGTTGCGTTGTTACGTTGTTGTGTTACCTTGTTGCGTTGTTACCTTGTTGCATTACTTTGTTGCGTTATCTTGTTGCGTTGTTACCTTGTTGCATTGTTACCTTGTTACATTGTTACCTTGTTGCGTTACCTTATTGCGTTACCTTGTTGCATTACCTTGTTGCATTACCTTGTTGCATTACCTTGTTGCGTTACCTTGTTGCATTACCTTGTTGCGTTGTTACGTTGTTGTGTTACCTTGTTGCGTTGTTACCTTGTTGCATTACTTTGTTGCGTTACCTTGTTGCGTTGTTACCTTGTTGCATTGTTACCTTGTTACATTGTTACCTTGTTGCGTTACCTTGTTGCGTTACCTTGTTTGGTTACCTTGTTGCTTTGTTACCTTGTTGCGTTGTTACCTTGTTGCGTTACCTTATTGCGTTACCTTGTTTGGTTACCTTGTTTGGTTACCTTGTTGTGTTACCTTGTTGCGTTACCTTGTTGCGTTGTTACCTTATTGCATTGTTACCTTGTTGCATTACTTTGTTGCGTTACCTTGTTGCGTTGTTACCTTATTGCGTTACCTTGTTGCGTTACCTTGTTGCGTTACCTTGTTGCGTTGTTACCTTGTTGCATTACCTTGTTTGGTTACCTTGTTGTGTTACCTTGTTGCGTTACCTTGTTGCGTTGTTACCTTATTGCATTGTTACCTTGTTGCATTACTTTGTTGCGTTACCTTGTTGCGTTGTTACCTTATTGCGTTACCTTGTTGCGTTACCTTGTTGCGTTACCTTGTTGCGTTGTTACCTTGTTGCGTTACCTTGTTGCGTTGTTACGTTGTTGTGTTACCTTGTTGCGTTGTTACCTTGTTGCATTACTTTGTTGCGTTACCTTGTTGCATTGTTACCTTGTTGCATTGTTACCTTGTTGCGTTGTTACCTTGTTGCGTTGTTACCTTGTTGCGTCGTTACCTTGTTGCATTACCTTGTTGCATTACCTTGTTGCGTTACCTTGTTGCATTACCTTGTTGCGTTGTTACGTTGTTGTGTTACCTTGTTGCGTTGTTACCTTGTTGCATTACTTTGTTGCGTTACCTTGTTGCGTTGTTACCTTGTTGCATTGTTACCTTGTTGCATTGTTACCTTGTTACATTGTTACCTTGTTGCGTTACCTTGTTGCGTTACCTTGTTGCATTACCTTGTTTGGTTACCTTGTTGCGTTACCTTGTTGCGTTACCTTGTTGCGTTACCTTGTTTGGTTACCTTGTTTGGTTACCTTGTTGTGTTACCTTGTTGCGTTACCTTGTTGCGTTGTTACCTTATTGCATTGTTACCTTGTTGCATTACTTTGTTGTGTTACCTTGTTGCGTTGTTACCTTGTTGCATTGTTACCTTGTTGCATTGTTACCTTGTTGCGTTGTTGTGTTACCTTGTTTCATTGTTACCTTGTTGCATTGTTACCTTGTTGCATTACTTTGTTGCGTTACCTTGTTGCATTGTTACCTTGTTGTGTTGTTACCTTGTTGCGTTACCTTGTTGCGTTACCTTGTTGCGTTACCTTGTTGCGTTACCTTGTTTGGTTACCTTGTTGCGTTACCTTGTTGCGTTACCTTGTTGCGTTACCTTGTTGCGTTACCTTGTTGCTTTTCCTGCCTTGAATGTTCAACACTCATTTATTTTGGCTTTTTCTAACGTCGACGGTCCAATAAACCGCCTCAGAAAAGGTCTCTGTCAGGTTTATGAAATGAGAAACATGGGAACGGTTTGCAGAGTGCAGGTTGCTCACACACAAACCCGAGTTCAGGTCCCAAACAGGTGGAACGCTGCCGTCGGCTCACATGAAGTCAAACTGTAACGTACAGAGCAACTGTTCCACTGCAATAATTACATGAACGATAACAATGTTCATACGGAAGCTGAGGAAGTCCTTTTGATCCCTCCTCCTCCTGTCCTGTCAACACTACAACAGCCAATGAGAAGAGGTGCTGAAACATACGGCCTCCCTGAGGGACACACACACACACACACACACACACACACACACACACACACACACTTGAAGGACATCGAGTCGTAGAAGTAGAGAGATGTCAAAACAAATTACATTTATAAACTGTCCGCCCCTTTTATTTTTTTTAAGTTAACTATTTATGTTCATGAGTTTAGTATTCATTTAATATTTAGTAGAGGTGGATAAAAAAAAAAAAAAAGTAATTTATGACAGAAAATATAATTAGGAAACAGAAGAAATAGCTGTTTTTTAAAGAAAGACGCTCTTTGTGCCTCCATGTTTGTTGACGTTCTGCCGTCAGGTGACCTCCGACCTGTCGGTGACATCATCAGCACCAATCAGATGCCTCGGTTGTTTATTTACCTGTTTGTTTACTGGAATATTCCCATCCCACCAATCATTTTGTCACAAAAGTAGAGCCCACAGGGATTTATTTTATTTGCTTTTTTTGTCAATAGTCCTAAAATATTACATTTTAAATAATGTAACAGAAGAATAGCCAGAGAACGTCAGTTATTTCTGCTTTATGAGGGACAGAAAATGATTATCAAAAAAATGGAAATTTTCCAAATTTGTCGAATACTTTTCTTATTGTTGAAAACATCTTCAGAGTGAATGTGATTTAAAACATCAAAAACGGGATAAATTGTCCAGAAAGTAAATTCACACCAATAACACCTAAATATTGTTATATTGTTATATACAGACACACTGTGTGTAGGCACTTTCCTCCACACACAACACACACACACACACACGCTCACTCACACGATGACATAATGAAATCCAGACTCTCCTCCGGGGAAGCAAACATTGCTTTACACAAAATACTTTCTGGATGTTTATTATGCTTGCCGAGGCTCCGCTCTGAGAGCAGCGGGCCGGTGAGGGAGCGCCGCCGCCGGCTGTGTGCGGTCGGCCCGACAATTCCATCCCTCACACGTCCTCGGCTCAGAATCACACTTTATTATTGCTTTCATCCCTCCGGCCAAACCCTATATCCTCCCAGAGATGGAACTCCTCTCCTCCGCCTCGACATCTGGCGGAGTGTCCGTCCGTTTGTGTCTCTCCTGTCTGCGAGTGACTCATCCATCACTCGTTTGTCCGTCTTCTTCAGCCAACACTCCTCTGTTTGTCGAGCTGTCCGTCATCCGGCTGCGGCGGCCGGCCGGCCGGCCACTTGGGTGGTGGACGTCCCGCGGACTGAGAAGGCCTCCAGTGTCAGAGGGGAGAGCCTGTCTTTCAGCGTCAGGATCCAGAGTCCAGAGGACACACACACACACACACACACACACACACACACGCACACACACACACACACACACACACACACACACACACACACACACACACACACACACACACACACACACACACACACACATCTTTGGCCCCTCACTCAGCAGCTCCACCACCTTCCCATCATGCTTTGCCTGGTTGTATTATGACAGGTGGAGTGTCGGTCGCCACCAGCCGGACTTTCCTCCCAGCGTGTGTGTGCGTGTGTGTGTGTGTGCGTGTGTGTGTGTGTGTGTGTGTGTGTGTGTACATCTACGTATTCTCTGTGAATATAAACGGTGTGTATTCAAGAGTCTGTAGATGTGAACACTTACATGCACTAGATGTGTTAATAATAATAATAATAATAATAATAATAATAATAATAATGATAATGAACAGTATTTATTTATATCATTATACCTTTTAATACGCAGAAACAGAGTGATGTACAATAAAAACAGAACACATTTACAAAAAGAGAATGATATTAACTAAAAGTTCAAAACTAAACACACAGAGATTAAAACAAGCTAAAATGTCATAAAAAATAAATCAAGTAAAGTACTTTATACCAACGAGAGCAGGACGAAGAGAAGGACCATGGAGACGATCACCCAGCAGGAGGTGAGAGGAGGATGGAGGATGAAGAGGAGGAGCAGTAGATGGAGCCTGATGAAGAGGAGGAGAGTGGCTCTGTGGTGAAAGCACAGCGTCTTCACTCGTCTCCTGGTCCCTCTCGCTCCTCTCTGAGATCCGCCGCTGAGTTTCTGTTTCTTCTTCTCCTCTTCAGACTGAGTGATGCGCAGCTGGCTTTCTTTAACACTTTGAGTCCCAGCGAGACTGAAAATAATCTAAAAAACAACAACCAAAAAGGTGTTGTTAAGTTGTTGCGTTACGTTGTTGCGTTACGTTGTTGCGTTACGTTGTTGCATTGTTCTGTTGTTGCGTTACGGTTGCTACGTTACATTGTTGCGTTGTTGCGTTACGTTGTTGTTTACGTTGTTGTTTACGTTGTTGTTTACGTTGTTGAGTTACGTTGTTGCACATTATGTTGTTACTCTATGTTGTTGCGCTTCGTTGTTGCGCTACGTTGTTGCGCTACGTTGTTGCGCTACGTTGTTGCGCTACGTTGTTGCGCTACGTTATTGCGCTTCGTTGTTGCGCTTCGTTGTTGCGCTTCGTTGTTGCGCTTCGTTGTTGCGCTACGTTGTTGCGCTTCGTTGTTGCGCTTCGTTGTTGCGCTACGTTGTTGCGCTACGTTGTTGCGCTTCGTTGTTGCGCTACGTTGTTGCGCTACGTTGTTGCGCTACGTTGTTGCGCTACGTTGTTGCGCTACGTTGTTGCGCTATTATTTTGACACAAGCATTAACCAAATATTTTGTTGCCTAAACCTACCTGATCATTTCACAACGTTAACCATGTGACATTGTGCATTTCTGCACGGCTGATATGAAACATATTTAAGAAACATATTCATGAAACATGTGTTGGGTTGTGAAACGTCGACATCCAGCGTATCCCGTGGTTTTGCAGAAACTTACAGTGCAAACATTTCTTCTTGGCTTCACCTCACACAGCTCCAGCTCCATATTACTCACATATTTAACATGAGATTCACACGCACAAAAATACAGAATTAAACACAGAAGAGAGGAGAGAAAAGAAGAAGAGAGGACCAACATCTTCTGGGTGGCCAGGAAACAGGAGCTGAGGGCTCTCTCTCACACACACACACACACACACACACACACACACACACACACACACACACACACACACACACACACACACACACACACACACACACACACACACACACACACACAAACCCATCTCCCAGCAGTCGGTCTCTGCTCCTCCGACCAGATCTCCCGTCACCCGGGCGTGAGAGAACTGTACCGGTCTCAGGTCTCCAGCATGTGAAACACCAAAGAGCTCGGCCTCAGCGCCTCGGGAAATAATAATGAATATGGAATGATAGTCTGCATTTTGTGCTGCAAATGCAACCAGATGCAAAAGGTGGAGGGGAAGAAAAAAGAAGAAAGATCAGGAGCAGATGTGTGAGAAACAAGAGGTCTGAAGCGGCGGCCAGCGTGCCCTGCAAACATATTGTAACTCTAGCCAGCGTGCAGCATAATCACTTATGCTTCTATATGTATATCGCCACTCTGTAATGAGGTATGTAGGAATAGTTCTGCAGCTGCACGCCTGCCTGGGAAAGTTCACTTGGCCTAGACACAACACCACCCAATTAACATGGAGGCCTCAGACGACGAGGAAACCGCACATGTCTGACACATTTCTGTAGCCGCTGTACATGCGGGGGTGGGAGAGGGAGAGCGGTGATTTGTACATCTTCCTCTCCCATAAGGTGCACGGGGTGCAGACATGCAGGCAGCTGGTGTTCTCTTCAGCAGGGTCGGAGGCTCGTATGACATCCCACCGTACAAATAAGTTACTTCTCATTTTTCAGGCGTTGCGTTACGTTGTTGCGCTACGTTGTTGCGCTACGTTGTTGCGCTACGTTGTTGCGCTACGTTGTTGCGCTAGGTTGTTGCGTTACGTTGTTGCATTACGTTGTTGCATTACATTGTTGCGTTACATTGTTGCGCTACGTTGTTGCGCTATGTTGTTGCGCTACGTTGTTGTGCTACATCGCACCGTAAAATTAAGTTACTATATATATCCTGTGTGTGGAACCCCCCCAAAAAGCACTGACTTTCACGCTTGTCGTTGCGCTACGTCGTTGCGCTACGTCGTTGCGCTACGTCGTTGCGCTACGTCGTTGCGCTACATTGCACCGTAAAAATAAGTTACTCCTCATTTTTCCGCCATTTTTCCTACGATAGTCCAGCAACACATGTTAATTTACACTCGTTACATTAATACGGTCTTTTCAAAATAAACTACCGTCTTCAGAAATTTTCAATTCAATTCAGTTTATTTTGTACAGTCCAAAATATAAAATTACAAATTTGCCTCGGAGGGATTTACAATCTGTACGCGTATGACATCCGTGTCCCGGGACCTCACATTGGATCAGGAAAAACTCCCATAAAAAATTCGAAAAAAAACTTTCACAGGGAAAAAAGGAAGAAACCTTCAGGAGAGCAAACGACAAAACAAATTGTCAGGTTTAGGAAAATATCTTTAAATACTTATTCAGGGTTTTGGCAACAAAACTACTTCGTTAGGTTCAAGAAAACTTGGTGAAACGATTGGTGTTTGGCTTCAAATCACTACGGAAGTTCTTGCCCTGTGTGTTTTTGTGGCCTTTATACTTCCTGGTTCATGATTACTATTCTTATTGTTATTATTAAATTGATTTTGTGGGATGTCCATGATTGATCCTTGGAGGTGAAGCTGCAAACGTTGCATGAGGACAGCCTGAGTTCCTTTGTTAGCTTTCAGCTGAAAAGGAGTTTTCTGGAAAGATGTTACTTGTGAACAAAAGCAAATGTCTGCTCGTCCTTATTATTTTTGTCCCCTTCAGTGTACATTGAACCCCATGTTATTGTTGCCAGTGGTGTGATGCACTTCAGTACAGCAGCAGACTCCTCCCCCCCTCCCTCCCCGTGCAGGAGGCTGCGCTCCATCAGGACCGAACCTCTCGCCAGCTTCTTCCCGTCTGCAGCTCTTCCTCGTCCAAAAGGCCGCGAGCCGCTGACTCCTCTTCACGTTACATTAAAGTCGTTTGGGATTCAATGTTCTTTTTTTGTTAACGCTTTGTACTGTGAACCTTTCCTCAAAAAACAAACTCTGCTCATATTTCCACAGTATTTATTTCTTCACATTCATATATCGATGTTTCTTGATTTTTGCAATACTTAATGTCAAGCACCGACACAACGAAGCAAATTGTTTGTATGTGAAAACCGATTTGACAATTAGCAGCATTCTGAGCTGAAGTTTTCAAAATGTATTGGAATATTTTATAACTTATAACTTATAACTAAAGTGATGGAAAAAGTACTTGGATCTTTAACTAAAGTAAAAATAGAAATAGCATAGTTTACGCCATTACAAGTAAAAGTACTAAATGAAATATTTTGCTTAATTAAATTAAATGCAAGTAATAGCAGCATAATGCACTTAAAATTAAAATAAAAAACACATTCATTATGGTTGCTTTTAAAGGGCTAAATAGTCATTGAATACAGTACTCTTAGTGAATGTACACAGTTATATTCCAATACTGGATATATTTATCTTTATTATGAATAATAATATAAATAATAATAATAATAATAATAATAATAATAATAATAATAATAATAATAATAAACATTTAGGTCTTCTTAACATGACCCCTATTATAACCTTTGGATTTATTGTTAATGAGTTGTATCCTAATTAAGATTAAACTTTTTAAGAATTAATTTGAACTGTTGGATTCAGTTCACAGTGGTGAATAAAAACAACTTTACTTTCCTATTCATCTTCAAATAACAACATAACAGCACACACTATAATAATCTTTTATTCATTCGGCGAATGTTGTACACAACGCGACGAACGGCTGAAACGCAGCTCTCGCATTTTTGTCCCTTCAGAGCCGCCGTAGTGTGATGTCGCAATCCAAGATGGCGCTCCCCGTGCGGACTAGCTTCAAACATCTCCACCGATTCATTCACAAGTTTACTTCCCCTAAAAGATTACTGTCCTCCGGATCCTGTTCCGGGAACAAGGTCGGTGTAAATATGTTGTTACCTGTAAACGTGTCGCGTGACGGCGGCGGGCTGCGACCCCACGTTGACCCCAAAAGGTCTGAAACGTCACCGGCAGTGTGTGTTGTGGCTCTGAGTGTAATTAAGAGTGAATGTGTTCAGAGTTTATATTAACAGTATATTTATATACATGTATACAACTGTTACATATAGTATACATATTGTACTTTTTACTGTCCTACATATGAGAGGTACATATTGTACTTTTTACTGTACTACATCTCAGAAGTAGACATTATACTTTTTGCTGTACTACATGCCAGAGGTACATATTGTATTCTTTTACTGTACTACATGTCGGAGGGAGATATTGTACTTTTTACTACTACATCTCAAAATTTTACTACGACTGCCCTTTTTTTATTTTTTTATTTAAGTTTTTTTATTGACTCTAAATGACCATAATTTACTAAATGAACATCATGCTGTATTGAAGAAGACTTGAAACTAGAGATTGAGACATAAACTCATGTTTACAATGTTTACTGAGGGAATACATCAAGAGAAGTAGAGTCATTTATATAGACTTCTATACAACCAGAGGAGTCACCCCCTGGTGGTCAGGAGAGAGAATGCAGCTTTAACACATGAAGCATAGACTTCTATACAACCAGAGGAGTCACCCCCTGGTGGTCAGGAGAGAGAATGCAGCTTTAACACATGAAGCATAGCCTTCTATACAACCAGAGGAGTCGCCCCCTGGTGGTCAGGAGAGAGAATGCAGCTTTAACACATGAAGCATATACTTCTATACAACCAGAGGAGTCACCCCCTGGTGGTCAGGAGAGAGAATGCAGCTTTAACACATGAAGCATAGACTTCTATACAACCAGAGGAGTCGCCCCCTGGTGGTCAGGAGAGAGAATGCAGCTTTAACACATGAAGCATATACTTCTATACAACAGAGGAATCGCCCCCTGGTGGTCAGGAGAGAGAATGCAGCTTTAACACATGAAGCATATACTTCTATACAACCAGAGGAGTCGCCCCCTGTTGGTCAGGAGAGAGCATGCAGCTTTAACACATGAAGCATATACTTCTATACAACCAGAGGAGTCACCCCCTGGTGGTCAGGAGAGAGAATGCAGCTTTAACACATGAAGCATAGACTTCTATACAACCAGAAGAGTCGCCCCCTGGTGGTCAGGAGAGAGAATGCAGCTTTAACACATGAAGCATAGACTCTTGTTTTTATTATGTTTCATGAATGATGGTAGACGAAACTCATTTTTTTAAACAATAGTTTATATTCTATAAACTATGAGTGTTGCTGGAGTTTTGACCTTTTCTGTGCATTCGACTGGCAGCAGCTTTGTGCGAGAATTCAATCCTCTTTTTCATTTCTTCTGGGGTGGACGCCAACGTGCAGCACTTCTTTGCAATGGATAAGTATTATTTTCAGGCGTCGTCTACTACCGTGTCCTCGTAACTTTGTGGAGAATACTGGTGGAGTTGTTGCTGGAGGTTTTGGAATTTAAAGCCGCTGAAAGGTGTTGTGAGACTTAAAACAGCAAAGAGTGAAGGGTTCTCCTTCCTTTCGGGTGCAGATGAAAGCAAACATGGTTACGCCCCGATCCCCGGGGGAAGGGCATTCTGGGAAATGGAGGAAATCAGAAGCAAAACGTGGTTCTCTGTGTCATCGCATGAATTCAACATGATGCATTGGTTATTTAGGTTTTTACAAAAGCCACAAAATAGTTTTACTTGTTATTAAGGATCTATTTGTTTCATTTTTATGGTTCCAACATGAATTTAAATTGCACCTTTAAACTATTTTTTTATTAGGATTATTCTGTGGCAGCTTTCATTTGTGACTTTCTCTTTCTCTCTCCTCGTCTATCTTGAGTTTATTCGCTGCAGTTTCCTCTCCTCGTCTGGCATGTGACATCATATCCTCAGTAGCACTTTTTTTTTATTTTTATTTTAAAGGTGCCTATAACTCAGCGGAGAGTTTTCCTCTCATTGCACGGCCGCCGCCTCGGAGAAGCAAATGGGGTGTGAAGTCAAACAACGAGTCCCCCGGCCCGCGTAAGAACAACCGGCGTGTTTCGGTACAACAACGCTGCTAATTATTGAGCCGTTCTTGCATAAAAAAAAAAAGTCACCCGTCTGTCCAAAAGCTCCGTTGTGCCGGTTGATGGACGAGCTGTAATACAGTACGCACGTTCACAGTCTGTGTTGTGTTAAGGCGAGGCCTCTGGAGAGGCCGGAGAGGTGTGCGACGAGAGGAGGGCTCGAAAAGCATCACAGCGGTGCTTCATTACCAGCAATAACAGCAGCAATGAAGTGTTGCTTTTCATTTGTTTTACCTTTTTTCTCCAAATGCGAGTGCAAAAAAACCACCGGCGAGCTCACAATGCCCCGGAGGTGTGATGTGCGTCAATCGAGACGCTGGAAAATTGTGTTTAAAAAAAATAATAATAAATAATAAAAATGTCGCTGGACCTCAGCGGACTGACACAAAGATGAAGTGCGACATTTGTCTCTGACGTTTAAAATATATGTTTGTGAGGCAGCTGCGTGTGTGTGTGTGTGTGTGTGTGTGTGTGTGTGTGT
This sequence comes from Myoxocephalus aenaeus, assembly GCA_038501785.1. NCBI lineage: Eukaryota > Metazoa > Chordata > Actinopteri > Perciformes > Cottidae > Myoxocephalus > Myoxocephalus aenaeus. The sequence continues at coordinate 1,345,961 of JBAMJR010000226.1, read as the reverse complement.
GTGCTTTTTAAATCTAGTCACTTGTGGTTCAAATTAGCTGTTAATGTCTGCTCATAAAATCCAATGTGACACAGCAGATTAAAAGATGTGGTTTTCATAGAGTCATGAATACTTCACACTTTCAACCCGCAGCTGAAAAACACGACATGTTCCTTTATTTGTTTTCATAATAATAATAAAAATGAACCGCAGCTGAATGTCTTCAAATCTTTGGGGAAGTCGCACGTCTTAAATGATGTTTTCTAAATTCCGTTCACTGTAATCGGGGCCAGAAGTGTTTTTTGAATGTTTTGTCGTCTCTTAAGTGAACTTCTTGTGTCCTGCGGATGAAGCAGGAGATGCATTTTGTGGTTTTTGTTTCTCTGCTGATGTTCGTTCCTCCAAAAGTCTCTCAGAAAGTCGTTCACCCCAGAAAGCCGATCGGGTATCGGCCGGTACGCCGATCAATATCACGCGATCGCATCGTCTATCGGCTCGTTTCTGCTGCAGGGGAACGACGACACGTGTCGCTACTGAGCGTGTGCAAACTGACGCTACACACCTGAAGGGTAGACTCGCTCGTGCACTGTGTTTTTCTCTGATGACGCAACGTTGTGAAGAACAAATCTGCGTGGTAATCGGCCGGAGGAGAGCTAGCTAACGTTAGCCGTTAGCTGTTAGCAGCCGGAGGACAGCACAGTCCTGTTTGGCTAAATAACCGAGCTAACGGCTAACGCTAACGGAGGTTGCATTGAATTACATTAGGATGCGTTCAAGCTCTATTCAGTAGAAATGAGATCAATTATCATTTTATCATGATGTGTTAAAGAAACTTGAATAAATCCAGTTGTCTGAAGAACAACAGATGTTATTGAGGGAATTATGGGCTGTTTTAACTTCCTAACAATAACTCAAAGCAGCTTATAATACATCATTAAAAGAGTCTTTTCAATCGAAGCAAATATTTAAATAAAATTAAAATTAACTATTTCCCAGAATATATTTAAAAAGATTAATGCATAAATAATATTTATATTTTTTTCTGTATTTTTATTTCAATATTTGCTTTGATTTCAACTATTATTTCAATTTCAAACGTTTTTTTTTTTTAGGGTTTTAATGCACCGGTGTCGGATTGGTTCTGAAAAACGCAAGCTCGGGTATCTGAATCTAAAAAATGGTCCGGAAATTAATCTTTTGATTAATTAACTGGCATAAATGAATCAAACCTGAGTTAATTAGTTGTGCGTTCAACCCGACCGCCTCACGCCTGCGGTCCAGTTATCCACTGATGTCCGTCATGTCGGCCCCCGGCTCCAGGAAACAGGAAGTGACTTCTAATTCTCCTCTCTGTTCTCCTCGGCCTCCAAATTCACTTACTACTCGGGTGTCGGCTAAAACCATTAGAGCTGCTCCCAGAGAGAGAGAGAGGAAACATGGCCGCCCCTTTGAGGACGTTCATTAACGGCCCCTATTTATTTTCAACTGTCAGAAAAGCCCCTCTAATTCTCAGCAGTCCCGTCCCGTGTAATTGGGTCTGTCGTAGCCGCTCGGCCCCAAAGAAACTATCCCACATGTCAACATTCTCATTCTGGCGTCGTGGAATTACGGAATCCGTCTAAGTCCGTGCCACTGATCCCGCAGCACTTTTAATTAAAACGTACTAAAAGTTTCTGGTGTCTTTGACGCCGCGGGAGGAAATGACCGGACTCTTCAGAGACGAGCTGCCGGAGGGCCGTAATTACATATTGATGAATTTATGAAGTGCTTGTGCCGTTTAATTTAGTATTATTATTATTTTTTGCTGCGTTGCAACTTTTTTAACGTGTTTCTTTTGGGGGCATCGTCGGCGCTCCTGTCAGACGTTTGTTTCCCGCGAGCGAAATTAAAATCGCACACGTCGAGGAGGAGGAGGAGGAGGAGGAGGAGGAGGAGGAAGTGGTTTAATGAAACTATTTGAAACCATTTGGAAGGAAACAGTAGCTCTGGCATGAACGTGTTTATCTTAACAGCGAGTTCAGCTCTGCGGCTGCAGCTGCACAGCTGCTGTGCACGTGATGCGATGGAGCGGCTCTGAGCCTGCAGCCGGCGGTACCGGTCCAGAGCTGATCGGTGCTCTGAGGGGAAGCTAACGACATGCTGCAGAACCTTATCAGGGTTCTCACGGTCATGGAGAACCTGGAAAGGTCATGGAGTTTTAAAATGGTTATTTCCAGGCCTGGAAAAGTCCTTGAAAAAAAAAAAAGCCCAAAAGTTTAGTAAAGGTCATGTAAATGTGTTATATTCATGTGTTCTTGTCGTTCATTTACGCTGAGTTTGAAATAATGAATATGCTTTTAAAAGAAAGACTCAAAATATAAGCAGGCATACATACAGGCATCTATATAAATGTTTATTCTTTTAATCAAACTATTGTCTCATTCATTTGAGTCATTTAAGGTTTACTGTATGCTTTGTATTCTCATTGTTAGTTTAAATACTACATTTACTCACTTTTTACTGTTTACACCCAGATTTCACCAAATTTAAAGTCATGGAAATTTGGTTAAACGTCATGAAAATGTGGTGAAATTTGGTGAAAAGTCATGGAAATTTGGTTAAATGGAAATTTTGTTAAAAGTCATGGAAATGTGGTTAAAAGTCATGGAAATTTGGTTAAAAGTCTTGGAAATTTGTTTAAAAGTCATGGAAATTTTGTTTAAAGTCATGGAAATTTTGTTTAAAATCATGGAAATTTTGTTTAAAATCATGGAAATTTTGTTAAATGGAAATGTGGTTAAAAGTCATGGAAATGTGGTTAAAAGTCATGGAAATTTGGTTAAATGTCTTGGAAATTTGGTTAAAAGTCTTGGAAATTTGTTTAAAAGTCATGGAAATTTGGTTAAATGGAAATTTGGTTAAAAGTCTTGGAAATTTGGTTAAAAGTCATGGAAATCCATTGGTCAGAATGTATATGAACCCTGGATTGTTTTTTTAATCCACAATGCAAAAACCTTTATTCACAAATATTAACAGCAAGTGTGAGAGAATATTTTCCAGCTCAGTTTGAACACATCCGGGTGTTTTGCACATTGCCGTTCAGCATAAATCAGGAACAAGTCTTCAAAGTGGAGCTTTTATTAGATGTTTTATTTTAGTGCGACATGGAGTATTTCCGCGGTTTTAACGTCTTGTTACATCAGCGGTAACGTGACACCGGAGCTGGTACAGTATCAGTTGTCAGTGTTTGTCACTTCTCATAAACTAGAGAGGTCGTTAAAGCTTCCTGTCTTGAGAACCCCCCCCCCTCCCCCGCCGCATGGAAGTCTGCAGCCCGTTAGGAGCTGCAGGCCGGCGCTGCCTGGTTATTTTTGGAGCACCGTCTGCGGGGGAGTGCTGTTTTTTGAAGGGCCTCCAGTCCCATTAATCAGCCGGAGGGACCCCACGGCGCGAGCGGGCCCCGAGCCCTGGCCCGCCACACTGCAGCGTTCTGTTCCCGTACCCCCGCTCTCCGCACAGTGTGAAGCTCAGAGGAACCTCATCAATCTCACCTGTCCCACACGTCAGCCGCAGATTTAATCAAACGCTCCTTTCGGGGGCCTTTCGCCTCTGCTCCCCTTGCAGCACGGAGGAGGAAAAAGAGTCCTGACTGGGCTATAGTCACACTTTTATTCTTATTTATTTATTTATTTATTTATATATATATATATATATTACCACATTGCCTCCTCCAACGCCGCCTCCTTCCTTTCTCCGGCTTCATTTTGTTGCCGTGTGCCTTCTTGTTTTCTCTGTGGTGGAATCACTTTGTTTCAAGCTGTGGCATGCACCCACTTTGGCTAAACACACACACATGCTTTTAAGGATAAAGGCGGGGGGGTAATACACTAAACCCCATTTCCTTTTCGATACCTCACTGAAGTGCAGCGCTGCTGGTCGCCGGCGTTAACAGGTCCCAAAGTGAGGAGTCGGAAGAGCGAGATGAAGAGGAGTCGGGGCGGAGGTGCGTCCAGGTGCGTTCCAGCATGGTGCCGGTGTTAATGGGGTACGGGGCGGAAGAGGAACACTGAACCCTGTGTGTCGGGACGCCCAGCAGGGGGGAGAAAATAACCCCGCATCTCGGCCTTTGGTCCAGATCTGCAGCTCCGGACCGGCCCACAAAGAGCCGATGGTGTCGCTCACAGCGTGGGCGCGCGGGCCCAGGTTGTTTTTTCGAGATGTGTTGAAATTGGCGCTGGTAAAATGGCTGTCGCAGCTCTAAGGTCCAACTCTAACCCAAATCATAGCTCAATATGTGAACATTCTCTAACCCAAATCATAGCTCAATATGTGAACATTCACTAACCCAAATCATAGCTCAATATGTGAACATTCACTAACCCAAATCATAGCTCAATATGTGAACATTCACTAACCCAAATCATAACACAATATGTGAACATTCACTAACCCAAATCATAGCACAATATGTGAACATTCACTAACCCAAATCATAGCTCAATATGTGAACATTCACTAACCCAAATCATAGCTCAATATGTGAACATTCACTAACCCAAATCATAGCTCAATATGTGAACATTCTCTAACCCAAATCATAACACAATATGTGAACATTCTCTAACCCAAATCATAACACAATATGTGAACATTCTCTAACCCAAATCATAGCTCAATATGTGAACATTCACTAACCCAAATCATAGCACAATATGTGAACATTCACTAACCCAAATCATAGCACAATATGTGAACATTCTCTAACCCAAATCATAACACAATATGTGAACATTCTCTCTGCGAAGGTTGACTTTGATAAAGTGAAGCAGAACAAAGTTAGAGAGGGTTTAGAACAGAGAACATTCAGGCGAGGTCTCCAACATTTGCATTGGGGCACATTTGAATTTGTTCAAACCATATATTTCACTTGTATATTACTTAAGGTGTTCAATACATCCAAATACAGCAGTTTTGGGCTTTTTTTTTCTTCATAAAACAAGCTTTGATTTACAGTTTTATATAACAATCACTCAGTGACTGCTCGGTCACATCAATGGTGAATCTCAAGTTCCTGCTCTTTGTTGTCAAAACAACTTTCCAGTGACGCAGTTTCCCTCCAACATTTAAGCCTTAATTTATTCTGAAATATGAAAGATAACATTTTTGGTCTTTCAGTAAATTGGTCTGTTTGTAACACCGTCCCCTCAGAGAACGCGTTCCCAACGCCTGAAATGGAGGATCAGGCTCCAGAGAACAAGACAATCAACTACTGAAAGAGGAAATTAAAGAAAGATGTGAAAGATCTTGAGCTTCAGACGACGGTAGTCAACAGCGCGAGACAAATTATTATTATTATATACAGTATATATATATATATATATTTATTTTATTAATTATAAAAAGGTTTTCATGCGTCTGGTCTCGGAGCGTTTTTGTTTTACATTGACGTGATGAATCCAACGTTTGTCCTTCAGTTCCCACAACAAAGTGGATCTACGAAGAGAAAAGAAGAGGAAATGTTGTTTCATTGGAATCCTGGAAGCAGATTTCCTCTGAAACTGTGTGGAAAGAAGAAGAAGAAGAAGAAGAAGAAGAAGAAGAAGAAGAAGACCGTCGTTTGTTCTTTAAACAAAGTGAATGTTTTCCATTTATTAATGCAGCTCGTCGGTCTTTAACGTGAGCCGTCACATTCGTATTGGACGGACACCTTAACTTAGCTTAACTCATGTTGATGTAGCAACATGTTTGCAGACGACCTCCGTCCCACAGGAGGTGACCACACACACACACACACACACACACACACACACACACACACACACACACACACACACACACACACACACACAGACAAATGAACACGTATTCCCGTAAAGGTGCCGTGAGTGTGAAAACATGGCCTTTTTGTGTGTGTGTGGTGTATATAACCTTCTAGCTTGTTGGCGTTAATGACACACACACACACACACACACACACACACACACACACACACACACACACACACACACACACACACGGTGTGTAATGCCTTCAGCATATGGCAGACGTGGATGAAGCTTTCGTCACCATGTCGATGATGTAATGCAACAGCCTGTCAAGAGTCGGACATATGAGGAAGAGAACAACCAGCGTGTTTTGCATTTGGGTATAAATAAATGGCTCTATAGCGCCACCTATAGTTGTTTTTCTGTTAAAAAGCCCACACTTATCGCTCCTTATGGCCGCTTGACTTGAAATTGTCCAGTTACGTCTGCTCTACAAAAAAAGTCAATCAGAGCATTAAGCTCCGCCTACTTAGATTTTTCACCACTTTGAATTTTGTGAAAAACACATTATTGCGAACTCCTCAGACGCGTGTCTGATTGATACCAAATTGTCTGTGGGTCATTATTGGATCTATGTCATCAAACATTTTCAAAATCTTGTTGATCTCATTGTTCTTAGAAGATATGGACCAATGAACCTCTAAGGGGCGTGGCTTAGTACATCAATCCTCATAACATCCAAATCACTTGGCCTATCATCACCAAATGTGTAGCATATGTTCACATCGCATCCTTTAACTTACCCTGTGGTTTTCATTCTATTCAGACACTTTTGCTGATATATTTCACATTGTCATAGCGCCACCTACTGGCAAAAGGAAATTACATGTTTTATATTTTGATGTATTACTTCTAGCCAGTTGACCAGATCAGTCGCAAAGTAAAACCATAACACATTGATGATACTTCATCATGAATATTGTAAGTTTTCTACTACCCGTAGCTTACTACTACTACAACTGACTATACTACCATTACTACTACTGAATCTACTACTACTGCTAACTTCTACTACTACTGACTCTACTACTACTGACTCTACTACTACTGACTCTACTACTACTGACTCTACTACTACTGACTCTACTACTACTGACTTTACTACTGACTCTACTACTACTCACTCTACTACTACTGACTCTACTACTACTGACTCTACTACTACTGACTCTATTACTACTGACTCTACTACTACTGACTTTACTACTACTACTGACTTTACTACTACTGACTTTACTACTGACTCTACTACTACTCACTCTACTACTGACTCTATTACTACTGACTCTACTACTACTGACTACTACTACTACTAACTACTACTACTACTGACTTTACTACTACTGACTTTACTACTACTACTGACTTTACTACTGACTCTACTACTACTCACTCTACTGCTACTGACTTTACTACTACTGACTTTACTACTACTGACTCTACTAGTACTGACTCTACTACTACTGACTCTACTACTACTGACTCTATTACTACTGACTCTACTACTACTGACTCTATTACTACTGACTCTACTACTACTGACTCTACTACTACTGACTCTACTACTACTGACTCTACTACTACTCACTCTACTACTACTGACTCTACTACTACTGACTCTATTACTACTGACTCTACTAGTACTGACTTTACTACTACTACTGACTTTACTACTACTGACTTTACTACTGACTCTACTACTACTCACTCTACTACTGACTCTATTACTACTGACTCTACTACTACTGACTACTACTACTACTAACTACTACTACTACTGACTCTACTACTACTGACTTTACTACTACTGACTTTACTACTGACTCTACTACTACTCACTCTACTGCTACTGACTCTACTACTACTGACTTTACTACTACTGACTCTACTAGTACTGACTCTACTACTACTGACTCTACTACTACTGACTCTACTAGTACTGACTCTACTAGTACTGACTCTACTACTACTTTTAATCACCTTAGTGATTCAAAGTTATCAAAAGTTTTACGTTTGAAGGAACAGCATAGTCGTGACGTGGCGGCCATTTTGAATGAATGAATTTCCATTAAACAAGCTCATGTAATGAAATTAAAGAAAGATGTGAAAGATCTTGAGCTTCAGACGACGGTAGTCAACAGCGCGAGACAAATTATTATTATTATATACAGTATATATATATATATATATTTATTTTATTAATTATAAAAAGGTTTTCATGCGTCTGGTCTCGGAGCGTTTTTGTTTTACATTGACGTGATGAATCCAAAGGTGCCGTGAGTGTGAAAACATGGCCTTTTTGTGTGTGTGTGGTGTATATAACCTTCTAGCTTGTTGGCGTTAATGACACACACACACACACACACACACACACACACACACACACACACACACACACACACACACACACGGTGTGTAATGCCTTCAGCATATGGCAGACGTGGATGAAGCTTTCGTCACCATGTCGATGATGTAATGCAACAGCCTGTCAAGAGTCGGACATATGAGGAAGAGAACAACCAGCGTGTTTTGCATTTGGGTATAAATAAATGGCTCTATAGCGCCACCTATAGTTGTTTTTCTGTTAAAAAGCCCACACTTATCGCTCCTTATGGCCGCTTGACTTGAAATTGTCCAGTTACGTCTGCTCTACAAAAAAAGTCAATCAGAGCATTAAGCTCCGCCTACTTAGATTTTTCACCACTTTGAATTTTGTGAAAAACACATTATTGCGAACTCCTCAGACGCGTGTCTGATTGATACCAAATTGTCTGTGGGTCATTATTGGATCTATGTCATCAAACATTTTCAAAATCTTGTTGATCTCATTGTTCTTAGAAGATATGGACCAATGAACCTCTAAGGGGCGTGGCTTAGTACATCAATCCTCATAACATCCAAATCACTTGGCCTATCATCACCAAATGTGTAGCATATGTTCACATCGCATCCTTTAACTTACCCTGTGGTTTTCATTCTATTCAGACACTTTTGCTGATATATTTCACATTGTCATAGCGCCACCTACTGGCAAAAGGAAATTACATGTTTTATATTTTGATGTATTACTTCTAGCCAGTTGACCAGATCAGTCGCAAAGTAAAACCATAACACATTGATGATACTTCATCATGAATATTGTAAGTTTTCTACTACCCGTAGCTTACTACTACTACAACTGACTATACTACCATTACTACTACTGAATCTACTACTACTGCTAACTTCTACTACTACTGACTCTACTACTACTGACTCTACTACTACTGACTCTACTACTACTGACTTTACTACTGACTCTACTACTACTCACTCTACTACTACTGACTCTACTACTACTGACTTTACTACTGACTCTACTACTACTCACTCTACTACTACTGACTCTACTACTACTGACTCTACTACTACTGACTCTATTACTACTGACTCTACTACTACTGACTTTACTACTACTGACTTTACTACTGACTCTACTACTACTCACTCTACTACTGACTCTATTACTACTGACTCTACTACTACTGACTACTACTACTACTAACTACTACTACTACTGACTTTACTACTACTGACTTTACTACTACTACTGACTTTACTACTGACTCTACTACTACTCACTCTACTGCTACTGACTTTACTACTACTGACTTTACTACTACTGACTCTACTAGTACTGACTCTACTACTACTGACTCTACTACTACTGACTCTATTACTACTGACTCTACTACTACTGACTCTACTACTACTGACTCTACTACTACTGACTCTATTACTACTGACTCTACTACTACTGACTCTATTACTACTGACTCTACTACTACTGACTCTACTACTACTGACTCTACTACTACTGACTCTACTACTACTCACTCTACTACTACTGACTCTACTACTACTGACTCTATTACTACTGACTCTACTAGTACTGACTTTACTACTACTACTGACTTTACTACTACTGACTTTACTACTGACTCTACTACTACTCACTCTACTACTGACTCTATTACTACTGACTCTACTACTACTGACTACTACTACTACTAACTACTACTACTACTGACTCTACTACTACTGACTTTACTACTACTACTGACTTTACTACTGACTCTACTACTACTCACTCTACTGCTACTGACTTTACTACTACTGACTTTACTACTACTGACTCTACTAGTACTGACTCTACTACTACTGACTCTACTACTACTGACTCTACTAGTACTGACTCTACTAGTACTGACTCTACTACTACTTTTAATCACCTTAGTGATTCAAAGTTATCAAAAGTTTTACGTTTGAAGGAACAGCATAGTCGTGACGTGGCGGCCATTTTGAATGAATGAATTTCCATTAAACAAGCTCATGTAACTCCTCTGGAAATCAAATCTGTCCCAAACTTGCCATGCTTAATGAAATTCACGGCCTGAGTATGTCAACAAGCCAATTTTCACTCAGAGTCATAGCGCCACCTACTGGCAACAGGAAGTTGGTGCTATGTGACAAACAGCTTCCTGCGCAAAGGTGAGCGGGCCCGGACAATTTAATGTATTGATGTTTCAGGTCTCTATCAAGTTGTTTTGACTCTAAAAGCTACACCTCTTAACACAGGAAGAGAAACACGTATTTTGAATGTTTTAATTATTTCTCTTGCACGGGTTTTAAAATGGCGGCCTGTGGCCAAAGTATGCCGGATGATAATATATTTATGACTCTTGGCCTCGCCGCGTGTTCATGACCAACGTTTAATCGCTTTACACCATTCGCTGTCTCCTCTGTCATCGTCGCTGTTCTGGATTTACTGCGCTCCCTTCCAGCACCCATGAAGTCTCTTTTTAAACATGTAGCGTGGAGAGGTGTCGGCCTGAAGGCGGTGGAGGAGGAGGAGGCGGCGTTGTGCGTGCATGGTGGCGCGATTGCCCGGTGGCTGCTTAGCCGCGGCGTTGACTCTCATTTGACACTCGATTGGCTCAAATGACACCATTACCATGTCTGCGTGGCTAATGGCTTCCCCCGGGGGGCGCCGCAGAGGGGGGAACATGCGTTTGGTGTGTCAGCTCGAGGTGAGAACACACATGAGCCAGACTTGGGGGAGGGGAGGCGGGGGCCCGTCCACACCCAAATCAATCCTGACACCTCTTAAGAGGCTCTCAGCATCAATGGCACACCAGTGCAATTACCCCGTCGGTAATGACATAAGCACCCAGTTCCTTCCTGCCTCTCTCTCTCTCTCTCTCTCTCTCTCTCTCTTTCGCCGGGCAGCGACCCGCTCCCTCAGGGCAGTAGATGGAGACTTTGTGGACCGATACGCTGACCTCAGAACAGTTGTTATTCAAGCTCTGGGGCCTCCGCTGGTGAGAGAGCAGCTGCTATCTGATCTCGGCGTCCCTCAGTCGGATTGGATGTGGCGTCGCTCGGGCTCGCTGTCAAGATAGCCGATTTCTCCGCAGCGTCCGAAGAGGATATCCTCCGAAAAAGGCCTCGGGTTTTAATGATCGGTTGAGATAAACTTGAGGGATCCCCAGTCAGCTCTGAGGCGATAACGCTCGTCCGTCCAGCTGTTGCTGTTTACGACCCGTCAACACGTCTCACGTCAAGCTGAAACAAACTTGACCTCGTCACACTTGTGGGTCATTTATTTTGAAGGAGATTAAACGTTTGTTACAAAATCAACCTCCACGTAGTCTCAACGACTGTTGGATGGATTGCCGTGAAAGTTTTGGTGGCGGACATTCGCGGACCCCGGACTGGTTTGTGGACCGATGTTATGAAGCCTTAAGTTTGACGCCGTCGCCATGTTGTTGTTTTTTTTGCAACCAATAATCAGAAGTGACTGTAGTGAATGTAATGAGGAGGAGTGACATAGAGACGTCGTAAACGTCTCTGGAGTCGACCTGTCAATCACCTTGTAGCCCCGCCCTAAAGCGTCCCCTGCTTTATGGTCTGTTTGACTCTAAATGACCATAATTTACTAAATGAACATCAAGCTGTATTGAAGAAGACTTGAAACTAGAGATTGAGACATAAACTCATGTTTACAATGTTTACTGAGGGAATACATCAAGAGAAGTAGAGTCATTTATATAGACTTCTATACAACCAGAGGAGTCGCCCCCTGGTGGTCAGGAGAGAGAATGCAGCTTTAACACATGAAGCATAGACTTCTATACAACCAGAGGAGTCACCCCCTGGTGGTCAGGAGAGAGAATGCAGCTTTAACACATGAAGCATAGACTTCTATACAACCAGAGGCGTCGCCCCCTGGTGGTCAGGAGAGAGAATGCAGCTTTAACACATGAAGCATAGACTTCTATACAACCAGAGGAGTCACCCCCTGGTGGTCAGGAGAGAGAATGAAGCTTTAACACATGAAGCATAGACTTCTATACAACCAGAGGAGTCGCCCCCTGGTGGTCAATAGAGAGAATGCAGCTTTAAACATGAAGCATATACTTCTATACAACCAGAGGAGTCGCCCCCTGGTGGTCAGGAAAGAGAATGCAGCTTTAACTCATGAAGCATAGACTTCTATACAACCAGAGGAGTCGTCCCTTGGTGTTCAGGAGAGATAAAGCAGCTTTAAGACATGAAGCATAGACTTCTATACAACCAGAGGAGTCGCCCCCTGGTGGTCAATAGAGAGAATGCAGCTTTAAACATGAAGCATATACTTCTATACAACCAGAGGAGTCGCCCCCTGGTGGTCAGGAAAGAGAATGCAGCTTTAACTCATGAAGCATAGACTTCTATACAACCAGAGGAGTCGCCCCTTGGTGTTCAGGAGAGATAAAGCAGCTTTAAGACATGAAGCATAGACTTCTATACAACCAGAGGAGTCACCCCCTGGTGGTCAATAGAGAGAATGCAGCTTTAAACATGAAGCATAGACTTCTATACAACCAGAGGAGTCGCCCCCTGGTGGACACTACAGAGAATGCCCCCCTCCACACCAACAAGGACTTGATCCGTCACCACCTTGTCACCTGTGAGTTGGATCAACGGGGGCCAACCCACAGCGCCGCATCTCTGCCGGGAACTGCACCCGGGCCTCCACGGCGGGCAGGCGCATGTGCGTCACCAAACACTTTGTCTTTCTAGCTGCCCAACAAAAACACAGAGCGTCTCTGTGTGTTTCTGCTCCATCGAAAAATCCCAAATGTACTGTGTAACCGGCTGTCGGCGGAGAAGCCCTGAGGGTGCCGCTCCTGCCCTCTAATTGCATCATGTGGCGCTCGGTGCCACAAGCGGTGGTTGAGGCGACTCCTCTTCCAGCGGAGGCCGATTTCTTTTCTTAAAAAGCCAAAGTTCAGCGGGTGCGGGCCCGACGCCAGAAGCAACGAGGCGGCGGTCGGGCCCGACCAGGCTCTGCAGAGAGAGAAACGCAATGTTTGCCCAGCGGTGTGAGGGAGAGCGCTGCTATTCTGGCTCCAGTTAAACACGGTTAACATGTTGGTGATCGGACGGTGTTTTTATGGTCCTGCCTCCCCCTCCTCTTCCACTGTCCTCCCCCGGAGGCCTTGAAGTTGGCCGGACGGATGTTTTAATTGTTATCGTTGGCCGGCGAGGCGATGCATTCTTCGTGCTGGACGTGTTTGGGGGAGAACGGAGGTGCTATCCACGGAGTTAGCATCTCGGTAACACAAGCGTGGCGGCTGCTGGCTCCACAAACCTGCCAATAGTTTAACACGGACACTTCGGTCTCTGCAGGCTTCCTCACCTTTGCACCTTCTCTCCAAACACGAGTTTCTCTTTTCTTTTCCTCTTGTCGTGGTGTAGGATTTAAAATCATTACTGCGTTGATTTTGATGTCTTAGACACTTTAATGCGCTATTAAATGTGAATAAATCCACCCTGAGCATGTTCCCCTTCTTCTCCAGGAGCCTCCGGCAGGTGGACGCGTGTTCTCGGGGATCCAGCCGACCGGGGTGCCCCACCTGGGCAACTACCTGGGCGCCCTGGAGAACTGGGTGGGCCTGCAGGACCGGTATCCCTCGGTGCTCTACAGCATCGTGGACCTGCACTCCATCACGCAGCCTCAGGACCCGGCGCAGCTCAGGAGCAACATCCTGGACATGGCGGCCAGCCTGCTGGCCTGCGGCATCGACCCGGAGAGGGCGATACTCTTCCAGCAGTCTCAGGTGAGGGATGGAGGGATGGAGGGGTGGAGGGGTGGAGGGGTGGAGGGGTGGATGTCTGCTGTGTTTCATTACAAGCTGGATTTCATATTTTCTCCACAACAGGATTTTCTTTACCTGCATGTTTGTTTTTGTTGCTGTTTGTTACTGGAAATGTCAAGACGATTATTAGTCTAATATTAACATCTACATGTTCTTTTAAGTCATGGTGACGTCACCCGTTGGTTTGTGGACTGACTTTATGAGTTCTCTGATTTCGTGGTCGCCATCTTGGCTTTTTTTCAACTGATGAACATACTCAGGAACGTCTGGAGGGATCTTTTTTGCACAAACGTCCACCTGCGCCCCAAAGATTGGGGGTCAAAAGGTCAAAGTTTTTGGACATCTATATGCTAATCATGAGAATTTCACACAAATTTCGATCAGGATAAAAACGATGAAGCGAGGACACGTTGAACAGACATGGATGTAAACACCGTGAGACGGTAAATGTAGTCACATACATTGCTCAATGTAAATGTTATATAATTAACTGCGTCATCTTCTACTACAAAATCCAGCATCTTTAATCTAAATTGAAATTCCCTGACTTTGCAAAATATGAATATGGGCTTCGGCCACATGAAGGAGGCGAGAAGGAGAAGTCAGAACAGCTGCTTGATTCTCTTTTGACGCCGTGTGTTTTCTTACTCACAGGTTTAGAAGTTGAAGTGTGTGAGAAAGAGTTCAGTCCATCTGTGTTTCTCTGCGCACACACACACACACACACACACACACACACACACACACACACACACACACACACACACACACACACACACACACACACACACACACACAGTCCTATTTTTATTCCCGTTTAGCTTCATGCCACATAACTTGGCAGCGACCCTCCTGTTGAACGCGTCTGCTCCACATGTAAAAATACAACGGCTGCCCAAAGAAAATACTCCACTTCATTGAAAAAAAAAAAAATAATGTTATGAAAAACCAACGAATCCTCGTGCAGCGGTTCGTACGATATCTCATGAAAAAGATATTCCTCGTCTCAATTAACTACGTACAATCTTTTCTAAATTTACTTCCGTCTTCACAGGAAAACAACTCTGTTATGTTTATGCAACAAAACTATTTAGTTATGTTAAGAAAATATGGTGAAATACTTGGTTAAGTTTAGAAAAGATCGTGAAAAACTAAGTTAGGTTTAGAAAAGATCGTGAAATACTTAGTTAGGTTTAGAAAAGATCGTGAAATACTTAGTTCAGTTTCGGAAAAGATCGTGGTTTGGATTGAAATAACTACAGATGTTACTTAAGTGCGTGGATTTCCGTAGCTGTCTGAGCTCTTCTGCTCTTCTGGGCTTCATAGAAGTATTTAGCAGAGATTCACTGTCCTCTAAAACCTCATCGGTACAGGAGATGTTGTTGCACGATAATAAACCATCAGCTTGATAGCTAACATCTTAATAGCATTGTGATCCTGAAGTCCTGCTGCACGCTGTCATGCTGACCATGAATGCTTTTCAACAGAGTCCATAAACTTTAATCTGCAGGATATTTCTCACACAAGATTCTGTTTTTGAAAGCGGGTATGTTGGCGCTAATGTGCCGCCGCCTCACGCTCAAGCTCCGTTAGCTACATGCTAATGTAACGTTAGCCGCATTGACGTTCACCTTTTCGTCGCTTCAGGACTGATCACCATCCTGGAAGCAAAACCAGATGATGACGTCTGAGCTCGAGGGAAGGATCTGTTTTTGTTTTTTTATATTTATTAGCTGATATCTGACATTTCCTCAAATAGTTAGCATCAATGACTTAAACTAATAACCTCCAGTGTTAGTTGTTCCTCGTATTTCTCTGTTCTAAAAGTTGTCTCAGACTTTATTTTGGTAAACGGAGAGACACCGTTTATTCTAAGTCGGCTCCGTTAATATCAGGAGATTCATATCGTATCTTTTACTATCGTTTCTTGTGACTGAAGGGGAACTCAGGTGTGAGCGGCTGCACCTGAGGACTGACGGAGAGAAGCAGCGCTCTCCTCCGCCACATGGAGGCGCTACAGAGTCGTCCTCCTGTCTCTGACCTCTGTTTGTTTAACGTTTGTCTGTGATGCTGTCTTCTCCTTCTCTTTCTTCTTCCCCTTCTTCCTCTCCTCTTTTTCTTCTCTTCCTCCTCTTTCTTCTTCCTCTCCTCTTTCTTTTTCCTCTTTTCCTCAGTGTTCTTCCCTTCTTCCTCTCTTCCTGCTTATTTTTACTCTTCTCATCTGTGTTCTTCTCCCTCTTCCTCTCCTCCTTCTTTCTCTTCTTCCTCCTCATCTCCTCTTTCTTTTTCCTCTCCTCATCCGTGTTCTTCCGCTTCCTCTCCTTCTTCATCTCCTCCTCCTTCCTCTCTTTCTTTTTCCTCTCCTCCTCCTTTATCTTCTTCTCCTCTTTCCTTTTCCTCTTTTCCTCAGTGTTCCTCTCCTTCTTCCTCTTTCCTCTTCCCCGTTTTCATCTCTTCCTGCTTATTTTTCCTCTCATCTGTGTTCATCTCCCCCTTCCTCTCCTTCATTTCCTCCTCCTTCATCTCCTCCTCTTTCTTTTTCGTCTCCTCGTCCATGTTCTTCTCCCTCTTCCTCTACTCCTTCATCTCCTCCTCCTTCCTCTCCTTTCTCTTTTTCCTCTCCTCTTTTTTCTTCTCCTTCTCAGTCATTTCTTCTCTCTCCTCTTCGTCTTCATCGTTCACCCGACTAAAAGCTCTGACATGTTCTATAACTGAATCTTGTTATCTAAGTTAGCAGCTTTATCGAAAGTTAACTAACATAAAATAATGTGAACATTAAAATAAACATAAAGGAGCCACACTGCTGCCGTCTGCACCTTTAACTCAAACACTCATAGTAACTTAGATAATGTTTGATAACCATGTTATTAACCTCTGAAGCTGATTCATACCACATCCTTTGATATATAAATATATATAAATACGTATTTATACGACCTCTCCCTGGCCTGCAGGTGTCGCAGCACGCTGAGCTCTCCTGGATCCTCGGCTGTCTGACCAGCATGCCTCGCCTCCGACACCTGCCGCAGTGGAAGGTGAGTCAATTTAATAATAATAATAATAATAATTTAATAATCACGTTTAGTCATCAGTGAGCAGAGGCAGAACTTAAACTTCAGTTTAATAGTCGATCTTTTCCATTTTCTCGACCCTCTGAATCCAACATGATTCCACTTATTTTCCTCCAGACACATGCAGCTTTATTACCCTTTAATACCATTTAATACATTACATTATATATATATATATATATATATATATATATATATATATATATACCCTTTATTACCCTTTAATACCCTTTAATACCCTTTATACACTGTTTCTATGTAGAAACTGAGAACCGATCATTAAAAAGTCTTAAAAGTGACGATGTCTCTTTCTGGGGGAGAAGAAAGTCTTTTTTTAATTTTTTTATCTTTGCTTGTTTTTAGTTTGTATCTCAACTTGTCTTCCTCTTCCTCTGTTCCCCTCAGATGAAGAGCAAACTAAAGAATGAAGGCAGCGTTGGTCTCTACACGTATCCGGTCCTCCAGGCCGCCGACATTCTCCTCTACAAGTGAGATATATGTGTGTGTGTGTGTGTGTGTGTGTGTGTGTGTGTGTGTGTGTGTGTGTGTGTGTGTGTAACATGTTTCTATTGCATCTCTTCATGCAACACTGAGAATCATTTGTCTTAATGCAGCAACATTGTCTCTTTTATATTTTATATTATTTAACCGATAAAGCATGTTTATAGTTTATATTTGATGGTTTTGGTTGTTTACCCTTCACAGCCACATGGGGTCTGTTTCCTCCAGTGTCAACAGTGTGTTCTGGTTTATCCAGAGAAGTGAGGACATGGTTTCTGCTTCCTTCTCATCTACTGAATGAGATAATAAACCCCAAAACCATCTCCTCCACAACATGAACATTCTGGGATTTATTAGAGATGAAATAAATAGATTGCTTCCTCCCGGGTTGACCGTTGCAAATTTGCAACTGAGGAGGCTCACGTTGCTCCTTCTGGCCTCTCAGGTCCTCACGTTGCTCCTTCTAGTCTCTCAGGTCCTCACGTTGCTCCTTCTAGTCTCTTAGGTCCTCACGTTGCTCCTTCTGGTCTCTCAG
This sequence comes from Myoxocephalus aenaeus, assembly GCA_038501785.1. NCBI lineage: Eukaryota > Metazoa > Chordata > Actinopteri > Perciformes > Cottidae > Myoxocephalus > Myoxocephalus aenaeus. The sequence continues at coordinate 1,327,887 of JBAMJR010000226.1, read as the reverse complement.
GTCCTCACGTTGCTCCTTCTAGTCTCTCAGGTCCTCACGTTGCTCCTTCTAGTCTCTTAGGTCCTCACGTTGCTCCTTCTGGCCTCTCAGGTCCTCACGTTGCTTCTTCTGGTCTCTCAGGTCCTCACGTTGCTCCTTCTAGTCTCTTAGGTGCTCACGTTGCTCCTTCTAGTCTCTTAGGTGCTCACGTTGCTCCTTCCAGTCTCTTAGGTCCTCATGTTGCTCTTTCTAGTCTCTCAGGTCCTCACGTTGCTCCTTCTAGTCTCTTAGGTCCTCACGTTGCTCCTTCTGGTCTCTTAGGTCCTCACGTTGCTCCTTCTCTTAGGTCCTCACGTTGCTCCTTCTAGTCTCTTAGGTCCTCACGTTGCTCCTTCTGGCCTCTTAGGTCCCCACGTTGCTCCTTCTGGCCTCTAAGGTCCTCACGTTGCTCCTTCTAGTCTCTTAGGTCCTCACGTTGCTCCTTCTAGTCTCTTAGGTGCTCACGTTGCTCCTTCTGGTCTCTTAGGTCCTCACGTTGCTCCTTCTGGTCTCTCAGGTCCTCACGTTGCTCCTTCTAGTCTCTTAGGTCCTCACGTTGCTTCTTCTGGTCTCTCAGGTCCTCACGTTGCTCCTTCTAGTCACTTAGGTCCTCACGTTGCTCCTTCTGGCCTCTAAGGTCCCCACGTTGCTCCTTCTAGTCTCTCAGGTCCTCACGTTGCTCCTTCTGGTCTCTCAGGTCCCCACGTTGCTCCTTCTAGTCACTTAGGTCCTCACGTTGCTCCTTCTAGTCACTTAGGTCCCCACGTTGCTCCTTCTAGTCACTTAGGTCCTCACGTTGCTCCTTCTGGCCTCTAAGGTCCCCACGTTGCTCCTTCTGGTCTCTCAGGTCCCCACGTTGCTCCTTCTAGTCACTTAGGTCCTCACGTTGCTCCTTCTAGTCACTTAGGTCCTCACGTTGCTCCTTCTAGTCACTTAGGTCCTCACGTTGCTCCTTCTAGTCACTTAGGTCCCCACGTTGCTCCTTCTAGTCACTTAGGTCCCCACGTTGCTCCTTCTAGTCTCTCAGGTCCCCACGTTGCTCCTTCTAGTCTCTCAGGTCCCCACGTTGCTCCTTCTAGTCTCTCAGGTCCCCACGTTGCTCCTTCTAGTCTCTCAGGTCCTCACGTTGCTCCTTCTAGTCACTTAGGTCCTCACGTTGCTCCTTCTGGTCTCTCAGGTCCTCACGTTGCTCCTTCTAGTCACTTAGGTCCTCACGTTGCTCCTTCTAGTCACTTAGGTCCTCACGTTGCTCCTTCTAGTCACTTAGGTCCCCACGTTGCTCCTTCTAGTCTCTCAGGTCCCCACGTTGCTCCTTCTAGTCTCTCAGGTCCCCACGTTGCTCCTTCTGGTCTCTCGGGTCCTCACGTTGCTCCTTCTGGTCTCTCGGGTCCTCACGTTGCTCCTTCTGGTCTCTCAGGTCCTCACGTTGCTCCTTCTGGTCTCTCAGGTCCCCACGTTGCTCCTTCTGGTCTCTCAGGTCCTCACGTTGCTCCTTCTGGTCTCTCAGGTCCTCACGTTGCTCCTTCTGGTCTCTCAGGTCCACTCACGTTGCTCCTTCTGGTCTCTCAGGTCCTCACGTTGCTCCTTCTAGTCACTTAGGTCCCCACGTTGCTCCTTCTGGTCTCTCAGGTCCTCACGTTGCTCCTTCTGGTCTCTCAGGTCCACTCACGTCCCCGTCGGAGAGGATCAGGTCCAGCATTTGGAGCTGGCTCAGGATCTGGCTCGCGCCTTCAACAACCGCTACGGAGACCTGTTCCCTGAACCCGTCGCCCTGCTCAGTAAGGACACACACACACACACACACACACACACACACACACACACACACACACACACAGCTTGTTACATTTTAATCTGAGGCTTATGAACATTAACGGAGAGCGTCGTGTATTTCTGAATGAAATCACTTTTTTTCTTTTCTTTAATAGTTTGATCCAATAACACATGAACTAAATCTTCTGGTGCAGTCTGAATATTTCAACAAGTTTGAATAGAACCTGAACTAGAACACCAGTGTGAGAGCTCTGAGATACGAGTGAGGAACTCTTATCTCTGGGGACAAATTCAAGAACTTCTATGTGAAATGATTAATTTTGTCATATGCTCTTTTATTTAATTTTTTTTGTATATTAAAGGAGCAGTCAGACTATCTATATTTCTCCAGCATAACGCTGCTTTCTGCTGCTGAGCAGCTCTGAGGTTCCACATTGTTCTGGTTTCATGTTGAAGCGACGGCTTCATGCTCAGACTGATTATCAGGTTCATAACAGCAAAGTGGAGTCAGTCATGTGTGCAGAGCAGCTTTGATTAAAGAAATATCATCCCCTCTTCCATCCCAATAATAAAGGGGCAACAGGGGGGATGTCCTCGAGATGACTTCAGTGGTGGGGGGGGTTTGGCTCGGACTGGATCTCATCTTCATCGCTCATCTTCATCGCTCATCTTTTTTGGGCGAAGCCCAGTTGCACGTCACCACCTTCCCTTTGGAAAAAAAATACTTTTTAGAGTTAATAAAAGACGTCTAAACAGGACCTGGAACGAGGGATGGATGTAGACTTCTAGTTTGGGTTGATTTAAAAAAAAAAAAAAAAAAAATGGGAGGAGGAGGAGGAAGAAGAAGGATGATGAATAAGAGAGGAAAGGAAATCCCGGCTCTTGCAGTCTACTCATCACTTCACACCGAGATTCGTCTGTTTCTCTCTCTCTCTCACACACACACACACACACACACACACACACACACACACACACACACACACACACACACACACACACACGGCTGTAATGAAACATTCTTTCCTGCACAAAGACTCGTTTCATCATTTCTCTCTCGCTGAGTCGAACCCTGAATGTTCCCGGTGTTCTTCGTCTCTTCGGGGAACGTTGGTGTTTTTCAATGGCTGTCGACATCTTGTTTTTTGGCATCCAGTGAACAGGAAGTGACCATATTTAGACTGAGTTGGAGTGACGTAAAGACGCTGTATACGTCTCTGGTGTCAACCTGTCAATCACCTTGTAGCCCCGCCCTAAAGCTGCTTTATGGTCTGTTTGACTCTAAATGACCATAATTTACTAAATGAACATCATGCTGTATTGAAGAAGATTATATTAATGATATATTATTAATAAACTTCTGGATCTGATTTCTTCCCTTCAGGCTCGACACGGAAGGTCAAGTCCCTCCGCGACCCCTCCGTCAAAATGTCCAAATCCGACCCCCAGACCATGGCGACGATCTTCATCACCGACTCCCCCGACGACATCGCCCTGAAGGTGCGCCGCGCCGTCACCGACTTCACCTCCGAGGTGACCTTCGACCCGGAGGCGCGGCCCGGCGTGTCCAACCTGGTGACCATCCACGCCGCCGCGGCGGCCATCGCCGTGGAGGAGGCGGTGGCGCGGGCGCGGGGGATGGACACGGCGGCCTACAAGACGCTGGTCACCGAGACCGTGGTCCAGAGGCTGACCCCCATCCGGGAGGAGATCCGGAGGTTGAGGGGGGACCGCGCCCACCTGGAAGGGGTTCTGGCTCGGGGGACCCTCCGGGCTCGGGAGCTGGCGGCTCCGGTTCTCCAAGAGGTCCGGCAGAGGGTCGGGTTCTGCTGAGTGGAGGGCTCTGCCGAGTGGAAGGTTCTACTGAGTGGAGGGCTCTGCCGAGTAGAAGGTTCTACTGAGTGGAGAGCTCTGCCGAGTAGAAGGTTCTACTGAGTGGAGGGCTCTGCCGAGTGGAAGGTTCTACTGAGTGGAGGGCTCTGCCGAGTGGAAGGTTCTACTGAGTGGAGGGCTCTGCTGAGTGGAGGGCTCTGCTGAGTGGAAGGTTCTGCCGAGTAGAAGGTTCTGCCGAGTGGAAGGTTCTGCCGAGTGGAAGGTTCTGCCGAGTGGAGGGCTCTGCCGAGTGGAGGGCTCTGCCGAGTGGAAGGTTCTGCCGAGTGAAGGGTTCTGCTGACTTCAGACTTTCAGACTTCATCCAAAACGACGGTTCTGTATTCAACGATGACAGAATATTAACTTTTATTCTCGTTTCGAAGACGCTGTCTTATTTATTTATTTACTCGTCTTTTGACTTCTGTCTGTGTGAGTTTCTTCAAATACTAAAAGTAAAGATTACTTTCTCATATTCTTCTTTCCATTGTTTTTGATGTAACATTTACTGATGTAACTACAGTCACAGGAGATCAAGATGGATTATAAAAATGCAAATAAAACTGAAACCAATCCAATTCAAGCATTTTGTTTGATTTATTTTATCCATGTTTTCCCGTGAGTCTGACCTCCGACTTCTGGAAACACAATTCATCACAAGTTGCTTTAGAAAGCACAACAAACTCCTCCAGATAAATAGAATATAATATACAGAATATAATATTATATATTAGCACTAACTCACAGTTAAAAGCTACTGGACACTTTGATGTTGTGCTGATGAGCAATGAACCTATGAGAGAAGACTCCATTAATAATGAATGATGGGTCTAAAACTAATAACTCAGTATAAATACTCTGTTACAAGTAAGTGAGTATTAACACAGTATAAATACTCTGTTACAAGTAAATGAGTATTAACACAGTATAAATACTCTGTTACAAGTAAAGGAGTAATAACAGTATAAATACTCTGTTACGAGTAAAGGAGTAAAAACACAGTATAAATACTCTGTTACAAGTAAAGGAGTATTAACACAGTATAAATACTCTGTTACAAGTAAAGGAGTAATAACAGTATAAATACTCTGTTACGAGTAAAGGAGTAATAACACAGTATAAATACTCTGTTAAGCTCCTGCAAAGCTAAAAGGACAAAATTATTTTGCATCAAAATAAACTTAAAGGACCAAAAGTGAATCATTATGCAGACTAATATATATTATATTATATTGGATTATAGTTATTGATCTGTTCATGTGTCCATACCTTTGTATACTAATGGGTTGTTTAATTTAAAATAAGTCATTATTTATTTATTAATATTTTGTGTAAAAGATCTAAAACTGTAACATAGAGCAACTAAGGAGCTTTCATGTAGTGTTGGTTCTGGCGCCCCCTGTGGACGACAGCGGTAGTGTCTCTGAGCACCAGGGTCCTAAAGTAACTAAAGATGTCAAATACATGTAGTGCAACTAAAATAGAATATCTCTAAAGGACCTGAGTACCCGATGTTATTCTACCTCGTCTCAGGTCGTGACCTTGAAGTCAGATGTTCAACACAACAACAGGTAAGTTGAAAAAATAAAAACATATTGTGTTTACTGGTGCAACACAGTGGAACTACAACTATATTATTACTATGTAATACCTCAGTGACTAAATATTTGATCATCTGCTGATCTTCAGCTGCTGCAGGGAAGCTTCAGGACTCATCTTCATCATCATCTTCTTCATGAGACGTCGACATGTAAATCTATTAAGATAAAGACTCTAGACTGATGACGGTTCTGGTGGTTTTTACTTATTTCACGGTTTAGTTTATGAAATATTGAACCAATGAATGAGAATCCTTCATATGTTTCTGTTAATAATAAACACATAATCCACAAATACTGATGTGTTACAGGTTCAGATATCAGTTTATTTATTGATCCTCAGGGAGAAAATCATCAAATAAAATCAGTTTTAACCAAATTAATGTGATGAACACATCAATAAGTATTCTTATTCCGTGTTTGGCAAATAAGTCTAAATACTTCCTGAACACTTCTGTGATATATATATATATATATATATATATATATATATATATATATTAGTGCTGTCATATTAGCGCGTTATTAACGGCGTTAACGCAAACAAATTTTAACGCCGTCAATTTTATTAACGGCGTTAACGCATTTTAATTTTTCAATTATTTTTTTTCCGCGAGCACCACGCCGGATGTAGCTCAACCGGAAGCAAAACAATAGGCACGCCGTTTGGGCTTGGAAGCTAGGCTAACGTTACGGTTTGAAATGAATGAACGGTGAGCGCGATACGGCAAAATGAATGATATTCAGTGAACTGAGAACAGGTGCGCGTGCCAGAAGGGAGCGCGAGTGAACACATTGAACACAGCAGGAGAGAACGCAACGTTAGCCGGCTAGCTAAAGCTCCGGTGGGAAATTATTAGCTAACGCTACCGTTTTTGAGGAGGTAGATTTTGAGGTGAGGGGACTGACAAGGCAGAAGGTAAAGTGGTCCACCGTTCTATCAATAAGCAGACCTGCCAACCTGTACGCAATTTGCGTAGCGGATACGCATTTTGACGTCAAAGTACGCTGGTAAAAATGAGTCTAAAATTAATTTTAGACTATTTGACCAGCACACATTATATGCAATGCAATATAATGCATGACGAGTATTTAATGACTTATCAATATATAGGTTATATATCAAGGTTGGCAGGTCTGAATAAGGCTAAACTAGAAGTTAACACCAATACAAACATTATTTTTGCAGAATGAGTGTGTTAGGGGAGAAGGATGCAGCCATTGTTAAACAGCTGGATTGAAATGCAGCTGGAACTGGTCGTGGCTAAAACTGGAAGGCAAGGTCTCAATAAAAGGGCAAGAGGTGTCCTTTCATCTAGGAGATGTATTCTCCAAAATCAACAGGCAGGGATTCACCAGATGCATTCTCTGCATCAAAGATATAAATGATGCTAACAAAGGCAGCCATGCTCTCCCTTACCACATTGTGCCTCATATACTGTAAATGTTAGACCAGTGACAGGCTGGCATGAAATGGCTTGCATAATACTTAGTAAGGAGGCCATAATCATTTTTGACTCATGGCTGAAGTTAAGTTTCTCCAGCTCTCCCCAGGTCGGCAAAAAAAGCATCTCAAAATGCATCAGATTGATGCTTTAAAATATGGAATATTTAAATGTTTCTTACGGGGGAGCATGCCCCCGGACCCCCTAGAGGGGTAATATCCTTCTCACCTTTTTCACCCCTGACCCGTTTTCATGCCTGGTGCACTCTATAATTTTATTTTGTAAACCCTTGTTTACCTGAAATGTGCAGTGATTTATTTTGTACCGCCCTGTTTGGCAGTTGTTTTTCAATAAAATAAAGCAAGCCAATCCACTTTTTCATGTTGATAAGAGCATTAAAATGCAAAAAAAAAAAATAAGATTAATTGCGATTAATCGCGAGTTAACTATGACATAAATGCGATTAATCGCGATTAAATATTTTAATTGTTTGACAGCACTAATATATATATATATATATATATATATATATATATATATATATGTGTGTGTGTGTGTGTGTGTGTGTATATATATATACACATATGAATGTCTGCATATATAAATGTGTATGTATGCATATACATGTGTGTGCATGTGCAGTGTGTGTGTGTGTGTGTGTGTGTGTGTGTGTGTGTGTGTGTGTGTGCGCGTGTGCGTGTGCACACAGTGTCTCCCTCTCCTTCTCATCATTTATTCATTCATTCTTTTATTTTCAAGCTCTGCATCACTTTCTGTAATTACCTTTACTCAGCCTGCAGGGACACGCGCCCGCACACACACACACACACACACACACACACACACACACACACACACACACACACACACACACACACACACACACACACACACACACACACACACACACTCTCTCTCTCTCTGGAGAAGGCCCGTGCTGAGATGTTTCCATCCGGGTGTTTACCTGAGCAGACCGGTGTGTCCTCGCTCCTTTGGTCCGTTTTTTTTAATCCTGTGTGCACGCGCAGTGACGGAGCATGTGACGGAACGCACGCACGCGCAGCACCGGGCTGTAAATCACTGCGTCCCGCATTATGACGGACTCGCGCGAGGCCGCAGCGCCACGCGCGTAATGAGGAGGTTTAATGTGCGCGCGACACGGCACTGGACCGTTTTACGCGCGCGACTAAAGAGTTTAATAGAGAAGTCATAAATGTAATAAATGTAGTAAATGTAGTTTAGAGAGATGGAGGTGAATGGAAACAGAATAAATAGAAATGTGTCGCGAGCTGAAGGAAACTATAAAAGTTGAGCTCTAACCTTCAGACGTCACGTGATGCTGTAGAGCACTTTATTACTTTATTTAATTATGACATTACGTTTATTACTTTATTTAATAATAACTTTACTGTCACGGTTATTACTTTATTTTATTATAACATTACGCGTATTACTTTATTTAATAATAACATTACTGTCACGGTTATTACTTTATTTTATTATAACATTACGCGTATTACTTTATTTAATAATAACATTACTGTCACGTGTATTACTTTATATAATTAATAACATGACTGTCACGTTTATTACTTTTTTTAATAATAACATTACTGTCACGGTTATTACTTTATATAATTAATAACATGACATGTCGGTGTGTTTTATCGCAGTCATGAAAAATGTTCAACTATATACTAATATCAACTTTATATATAATCTTTATTGATCCACGTACTTGTCCTGAGCATTTTATTTATTATATATATATATAATACATTATATCCCTCTTTTTACATGTATACTATTTGTTTTTATTACAAATATTTAATTTTAACTGCATTTGTTTCTATAATTGGAGCTGAGGGGAAATGTTTAAAGAATATAAAACACACTGTTCAGATCAGATCGTAGTATTTAATATTCAGATGGTTCGTTTTCATAACTTCATTTAGGATTCATGACGTAACTGGACTTAATGTACAAACAGTAAAAGATCCGGAAGTAAACTTTTGAACATATAGAGTTGTGTGTAATCTTCTTTTATGAGCTGCTGTAATGCAACACGTATAATGCTGCAACAATATGAAGATTAATATGAAATAAAAACTATTTGTCTCTGACCAAAAATCCGCAGAAGGGAGTTACTTATCATTTTCATTATTTATCATTTTCATTATTTTTCATTTTCATTATTTATCATTTTCATTATTTATCATTTTCATTATTTATTTGTACTAAAGGGTTGGTCTGCAGAACCTAAACGTAGTCTCATTAAAATATAACGTTCATTAGAGTAAATTATTTTTGAATTATTATTACATTATTATAGTATTACTATAATCCCCATAAAAAATTAAAAAATAAAAAATCCTTTAATGCGCCAAGAAAACTCAAACGTGTAATAACTGATGTCTTCACATAATACATGTATTTATTTATTTCCTGCTTTGTCACCCTCAAACACACGTTCTGTCTGTCGCGCGCCCTCTCGCCGTGCACGCGCGGCCTCAGAGGTTGAACTCTGACCTCTGAAGCACAAATTTAAACTCTGATGTCAGAGAAGAGCTGCTCCAGATTCCTGTATTTACGCGTAAATGAAAAAGAGCGTCAGGTTAAGGTGGGGATGTGTGCACGTGGGCCCAACACACACACACACACACACACACACACACACACACACACACACACACACACACACACACACACACACACACACACACACACACACACACCTTGCTCTTCCCGGTGCTGAACCAGAGAGTTGCTGTCACTCTGGATGTTTTATGCTTTAGGTCACAAGGGGTCACGCGCTTTCTTTCACTAATTGAATATTAACTGGGCGCGTGTCCGCGCGCCTTGCTCGTGCCCGTCTGGTCCCAAAGACACAAGCTGGAGCGTTGTTGTTGTTGTTGTTGTTGCGCAAAGAGCCACACACACGTGAAGAAGAAGCGAGCCTGAAGGTCAAAGGGTCAAACATGACCCTAAAATGAATCACACGTATGAACGCATTGATCCCATTGGTCCTCCTCCAAAGGTCCCGGATGTGTCTGGTTGCAGCAGGTCAGATCCCCGCGCGCCTCACTGAGAGGCCGTCGGCTCTGTAATTGGGATCCGAACCAAACAGTTGGTTTTAGTTTTTACTGCTCGTGTTTAACGACTCAGACAGCCTCCCCGCCGCGCGTGCACGTGGAATATTTACTCGTGTACGCGCAAAATCATCCAACATCTTGTAATATAAATAAATAATGTAAGAGAAAAGACAACGCGTATCTTCGGCTTGTTGTGTAAATTACAATAAAAGTACATTAATATGTTCAGACTCGTTATGTATTACTCATTATCTGATTTGATGTTACATAATTAATTTAAAACTAAAAAAGGTAAAATACTGATTCAATCTCTGCGCTGAATGACGTCATTTTATTGAAGCTGACGAGAAGTTACGCAATATTAATATTAACGTAAAGTGCGTCAGTGTGAAAGCATTTGTTTCAGTTAAGTGTTTCGTTTTTTACACTTAATTATATTTATATTGTTTTATTATTGAATCTGTCTTCGCGCAATGAGCGCGCGCGTTGTTTTAAAGCGCGTGACCTTTGAGTAAAGCTTCGCGTTGCAGAAGCTGCGAACAGATCAACAGTTATGAATTTAATACTCACACGCAGCGGGGTGGCCTGCGCGCGCACACGCACGAACACAACCCGGGTTATGATCATGAATCTAAAGATGATAAACTATTTATTTCTTCTTCGCTGGTTTCTCTGCAGACCGAACAGATCACGTGCTGTTCTTAAAAAGGAGGATTGAGGATAAAGTTTTTATCTTTGAAGAGTTTTGCAACAAAATGACCTTCATGTGTTATTATTATTATTGTGTATTATTTATTATTCAATGTCAGTATTAGTAGAATATAATATCTGTTATATATAGACAAATGTGTGATTTATGATTTTGAGGTAAATAAATCTAATTGGCGTTGACTTAATACTTACAACATGATTATTAGCAGTATTCTATTTTAATATGTAGTATTTATTAACAGTATTCCTTTTAATATTAGCATTATTATATTTCCATACTTAGTATTTATTAGCTGTGTTCCATTTAAATATGGATTATTATTATTAGCAGTGTTCTATATATTTACTTGCTATTAGAAATCATTTTTATTTTTACTTCTCCAACTGAAATATTAAATTCAGGAATTTACGTTTTTTATTATTAAATAGTTGAATTGGTTATTAATTAATCGAATAATTGTCCTCATTGGTTTCAAAGTGACATATTCTAAATGTGTTTGAGTACAAACTTTATTTTCTGCAACTCATGAGAAATAAAATAAACAGTTGACTCACCTGTTTATTAAAATACTGTTTATGATATTACTGTATTGTGTGTTTATTATTGTAAATCTACATTTATAGAATATGCAAACCAGTTTATTATCCAACATTATTTGTATTATTATTGATGAACTCCTTGTGCTTCTTCGTGTCTGGTCCGGGATCAGAACACCTGTCCAGCGGCTCCGCGCGCGAGGACACTTCTCCCACAATCCACCGAGGCGGAGCAGCTCTGGGTTCTCTGTGAGGCCTCGGCCTCCGGACCGACTCGGACACGCAGAGGTCAACACACCATTCAATAACTCAATAATAACTCAATAATCTTTATGATTGTGTGTTCAGGATTCTGTCCCTCCATGAGAGAAAATAGACCCTGTTCCTCTGACTCGGCCCGTCAGTCCGCGTCACGGCTCCTCGTCCGTGCGTCTCCCTCCGCGGCCATTGGACGAAGCGCTCCGTCTCTGTCTCTCCTCGCTTCCCATTGGACCGCTGCTTGCTTCACAGAGAGAGAGAGAGGGAGTGAGAGGGCCACCCCCTCCGCGCTGGAGAAGAAGAAGAAGAAGTAGAAGAAGTAGAAGAAGAAGAAGAAACCCTCCCCCAGAAGTGAGTATCAATCAGCGAGCTGTTCGCGGGCCAGAGAGAGAAAAGAGAGCAGCACAGCGGACCGCATCACGAAGAGGACTCGAACCCACGCGCAGCCGGGATGGACCAGCGGGCCGTGCACAGCCTCACGCGGCGCTTCTAGTCACAGTTGGGATTACTTTGGACACTTCGGTGAGCTCGCGCCGCGCCGCGAACTCTCTCGCGCGCGCCGTTTCACTTCGTTTTGACCGCTTTTTGATCCCTGTCGGACGCACGGAGAGGACTTTGTTACTTTTGACTTCCTCCCCGTCCCCCTCCGCGTCCCTCTCCTCCTCCCCGGCCCTGAAGACATGAGTGAGAGGAGGCGCTCTGCCGCCGCGCTGAGCTCCAGAGCCCACGCGTTCTCCGTGGAGGCGCTGATCGGCTCCAACAAGAAGCGGAAGCTGCGCGGCTGGGAGGAGAAGGAGCTGCAGCTGTCCATGGAGAGCCTGGCCGCGGACGGAGAGGAGCCGGACCACTGCCTGGACCTGGACCCGGACCCGGGTCAGTGCGCGCACACACGCACACACACACACGCGTAAAGACCGACACCGCTATAGAGAAAGGTCCGCGCGGGAGGCTCCACGGCCGCGCGCGCTGCGGAGAGGCTGCTGTCAGGAGATGTGACGCAGAATATAAAACTAATCATGACAAAGTTATGAAAGACTTCAGAATAGAGTCAGGACTCCGCGTGAGTCCAGGTCTGAGTCACAGAACTTATTAGAGACGAGCTGCTGTCAGGAGGCCTCACATAATAATAATAATAATAATAATAATAATAATAATAATAATAATAATAATAATAATAATAATAATAATAAAGTCCTCTGATGAGTCTCATTCCAGACCGCTCGGATCATAAAATATGCTAAACATTGTGAATAACTTCTAATAACTTTTCCCTAAAAGCTTCTAAACTTCTAACATAAGGTCAAATTAAGGACTTTATGGATTTAAGGGTCTTTTCGTGCAAAATCAGTTTAAATGAAAGATGATTTATTAGTTTAGAGATCATCAAACCTCCGCGGGACATGAAGAAAAATCAAACAAAATCAAATATTCTTTAAACTGTTTTGTATTAAAGTAAAGTAGAATATTGGACTAACTGTATAACTCTAAATAAACAATTGATAATATTGAGTTTGTTTCATAAATGTTCTCTTAAATATCTTCATAACAAAACGGGCGTTAAGTTTTTTTTTTGTGCACCAACCAAAAATGTTATAAGCAGTTAATTAATATTTTAGGCAAGTTTGTAAATCACTAATTCAATTTAATTAATTTGCCTCAATTTAAATGTGAATTATATGTTTTTTTTTGCATCATATAAACCTTTATATTATATTGTTCTGCATTAATAACAGTAACGACATTCTGCTGCTCGGTTAGTTTTAAAATAAATAACCTGTTGGCAAAACATTTCATGGTGAACATTAATAATCCTCGTGAAGATTATGGATACAGAAAATGTCCCTTCTTAATTATTGAAATATTTAATTTCCTTTTAATATACAAATCACATCTCGGCCTCGAGACGCGGAGCCGCGCGGCTCGAGGCGGGCACGAGCACCGGAGAGGAGGAGATGGGGTCCGTCTGGGAGGCTGTTGTTGTTGTTGATGTTGATGATGATGATGATGATGATGTTAATGTTAAACGTCATGAGGAAGGTGAGACTGAACGTTTTAGCTCGTTTTTCAAATTGAAACGATGATCCGTAAACACAGAATCTCATCGTCTCCAGGTGTGTTTATGTTTTGGTCTCGGAGAGATTTTAGGATTTGTGTCTCCATGAACACAGAGTCCTCTCTCTCTCTCTCTCTCTCTCTCTCTCTCTCTCTCTCTCTCTCTCTCTCTCTCTCTCTCTCTCTCTCAGAGACACCGGCCCGCGGGCCTGCGCGCGAGCTCTGCGCTGACTGAACCAGAAGGAACACAATAACTCACCTTTATCATATTTACGCGCTAAAACAGGAATTAACAAGTACAAGACCATCTTGTGTGACTTGATATTTTATTTTAAAGTCCTGACCCAAAGCGGTGCCATTTACAAGGTGACACTTTCTCCTTTTACGCGCAGATTACGCGCAGAACTAACTCCTACACCTGAGTCCTCACCGGGGTTCTGCTCCACCAGGACGCATGCGCGACGCTAAACTACTAAAACGACCCAACGTGATGTTTCTCACGACGCGCGTGACGTGTTTACTGCGCGTGGTGGAAACAGGTGTGATTATGATGATGATGATGATGATGAGCTGCTCGGGGAGTTCATGCTCGACACGTCGCTGCTGTCCGCGTCAGGAAGCTGCTGCGACTTCATGAAACACATCAACTTCCATTTTATTATGACCGTAAAGGCAAAGGAAGTGGACCTGAGTCTCTAACGTGTGAACCTCCTGACTTCCGGTTAGAACCCATAAAGCAGCTCTGGAGGAGGACGCTGCACGTGCCCCTGTTTTATTGCTGCACCATAGATATACACATTGCATTTATAAATGTAAACCTGATATATTTGGTGTTTCTGCATCAAAATAAACTCCTTTATTTATTTTTTTATTATTTCTTATTTTTATTTGGAGACATCTCAAATCGAAGCTGTTTCTAAATGATGAAGATCGATCTGCTGCTCACACTTTAAAACCCACCGCCTCCTCACAGGATCACGTTCAGATAAATTACCATAAATAATAATATTAGAGGGAAAAATTACTCCACAATTAAAAATAGTGAAAGATTAATATAATGCTAATTTAATTTATTTAATTTATTATAGCCACGTCTGATTAAATAAAAACAACTCCTTATGACGTCATTATTTCTTTCTGAAATATCTCATTCAGTATAAACGTCACGTGACCTTTGACCCACAACACCGACTCATTGAATTCAGACCAATTAGCCTTCAGCTCGTTTAGAAGACACCTGACGAGCTGAAACCACAAGATACTGTGTGTGTGTGTGTGTGTGTGTGTGTGTGTGTGTGTGTGTGTGTGTGTGTGTGTGTGTGTGTGTGTGTGGCTAACCACAGCTGATGTCGGGCAGCGTTTTGCTGAGTGGTCACATTTTTTTGTTGTTTTTTGACAATAAATACATGTTATTAATTCCGTCTTTTTAAAAGAAACAAACCATTAAACTAAAACCTGCAAACTTCACAACCTCTGGATTACAACACATGAAAGAGTTGGTTTAACTTAACTTAAATTAAATAAAGTCATGTTGGCTGAACTCAAACTAATCTGTTGGCGTTACGCAATAACGTGTCCAGAGATGATTTACTTGTAACATAAACGTGAGCTGTTGCCTTTATCTTTTTCTGTTTTTGCAGATGCATGTTTATGCTTCTGTGTGTGTGTGTGTGTGTGTGTGTGTGTGTGTGTGTGTGTGTGTGTGTGTGACTTTCCTTCCTGCATCTCGTTGCTCTGGAATGTTGCTTCCCTCCAAACATTTTGTTTTAGAGGCTCATGGAGGCTTTAATATATTATTAAAAGCATTATATTTATATTCTAATGTTGAGTCTCATACAGTGGAGCAGCGTTTAGATCGGCAGACTGACGGCGTTCCTTTAGAGCAGGAGGTTCTGTTCCAAACTTTATAATAAACCTCAAATAAAGTCAATTTAATCACTTCCAGAAGATCAGTGGAACCTCGTTATTATTTATTAAAATAACCACACCACTATACAGTTTAACATTTGACATAATTGTAATTTATCCAGTAGTTTAAATGAATTCAATACTTTTAAACTCTAAAACAGTGCATGGCCTTTAGTGCACATCAAACACATGAATGTTCTAAATATGGAGATAAGTAAACAGACACATATGAATATTTATTTTTGTCTTCCCGTTTTCAGGGCTTCAAAGATTATGATGCAAACCAAAGATGTAAATCTGAGTCTAATATAAAAAAATGCAAAAACACATATTGCTTCTTTCTGTGCCAGGAGGTAAAACAGAGATATGATTTCACTAAATTGAGCCAATTTAAAGCGTTTAAGATGTCCATCGTTCATGTTATGTATAAGAAACATGCAGATGTTTCTTATTAGAGTTTATTTTTATAAACATCCCAGATGTTTGGCCCTCTTTAGCTTTAGATTTACGGCCGTAGAGGAACTCTTTCTCTCTGCCATTCAGATGATGAATTATTCACGAATGTTGAACATTACTGAGAGATGATAAAGAATAAACAGACACGTTGCCTTCAGGGACTGTGGACAAAACGAGCTGCTGACGTCTGATCACAGTCACAAACATCTCTTCATTCATGTTCAGGATGAAAGACAGAGTCTCGTGTTTACTGTCGGAGGAGAAACCTCAAGTCTCTCCATCAGGAGGAGGAGTCACGTCTCACTTCCGGTCCTGCAGGAACACGTGACTTCATGTGTGGGAACAGTTTGAATGAGAAGCAGAAGAAAGGGAACAGTCCCGCTGTGGCTGCTGGGACACGGGAAAGTCTCTCTGTGGTCATTCCCTCCCTCCTTTCCTCTCTCCTTTCCTCCCTCCCTATCTCCTTCCCTCCTCTCCCGGCTCCCTTGGCTCGGCCCGCTCTCCCGCGGTTTCTTCTCCCGGGCCTCGGTCCATCTCTCTCCGTATGTGTCGGTCCGCCAAGTCTGCCTCCCAATAAATAATGCCTTATTAGATTCATATTGGAGGAGGAGGAGGAGGAGGAGGAGGAGGAAGAGGAAACTCAGCTGTAAAGTATTTCTGAGAGAAGTGGAAGAAGACGGGTCACGTGGTGCTCTATGAGCTTTAATCTGCAAAGTGCAGCTCTGAGGTGTTGAGATTTGACAGCTGGATTAACTATGACGCGCCTTTTGAGATTTGACCCCATGAGGTTTCCATTTTATTTTGGAACAACGTCCCACGTGTTCAAGAAGAGCGATTCTCTGTTGAGGAAAGTCTTATTTATTATTGGCACAAAAAGAAGAAGAAGAAGAAGAAGCTGATTTTGATTTACAATCTGGTGTAATTTTTAATTTCCTGTTTCACTTTAAATAAATAGTTCAGTTGATGGTTGTTGGTTTTATTGCAGTGAAGATGAATAGAGGACCAGATGAAGGGAAACCGTGTGATGGAACTGTAACCTGCAGGTGTTCCCGTTATTTTGTCCACCCTGCTGTGGCAGTTGGACTGTTGATTAAAAGTTGTGGTGCTTTTTGCACAACATTGTCCAATTCTATAACTCAGTAAAACATTCTGGATCGATGATAATAAGTTCCATGAGTCATATTTGGGGTTAATGTCTCTTTTCATAGCGGAGGCTGACGTCATGGTCTCGGGTCCGGCGGAGGGAAAGCTTCCCTGTAGGTCTGGACCTCTTTCAGGATGAGGGAAGGTTCCTATCAGCTGTGAAGAGTCTGATCGCTCAGTCCCGGTCCCGGTCCCGGTCCCGGTCCCGGTCCCGGTCCTGGATCAGAGCTTGAGGGGAAACTCTATTAGATCGCTTCCCCTCGAGCTCTTATATTTGTTCTCATCGCGTTCCAAAAGGCTTTCCGCGACATTTACTCTGCTCTCTCCGGCCCAGAGCTCCACGAGGACTCGGGCCAGCGAACCCAACTGGACCCGCTGGTCTCTCCAGGCTGGAGGTGGTTCTGGAGAGCTGAGCTCTCCTCGCGCGCGCCAGGTTTCCTGCGTAAAACGCGCGCATGAACTCCACTGGTTCTCATCTTCCTCGTGTGTTCCTCTCCTCAGACTCGGAGGCGAGTCCCGGCTCGGACGGAGAGGGTCTGGCCGAGAGGACGTCGTGCTCCTTCGGCTCCCCGGTCGAGCTGGCCCCCGCGGTCCCCGTGGCCCCTGTGGCCCCCGCGGCCTGCGAGCCGTCGCCCCCGGCCTCCATGGAGGAGATCCAGGTGGAGCTGCAGTGCGCGGACCTGTGGAAGCGCTTCCACGACATCGGCACGGAGATGATCATCACCAAGGCGGGCAGGTAGGACGGGCACACGCACACGTACGCGCACGCGCAACTGCCAGAAGGTCTGCGGTGCAGCTCTGCGGCGGATTCACGGCGCGCATCGCCTGTGCGTAAAAGGAGAACTTTTACGCTTAAAAAAACATTTTATTTTAATGTATTTGGTGAAGTCAAACAGAAAAGTGAGTTCCTCATCATTCCGATTAAGATATTATTTTAAAATATATATTTATGTATTAGGGGGTAATATTATGACACACGCAAACGCATAGATTCAGCGCATGCGTAGACCGTCAGACTCACAAACGCTTCACTTTTACAGACACGTACAGTTCAGTGAGACCTGAAAACACACACACGCACACGCACACGCACACACGCACACACCTCTGAGCTGTGTTTGCAGGGTGTTAATGTGTTGCACATGAAGGCCTCTCTGCCGCGTTCAGGGCCTCGTGACGCGGCCGGTTCCGACCCAGCAGAGAGAGCTGCTGCTAATGGATCTCCTGCAACATGTTCTGTGTTCTGTGTTCTGTGTGTTCTCTGTTCGGGAACACGCGGAACACGTAGAAACCAGAGCGCGCGCGCACGTTGACCTGCAGGAAAAGGACCTTTTTCCTCTCCATTACGCGCAGCGCTCCTTCCCCTCCGCTCAGATCAATGCGCACGACGTTATTATTAATGTAGAACAGCTCTGTGTTATGACCGCGGCGGTGAGCTGAGAATATTCTTTAAAGGGAATTATTTACGGGAGCAAAAACGTGTCATGACTTTACTTTGTATTTAAAAACGAGGAAAAGAAAACTTTATAAAATGTCTATTTTCTTTAAATGTTCTTCCACCTCAAAGTGGTCACGTTGTGGCTCATTGCGCGTTTTATGTTTGCAATATTTCTTCTTGTAAAATGGCTAAATCATGCATAAGTCAGTCTTAAAGGGCAACTTTATTTATCCAATATGTTGTTGTTGTTAAACTAAATTAGACTTCCCAGAATGTTGTTTATTCATAATGTATAAAATCGGATCTATATTTATATTTTCCAAGCAGACATGTTTATTTCCCACAGTGCAGCTCCTCCTCTAGTGCGAGTTTCTCTACAAACTGCATTTGAATTGGGTTTAAATTGGTAATCAGCTCATAAATAGCAATAACTATATAAATACATATATTGTTGCGCTGCAGCCAGAGTGGAGGCGGACACGGAACGCGCACTTCACGGCCTCATAATAAGCTCGTAAATCCAGAAGAGAGAGAGAGCAGAGCTCTGCTCTCATTAGAGAGGTCTGGATTTACGAGCTTTAAATGAAAAAGGGGAAACGCAGCGTTTGAAGTGCAAAACGAGGAATGAATATATATATATATATATATATATATATATATATATATATATATATATATATATATATATATATATAAATGTCTCCCCGTCACTAAGACTCTTAATAAAGGAGCTGTGCTTTCTTTTTTTTCTTCAGATGGTTTTTGTGAGCTGATGGGAGGAGCTGCTAAATTATATATTAATATATATTATACATCGACAGTTTTAATAAGTTTTAATTTATGATCATATAAAAGCCACAGTTACAGAATGGTAACCCAGAGGTCAGAGGTCACATGGCACCACAGTATGGAACACAAATAACGACAATTGTGGAAAGTTCACGAGATGAGAAACAGGAAATATTTTTGACTTTTAAATATATAAATCCATAAATCAGATTTCATCTCCGATAAACACTAATTTTCACATTGTCAGCATAATGATGTTCATTCTGATTGATGTATGAGATTTAATTGAAAACATTTGAAGATTCTGATTGAACAAAAGCTGCAGAGGAAGACTTCAGTTAATTAAAGGAGCAATGCAACAACATCCAATGTTCTTCATTCCTGTTATTAACGACTGAGAGACCAGGAATAAATCATATTTAAAAACAGAAATAGGTCAAATCTCAACTCTGAGTTCCAGTTACTTGTATGTTTTATAGTGCTATAATATCGAGTGTATTCAGACACTATATGTAATTTAATCCAGTAGTTATGATTATGTCTGCATGCTCAAATCAAATGCTTGACTGCACAACATTTATGATAATCCACAAATCATTTGATAACCAAACAAATCTGCTTTATTGGACAAGGAATATTTCTACATTTACACAGAAATAGAAACAACAGATGGGACAACAAGCTGTACAAATACACACAAAGACACAACTGTTCACAAGTGATGAGGAAATATCATTAATATTATATTAAAAAAAGCACCAAGAACCAGAAATTAAACATCTAAAAGGAGTCAAAGTGTTCTGGAAGTCGAGAACAATAAATAAATAAATGAATACTGACTGACTTTACGTGGATGATTATGTACATTATGTAAATATATACAATATACTTTATTGTCCCCACAGGGACATTTGTGTTGTTCTCAAATGCTGCACGTATAAATATTAAACATTATTTAATCTGCAGTGTTTAGCAGCGCTCGACGTTGATCCTGTTTTTTATTTTTATTTACTTTGTTTGTCTGGAATTCTTCTGGGATTTAGTGTCTTTTCATAAATATGGAGTATGACATTAAATGAAATTGGTAGTAAACTTTAGTTAGTTTTCTAGTTGGAGGCATTTTTGTCTTTTTCACCTAAAAATATGAATTTATTTCTATTTATTTCTCTCAGAAAACCAACATAAAACTATTAGTCCTCCTCGTGGTTTCTTTACCTCTGAACGTGTTCAGGCTCTAAACAGCTGCTGGGTCCATCAGTCTGGTTCCACTGGTGTGTGTTTTAGCACACTGGTTATTTATTTGTTAACCTACAAAGCAGATGGACGAGAGACGGATACGTATCACTCATCCCTCCATGTTGCCTCCTCTCCTCCAGGAGGATGTTTCCGGCCATGAGAGTGAAGATCGCCGGCCTGGACCCTCACCAGCAGTACTACATCGCCATGGACATCGTGCCCGTGGACAACAAGCGATACAGGTACCTCAGCAGTGTGTGATATCAACTCAACCCAGAGGTTCTCTCCTGAAGTTCATTCTGGGTTTCTGTGGGACGTTTAATGTCCCGTGATCAGCCGCGCTGACAATCTGGGGAAGAAAAAACGCCGACGTATGGCTTTTTTTGTGTGTGTGCACACCAGCACAAAAAGAGCTCTCGGCCACTTTCAGTCTGCAAACGTTAAACAAACGCACAGCTGTACGTGATGTGCACGCGCACGGCCGCACATCTGCATGATGGAGCCCCGGACTTCTGCACGGGGCGACAGCTGGAGCGCACAGCGCTATTTTCCTGGACGCTCCTCAAACATTCTGACTCCTGTTGGTGGTTTTTTTTTTCCGGTCGAAAGATATATTAATTTTGCAGATTTCTCATAACTGCTGCGAGATGACGTTCCCTTCGTCTTCTTGGCAACACGCAGAAAGTAGTTCCTCCGATCGAGGGACGCGAGGGTGCGATTGTAAAGCCTGCACGTGCTGGAGGACGCTTTGCACGTGATGAATCTCTCTGGATTTGTAATAACACGACGTCCCTCGAGCCCGAGAGAGAGAGGAGATTGAAATGTATTCATCATCCCGAGCCGGAGGCTGCGAATATATATATATATATACATATATATATATAACGCTCAGCGTCCAGGTCGGGTGATGGAAACAGAGGGAAACGGAGGTGGAGACGGAAAGAAAACGTGCGCCGCCGCTCGTGTACCTGCTGCTGTGGGCGTCGCCCTCATGGCTCAGTATCATCTTTTCAGGTGTTATGACAGAAGTGAGATTTGTGAGGTTTTAGAAGCAGAAACAGGCTGTTATGTGTGTGGTGAACTGGTAACGTTACACTGGGAATGGAGTCTGACCAGTAGGTGCTGCTGGAAGATGCTGTTTGTCTGTCAAAGCTACCAGTTTTGTTCCTTTATGGCTTTAGAGATTTAATTAAGATAACCTCTGAAGCTCGTGGAAGAGTCCAGCAGACAGATGCACCTCATTTAGCAAAGATGGGAAGTATTAATCTGAAAGAACAAGGCTGGAAATGTACTAAATATTTTCAAATTCCACAAAAGAAACCAACAAGGAGTTAATGCCAATTCCTGGTTTCCACTGTCACGCGGCCCAGCTGCAAACCACAGATACTGAATGTCAACAGTTGAGAGTTATGTGCTGAAAGAACGAGTTGAACAAGCTAGAAAGTCTTTAAGGGGTCAAACAAACACAGGACTTTCACCCAGGAGGCCGCTGATCGAGTCTTAATTGTTTCACAATGTTAACCACGTGGCACTGAGTGATACGAGTCTGACGTGAAACAGATTTATGAAACAGATCTTTGGTTTAAAAACTTATCCTGTGGTTTGTAGAAACAATCCCCCCCAAAAAGTGATTTTCTAAAACAGCTGGACTTTGTAGTTTTCTATCAAACGATACCAGAACTGGAGTAGAGCTTGTGCTTTTGTTGGGGACTATTTTCTGTGGCGGACTGACACACATTTAGAGCTCTTTTGAGTATTCAAGACACCAGGACGGTTTACTGCGCCCGTGGTTCTCGTGATAATGGATCTGAGGATTAAATCATGGGATTATTTGACAATAAGACAAATATAGAATATCACCAGAATTGTTCAAATGTAAGATACTTATTTAAATTCAGAAAGGTTTTTATCCTATAATAAAAAATTCAAACACCTGAACGATCAAACTATCCCTAAAAAAACACTATTATATCCCTAAAAAACTATTATATCCCTAAAAAATCAGGACAATAATCACTTTTTATGTTTTTAAAAAGGCCGTTCTCTGCAGCCGGTGAGCTCGTTTTAAAACAGAACGTTCCACGACATAAAGGAAGTTTTGTAGGCTCCTCCCCTTTTGTGTGAGATTTAATAACAAAGATGAACATAAATGAAGTGACTTCTGCTTTGTGTGCATTCTAGTTGCATTTCATATTGTTGTTTGTTCACGTGATGTCTCTGCAAGCGTTCTGATCCGCTGCCAGCGAACCAGGACCCCATGAACCAGGACCCCATGAACCAGGACCCCATAAACCAGGACCCCATGAACCAGGACCCCATAAACCAGGACCCCAAAACCATGACCCCATGAACCAGGACCCCATGAACCAGGACCCCATGAACCAGGACTCCATGAACCATGACCCCATGAACCAGGACCCCATGAACCAGGACCCCATGAACCAGGACCCCATGAACCATGACCCCATAAACCAGGACCCCATGATCCAGGACCCCATGATCCAGGACCCCATAAACCAGGATCCCATGACCCAATGAACCAGGACCCCATGAACCAGGACCCAATGAACCAGGACCCCATGAACCAGGACCCCATGGAGGACGCTTGGAGGCCAGAAGATCTTGTTAATAGGATTTTCTTCTTCCTGGCCGGGAGAATTCACCACAGTCCTTTTTGCAAACTGAGCCGGGAGCTGTCACTGGGCTGGTGTGTCTCACAGGCCCGGGGGCTTTGGGGTCTGGAAATCAGGTCTTTACTGGAACGGACTTGCTTTGCCTGGGCTCCCGGCCCTCTTTAGGAACGACTCATTGGTACCGCCTCGTTAAAGCTCCATATTACTGCTCTCGCTCGGTTTGCTCCGACCTCAAGCCGCTGAACCTGGGGGCTGTCTGGCTGCTGACACACACACACACACACACACACACACACACACACACACACACACACACACACACACACACACACACACACACACACACACACACATATACAAGTCCAGGTACCCACTTATCTTCAAAAGTTATAAAACACACACAACAAACACGTCAACCATCAAATATAAACTTTATGTAGAAATGACGACTGGAAAAACTGTCTGTCTGGGACATCGCTAACGTCGCAGTGTCATAGCAGTGTCATGTAGTAGTAAAGCAATTTGAGTGGTCGGAAGACTAGAAAAGTGCTATACAAGTACTGATCCCTTAACGTTAGCGACGTTAGCGACGTTAGCGACGTTTGTGACTTGTTTAAAAAAAAAAATCTGAAGTGTTTTTAAAGTTACGTTAGCGATGTTCGTGACGTGTTTTTAAAGTTACGTTAGCGACGTTTGTGACGTGTTTTTAAAGTTACGTTAGCGACGTTTGTGACTTGTTTGAAAAAAAAATCTGACGTGTTTTTAAAGTTACGTTAGCGACGTTCGTGACGTGTTTTTAAAGTTACGTTAGCGACGTTCGTGACGTGTTTTTAAAGTTATGTTAGCGATGTTTGTGACGTGTTTTTTAAAGTTAGCGACGTTTGTGATGTATTTTTAAAGTTACGTTAGCGACGTTAGTGACGTGTTTTTAAAGTTACGTTAGCGACGTTAGTGACGTGTTTTTAAAGTTACGTTAGCAACACTTGCGACGTGTTTTTGAAGTAAATAGTTTCTATACTTTTAAAATGTTGGTCCTCATAAGTATACAGAAAGAAGAACACACACACACTCACACCTGGGTCCTCACATATACAGTAATTAGTAACACAATGAAATGAGATAAAACAAACAAACCATAACCTGATTGTGCAAGTAACCCAACGCCTAAACATAAACTTATCCTGACATGAACCTAATCCTGACTCCAACCTCCAGCCAGTAAACTTTTATACACGTGATTATTGGAAAACACTTTTTCTTATTAAACTATCTTTTTGAGGACATTTGGTCTTTGCAAGTATATAAATAGAAAACACACACACACACACACACACACACACACACACACACACACACACACACACACACACACACACACACACACACACACACACACACACAGAAAGCTGTTGGTCTTCTCTTACAAACTCAGAACACACACACCAGTCAACCCTGACTGGTAATTCAATAGCAATATTTACTCTGTCAGTACAGTAATCCAATATACAGCCTCGGTTTGGCAAGTGTGTGTGTGTGTGTTTTTATGTGCATACCGGCCTGTGTTAGCATGTGTGATGAGCCGAGTATGTGCACACACACACACACACACACACACACACACACACATACACACACTCTGATTGTCGAGTGTGTGTACTGTGTGTATGTGGGAGAAAGACAGAGAGAATGAGTGTATCGCAGCTTGTGGTTTTGTCAGCTGTGTGGTTTGGTGTTGGCCTCCCCCATCTGTCCAGTAAGGGTGTCACATAAAGTCCAGTCTTTATTGATCGTGCCGGGTGCCAGATGGCAGATTTATGGAAGATGAAAGCGGACTAATCAGATTTCCAGTCCTGTTTGGGGCTAAAGTTTCCTCGTTCCTTAACACTCTCCCTGCTACGCCGAGCGTAACCCTAAACAGAGGTCCAAACAGGAAATTACAGAAACGCCTGGCAACATGCGGGTGTGTGTGTGTACGGGTGTGTGTGTGTGTGTGTGTACGGATGTGTGTGTGTGTGTGTGTCAAGGTCAAAAGTCAGAGCTGTGTGTGGAGGTGTGTGTTGGTGTTCGATAAAGTCAAAAACAAGCAGGTATTTAAAGGTTCATGGTTTCACATTTCACCATTTAACAGTTGTATGTTTTCATATTAATAAAAGTCTATTTACATCTTTATGTGATGTAATATACGGTAGAAAACATATTTAACACTTTAATATTCCTTAAAGGGCCAGCGTTTGCTTGAGAAAAAAACGAAACACCGTCCCTTTTAAAAATAATACAGGAAATAAAACAAGTAATTCACTTTTACATTTGGGGAAAAACTAAGTCCCCGTTGCTTTATGGTCTGTTTGACTCTAAATGATCATAATTTACTAAATGAACATCATGCTGTATTGAAGAAGACTTGAAACTAGAGATTGAGACATAAACTCATGTTTACAATGTTTACTGAGGGAATACATCAAGAGAGAAGTAGAGTCATTTATATAGACTTCTATACAACCAGAGGAGTCACCCCCTGGTGGTCAGGAGAGAGAATGCAGCTTTAACACATGAAGCATATACTTCTATACAACCAGAGGAGTCACCCCCTGGTGGTCAGGAGAGAGAATGCAGCTTTAACACATGAAGCATATACTTCTATACAACCAGAGGAGTCACCCCCTGATGG
The DNA here is from genome assembly GCA_038501785.1 of Myoxocephalus aenaeus. Taxonomy (NCBI): domain Eukaryota; kingdom Metazoa; phylum Chordata; class Actinopteri; order Perciformes; family Cottidae; genus Myoxocephalus; species Myoxocephalus aenaeus. The sequence continues at coordinate 1,302,263 of JBAMJR010000226.1, read as the reverse complement.
TCAGTAGAGAGAATGCAGCTTTAACACATGAAGCATATACTTCTATACAACCAGAGGAGTCACCCCCTGGTGGTCAGGAGAGAGAATGCAGCTTTAACACATGAAGCATATACTTCTATACAACCAGAGGAGTCACCCCCTGATGGTCAGTAGAGAGAATGCAGCTTTAACACATGAAGCATATACTTCTATACAACCAGAGGAGTCACCCCCTGGTGGTCAGGAGAGAGAATGCAGCTTTAACACATGAAGCATAGACTTCTATACAACCAGAGGAGTCGCCCCCTGGTGGTCAGGAGAGAGAATGCAGCTTTAACACATGAAGCATATACTTCTATACCAGCAGAGGAGTCGCCCCCTGGTGGTCAGGAGAGAGAATGCAGCTTTAACACATGAAGCATCGACTTCTATACAACCAGAGGAGTCGCCCCCTGGTGGTCAGGAGAGAGAATGCAGCTTTAACACATGAAGCATATACTTCTATACAACCAGAGGAGTCGCCCCCTGGTGGTCAGGAGAGAGAATGCAGCTTTAACACATGAAGCATAGACTTCTATACAACCAGAGGAGTCGCCCCCTGGTGGTCAGGAGAGAGAATGCAGCTTTAACACATGAAGCATAGACTTCTATACAACCAGAGGAGTCGCCCCCTGGTGGTCAGGAGAGAGAATGCAGCTTTAACACATGAAGCATAGACTTCTATACAACCAGAGGAGTCGCCCCCTGGTGGTCAGGAGAGAGAATGCAGCTTTAACACATGAAGCATATACTTCTATACAACCAGAGGAGTCGCCCCCTGGTGGTCAGGAGAGAGAATGCAGCTTTAACATATGAAGCATATACTTCTATACAACCAGAGGAGTCACCCCCTGGTGGTCAGGAGAGAGAATGCAGCTTTAACACATGAATCATAGACTTCTATACAACCAGAGGAGTCGCCCCCTGGTGGTCAGGAGAGAGAATGCAGCTTTAACACATGAAGCATATACTTCTATACAACCAGAGGAGTCACCCCCTGGTGGTCAGGAGAGAGAATGCAGCTTTAACACGTGAAGCATAGACTTCTATACAACCAGAGGAGTCACCCCCTGGTGGTCAGTAGAGAGAATGCAGCTTTAACACATGAAGCATAGACTTCTATACAACCAGAGGAGTCGCCCCCTGGTGGTCAGGAGAGAGAATGCAGCTTTAACACATGAAGCATAGACTTCTATACAACCAGAGGAGTCGCCCCCTGGTGGTCAGGAGAGAGAATGCAGCTTTAACATATGAATAGCATAGACTTCTATACAAACCATATATGTATATATAAAAAAATATGTATATATATATATAAATACGTATATATGTATGTGTGTGTTTGGACCAAATGAGAGTTTTGTCGATGTTTCAGGAGTGAGTGATGACTTTGGCAGAGACGCTCAGATAAAACACTTTGGACTGAGCGCAGGCCAGAACTAAAGGCAACCAGCTGTTCTTCACACTCTCTCCTCCTCTTACCCTCAACCTCGCTCTCCTGCTCTCTGTTTCTCGCTGTCCTCTTCCTCCTCTTTTATCCGTCCGTCCTCCATATCCTGATGACTTTCTTTATCTTTCTGCATTTCTTTGCTCCTTCCTTATATCCCTATACCCTTTTCCTTTCCTTTCCTTTCTCCTTTGTCTTTCACCCACTCAAACAATGCCCACAGTGTTGGCTGCTGGATTTGTGGACTTAAAAAAAAAGCAGAACGCAGAGTAAAGTCTGCGTCTTTCTTCTCTCTCCCCGCTGTTTAACGGGCGGGTCGACCGCGAGTCGACGCCCCAAACTCACACACAACATCATCAAAATGTTATGGCTCTGCTTAATTGAAAGTATGCGGCGGAGTGTGTGACTGCGTGTGGAATATATTCGAAAACAATGAATTTGATACAAGCACAATGAAGAAACAACACATGGGTCCCGCGAAGCCGCTGTTGTGGCAACGCGGCCGAGTGTTTGGAGTTTGTTTGCAATAATCTTTTGTAATAACCCGCTCGGCCCCGCGGCGACCTCGGGGACTCGGACCAGTTTTCCTAAAACAGGGAAGTGACGAGGGAGCGCCGCGACCTCCTGGAACAAGAACGCGGTCAGAGTGACGCGTCGTTAGCGTCGCGTTTACTGAAGAATTAAAGGCCGCACACGAACGCGCAGCATCCATTTTATAGTTGCGACTCGGGCTAATTCTGTGTAGACGCAAATAGGCAGGTTTTTAAATATGAAATAAACAAAATATTATGTAATGGATCATTTATAACACAGATTACACCTATCACTGAGTGTTTGTGTATAGGATACAGTTAATCTGAGGTGTCTTTTACATCCTTAAAGTGCTTTCATCACAGCGTCATGTCACACCTAAAAACAAACCTTAAAGCGTTTCGGCTAAAAAGTTACAGATTTTTATTTTACACATAATTTAATTATAAATAATCATTAATTCATGTCTCATCTATCCTTCATTAAAATATAGTTGACAATACTTTGAATGTTAAATTGTAAATGTGTACATTGTAAAAAAATAAAATAAAACTCTTTATTGTGAGATTGTTGATCTCCACTTCCTGTTTCTGAAAATATGAAAAATATGGATTTTGCCACCATAAAAAGCACAATTAATTATGAATGATTAGTCTGTTAAGTTTTTTTGTGCGGGTTACAAGCTCTGAACACTTTTTCTGTTGAGTCATCTTTAAAACGGTTAACATAAAAGCATAACGTTTCTTGTACTTTGGAGCTTTTAAGTCTCCCAGATGCACGTGTGTGTTAAGCTTCTCCCTCCCTCGTGTCTTGCAGGTACGTGTACCACAGCTCCAAGTGGATGGTGGCGGGAAACGCCGACTCCCCGGTGCCGCCGCGGGCCTACATCCACCCGGACTCTCTGGCCTCGGGGGACACCTGGATGAGGCAGGTGGTGAGCTTCGACAAGCTCAAGCTCACCAACAACGAGCTGGACGACCAGGGACACGTAAGAATTAAATATTAAAATATTAAAACGCTTCTTATTCAGGAGACATGTGCTCATGCTGTTTGTTGGTTTTGTTTGCTTTGTCTTTCATTTTTTGTTTGGTTCTGTTTGTCTCTGTCTCTTGTCCCCAAGCGTCTTTGAGTATCTTGAAAAGCGCTATACCAGTTTGAATTATTATTATTATTATTATTATTATTATTATTGTTATTATTATTATGCTTAACATGACGGGGACAGTGATCAAACTCAACAGAATTGAGTTGCAAGTTTCTTTTGTTTTGCACAAACACAGTTTGGGTTTATCTTAAAGGTTTCCTCTGAGTCTGATATTTCCCACAGGACCTGAATGCAACACGTGACAAAGAGAATCCAATGCAGTTCACTATCCAATACGTTTTAATGGGGGATTGTGGGTTTTTTTATGCGCCTCACAAATCACTTCAATTGAACACATAAAAAAAAAAAAAAGAAACCCAGTTGCATCATGGGGCCGGCGCATGAATCAGATCCGTATTTTTAAACTGACGACGCACTGGAACCTGTGACAACGACGATGGCTATTTCAGCCAAAAACGCTCCGCGTTTAAATGTTCAAGCTGTGATTTATTAGCTTCATTTTGAACTTCCATCCTCGCCGCTGCAGCGCTGAGCGCCTGTTGGAGAGCTGCAGGCCGCTTTCTCCTTTTGCTTTCTTTCCTTTTTTCTTTCTGGGGAGGGAATGCAATGTTCTTGATGCGTCTGCTTGAAAGGAAAGTTGACACGGTCCTTCATGCTCTCATGAGTCACAGAACCACGAGACTCTGACAGTCTGCTCCCCCACACTTCCCTTTTGAAGAGGGTCCACCCTGGCCGGGTATCATGCGGCTTGAGGATTAGCGTGGGGGAGATATTAGAGGTCTGGGATTTGAACCCGTGCCCTCAATATTCATTTCCTTCGCGAAACGGTTTCGTTAAAGGCACTTAATGATTGGATTTGATTTGTAGGACGCAGCAGCCGCCGCACCGCCGAGCTAAACGCTCAGTCCCACCGCAGCCGGCCTGATTTACGGCCTCGCCTGCAGCCAGCCGCTAACAGAGGTGGCGAGCGAGAGTAAGTCTCTTATTGGGTCTTGGCTGCTCCCGGTGTGTCATGTGGCTTTCGTAGGTGAAATATTTAACGGCAATGCATCAAGTTAGACCACAATTCTCTGGATTTACTGCCGGCCTTATGTGTGATCAGCGAGCTAAAGCGAGTCCCTGATTGGCGCTTCATGCTTTTCTGTAGTTAGAAGTTGGTTTTATGGGAAAAGGGGCAACATATAAGGTGGAAGAAAAGTGTATTAGCTTTTGCTTATTAACTTTGGTTGGTCCCTTATGTTTAAACCTGCAATAACGCTAAAGAAAACACTTAATATTACAAACTATTAGTCAAGAAAGGTAAGAAAAGACGACTCCTAATGGACTCTAAAGCTGCTTAATGTTTGATGGACCGCTTCTCTCTCCCAACACGTCACATAACGATCCGTTAGCTTTTCAGCTAACAAAGCTAACCCAGCCACGTCTTCATTAGACGCTTAGAGCCACTGACGTAGTCTCGGGCTTTTATTGTGAAAGGCAACAACGGAAGGATTAAATCTGGTTGCCTTATTTTTTTTTGCCGCATTCAAATAATATTAAAAGTACTCACGACAAAAACAACATAACAAAATAAATTACAGGCCTAAACTTAAGGAGCATCGATATTTGACGTAACAAACTATTTTAACCCAAACCGCCATCTTTTCCCGAAACCTACGCAAGTAGTTTTCTTGCCGAAGTAAATCTAATAGAACGTAGAACCCGAGTACTTGTATTTGTCGGGTTGCGTATCTTCTGCTGCTGGTTTGGATGTCTTGCTGCCCCCTAGTGGCCAGAAGAGGAATAACAAAGCTTTAAACACAATAACGAACACTGTTTTTATCCCCTACTCCATCATACTGGATTTAAACTGTGACGTAATGCTGAGAACACATTGTGTTGTCGTTAAACTTCATCTCAAGTAGCCATCACGAAACAAATTACACTCCATTTGTGCAAAGTATGTAATTTAAAGACCATAAAAAAAAAGAAATGGCCACTTTGAGTGAAATTGAGCCTCATAAGTCAAACCGCCCCTTCATGGGATCTTTTCTGGGACGTGTGTGAAGTTACAGAGCCTCAGTTTAATCAGTTAAAGCAGATTGAATCAACAGCAAACCCCGAGGCCTCCTGGAGGATATCTGCAGATGTCTTGTTGAAAAAGAGCAGGAGGAGCTGCTTCAAATCAAATCTCCCTCCCGGATGATTAGTAAAGCGGTGTGTTCGATGTCTCCGGTGCTTTTGACCACGCGTCCGGTCTCCTGCAGGTTCCTGCAGATGATCGGCTCAGCGGCGACAGACGGAGTAACACGTGGGGTGTTAGCGGGCGAGGATCCACGGTCGCTGTGGGGGCTTTTTCTGAGACGCAAAAAAAGGGGGAAATTAACTCCGTGTTTAACTTCCTGAGTGGGAGCAGAAAGCTCGCCGCCCTGCTGGCCTCGTTAAGCGTTGTCGTGAATCATCCGACGTCAACAGAAGCTGAGAGAAAGAAACGTTTTATTTATCACGTCTGAGGCGACTGATCGACTGAGCAGCAACACACATCTCACTGAATAAATGAAGACATGCAGGATTTGTTAAAGCATTTCTCTGTTGATTACTTGCAATAAGACTTTTTTGTCAACAAGTTTTCTGAAATTGTGTCTTTAAATGTGCAAGTGCACTCTTCACCTACTGCCCGTTTCCGGCCTCGTCCTTTCTGATCTGTGGGGAAAAAACTAAAGAAACAACCCGGAGCGGGCTGGACCGACCCAAAAACCTAAAGAAACAACCCGGAGCAGGCTGGACCGACCCAAAAACCTAAAGAAACAACCCGGAGCGGGCTGGACCGACCCAAAAACCTAAGGAAACTACCCGGAGCGGGCTGGACCGACCCAAAAACCTAAAGAAACAACCTGGAGCGGGCTGGACCCAACTTAAAAACCTAAAGAAACAACCCGGAGAGGGCTGGACCGACCCAAAAAACTAAAGAAACAACCCGGAGCGGGCTGGACCGACCCAAAAACCTAAAGAAACTACCCGGAGCGGGCTGGACCGACCCAAAAACCTAAAGAAACAACCCGGAGCGGGCTGGACCGACCCAAAAACCTAAAGAAACAACCCGGAGCGGGCTGGACCGACCCAAAAACCTAAAGAAACAACCCGGAGCGGGCTGGACCGGACTTAAAAAACCTTAAGAAACAACTGGACCGGACTTAAAAAACGTTCTTCTTCGTTGGTTTCACAGCGCTGTGTTGTTGTCGCCTCATCGCCAGGCGATAAGTGACGCTCTCAGGTTTACAGTCAGTAACTGTAACAGGATGACATCTCGCACACGGAGCATTAACGCTAATTTAATTATTCGTTTTGCTTTGATCGCTGAAAGTGTTTCTGACCGTGTTTTGAAATCTGCAAAATGTTCTCCGTGAACATGATTTCATTTGACTTCACGGCGTCTCTCAGGGTTTTCAAAAAGGCCGTTAAATGAAATCATCGGGCTCCTCTGGGTCCTCAGAGCGTGTGTGTGTGTGTGTGTGTTGCTAAAACACGACTGTGACTCATCCTGCAGACATCATCAGGAGGTGAAGAGTGTGTAATTGTGTGGTCTATTATTCAGTTACGCTGCAAAAAAATCTGTATTTTAACAATACAATACAAAACAAATAGTTTAACTTTAGCTAACTTTAAAGGAGCTTATTGGTACATACCAATCTGTTTCTGATGCTCATGAATTTAAATGAATTCAATACTTTTAAACTGTAATCTAAGTGCCCACTTAAAACATTATGATATGTGTAAATATGCAAAAAAACAAAAGTTAAAACAGGCAGAAATTGCCAAACATAGTTTTTTTGGTCATGGCTTCAGGCTCCATTTACAATGCAAATATAAATGTAAGTTTAAATACTTTCATCCATCAGTAATGGATGTAGTTATGATACTGGTTATAATGGCAGCGGCACAATGTTCATGCAGTGGAATGTATTATAAAAGTTGTATTCTTGTTTATTTAAAAACACGCTTGTTTGGCCAGACAAGAAACACTTGAAAGTGTTTCTTCCCTCGTGAAACTGCAGCCTGACGACATCACATTTCTTTCGGTAAAACATATTAAACATTTAACTACATATTTACATTTTCTACCGAGCACGTGAGGAAAAAACCCACCTCGGCTCCGCCCACAAAGTTTGATTGACAGGCGCTCTTCTATCAGCTTCTCTCTGTGCGTCTCCACGGCAGTTATAACGCGTGACTTTGAGGTCTGGCCCTTTAAATGCAGTGTTTCTGAGAGCCCCTTAAATGACCCCCCTGTTGTAGAGCTGGGGGCCTTTTGGCTCCCAGTGGGTTTTTCTCGCTCAGCTTAATGAAGAGCAGACCGAGGGCCCGAGGCGCCTCCTGACGCCTCCGCTCCGCTGTGAGATAATCCCCGGGCCCTCGCCGCGTGAACTGGCTTTCCGCTTCGCGTCACGTGGCTCTGCTGGGAACGCGCTGCAGCTAATTGATGTTACCAAGAGCCTTTTTGCAGAGTCTGGTTTGGTAGATTTTTGATACAGCACTAAATGCACGCGGCCCCAGATCACTTCCTGGCCCCTAATCCTGCACCGCTGCACGCGGACCGGCTCTGAAAGCCGAGCCGACTGAAGTTTCACATCTTGGACGCACGCGGCGTGTCGCTGAGCCGCTAAAGACTCGAACCACCGGTCATTTCATTATGTTTTACAAGCAGAGACGGATTCATAGGAAACCTGGGATTTAGATTTTTATCTGCAGGAACTTCAACCACGACAAAATGTGTGCTCATCATTTGTGCTTATTTAAAAAAAAAAAGTATTTGGGTTCCACTTTATATTCAGGTTCTTAGTTAATATGTGAAGAAGCCCTCATAAGTCCTTATTAACATGATGTGTTATTACATAGAAGTGTTATTTATAGCATTATAAACACATTTATTGTTCTATTATGAGATATTTATAATATAGGAAACTTGTTAACAGTTAATGGACTGCTTAAGAACGGTAATAAAAGCCTTATGAGTTTGTTATAATTGTTAATAATAGCATTATAAACATATTTAGTTATATTTACTGTATCATTGTTAAACTTTATTGCTTCATGTTAGATTACTTCATACTTTATTATGCATTTATTAACAGTTAACTATGCTTTGTGCCGCTGCAGAATCTAAAGTGAGAAGAATGCTTTATTAATGTTAATAGAACCTTTTTTTTTGACTTTTTGGGGGCATTTTTCTGCCAAAAGCACTGCTAATAACTGCATAATAACGTGTGTATTAGTCGTAATAAAGCAACAATAAAAGATGAATAAACCTCTTTTCCTCCCTCAGATCATCCTGCACTCCATGCACAAGTACCAGCCTCGCGTCCACGTCATCAGGAAGGACTTCAGCAGCGAGCTCTCTCAGAACAAGGCGGTGCCGAGCGGCGACGGAGTCAAGACCTTCAGCTTCCCCGAGACCGTCTTCACCACCGTCACGGCCTACCAGAACCAGCAGGTACTGACTTGCATCATTGGTATTGTCGTGCAACAATGTTGTTGTTTTTTCAATCCCTGCAACTTTTCTTGCAAACATTTTAATGAGCTTTTTGTGTAAATACGATCAAATTCAGAAGCACTTTTAGAAGCCAATATTAAAGAAATAAAGATCTCATTCAGGTAGTCTTTTCTCTAATTGACCGTTATTAAACTTATTAAATGTTTCCACTTCTACTTCTAAAACTAAACATCTGGATTATGGAGCTAATTAGCAGGACGACTTGGCCCGATAGGAACCAACAGAGTTTCCTATATATATATATATATATATATATATATTTCCTATATATATATATATATATATATATATATATATATATATATATATATACCGTAAAAGTCGGGTTACAAGCCGCTCCTACCTCCGCAGTGTCTCAGTGTCCCGCTGTAGCAAGCTAGTAGCAGCGCTAGCTAGCGCTGCTACTAGCTCCCCGCTCCTGCTGCTACTGCCCGCGTCCCCTCTGCCCAAGTCGGGTGTCGAGCCGGGGCTGGTCCCGCTACCTTCGGTGGTTGTCGGGGAGCTAGCAAAGCGCTAGTGGAAGTTAGCGGAGAGCTAGCGGAAGTTAGTGGGGGAACTAGCATGAGCGCCAGCTGGCTACAGCGGGGACACTGACCGAAGGTAGTAGCGGCCCGTAACCCGACTTTTACGGTATAAGCAAACAAAGGAGGACTTGCAGCCTTCAGTTTAAACTACTATAAGTTATCCAGAGATAGCACAGAGATGTTGGCGTATTAAAGTGTTTAGGAAACCAGTTGCAAATAACTTTTAATCTCCACATTCTCGTCTGCAGATCACCAGACTAAAGATCGACCGCAACCCGTTCGCCAAAGGATTCAGGGACTCTGGAAGAAACAGGTTCGTTACCACATCCTGATTATTTTAGTTTTTTATGTGCACAAAGGCTCCAAATACAAAAAAAACACTGTTCATGCATGAACACCTTAAAATGTTAAGTAGGAATAACACTTGTGTCACCACAAAAGGTGTGTTGCACACCTTCAGGCCACGTCACGCTGTAATGACACACCCCAAAGTGATCATGTTTTTGTGATGTTTATGTGATGTAGCGACGTAGCATTGCTGCACTGCTAACACTGGCTATGGGACGATATTTAGGATTTTATCCCCGACTGCGATAAAAACTCACACAAAACCAGAACGGTGCGCTCAGCAGAGTTGTGTCTCCATTGTGTGATTGAATAATTAGAATAAACCAACAACTAGCTAACCCAGTTCATGAGCTGCAGAGTGAGACATGTAGCACGTAGCATTAGCATTAGCATGTAGCCCACTTCAACCTTGACGTCTAGACATCTTTAGACCTGCAACACCAAATCCATGCGTACAGGGTTATTAACGCTGACATCACGACTTTTATTACACACCTTAACACACCTATTTGTGTCTGTAGATTTCTCCTAAATTCACTAAAAGTTACCATTACATAATGCCTCATTTGCATATTTAAACCCAACATTTCAACACAATAAATCCTCCTCTTAGTGTCGGTAATAAAGTGGTGAAGTTTCATGGTGATATCTATGAGTTCATGTTTTGACCCTATTCACACACACACACACACACACACGCACACACACACACACACACACACACACACACACACACACACACACACACACACACAGAAAACGTGACTGGTCAGACCTTTTTTTTTTTACGTCAGCTGTTGCATCAGCTGCTGTGTCGTCACCACAGGTGTGTCGTGTCATCCAGACGGAGCGCTCCCATTGGCTGATGACACTGTGATGTCATCCAGACGGAGCGCTCCCATTGGCTGATGACACTGTGGCTTCTGAACTCGTTGTTTCCTCCTCACTCTCTTCCTCTCCAGCTTGTCTCTCTCTCCAAATCCGTCTCTGAGTTATCATACACAACATTTGTGGAGGAGAGGAGGAAGGAGAGGAAGGAGAGGAGGAAGCAGAGGGGAGGAGGAAGCAGAGGAGAGGAGGAAGCAGAGGGGGTGAACACTGAAGCACCAGATCCCTGCGCACATGAAAGCCTCCTCCATCTGGTCTGCATTATTGGCCCGCTAGACATTTGAAACATCTTTTTTTTTTCGTTTTTCAAAACAATAGGCTGCTTGATTTATGAGCTGGCGTTAGAATTTCATTGCGGGAAAGCGACAGATGAAAAGATAACGGAGCGTGAGATATTTGTCTGCGGAGAGAGAAAATGAATTTATCTCCGCGACTCCCTCCCTTTAGTCGGCCATGTTGGATCTGATGTTCGGACTCGAGGAGGAGAAGTTCTGACGTCTTAAAAAGTCTTTTCTTTGCGTATGCTGCTGCTTGTTTCAGTCATGGATATATATATATATATATATATATATATATATATATATATATATATTGTTAGTGAGCTGCAGCTCTGACCCCTGACCTTTATATAGTCATTTAGGAGTTTATTGTTCTCATACTGTCAGTCACTCTGGGGAATTTATTTTGTCTTTTTGGTGCCAGATCTGATTTAAAATTAATAATTTAATGTATTCATTATAATGTAATATTATTATTTATACTTCATTTTTAAAGGTTTATTTTTATGCATAAAGTTGTATTTATTTATATATATTTTTTAAAGGTGTGCTCTACGATAGATACAAATAAGAGTAATAGAGCTAGAGGGAGGATGTATTGTCCAACAGACGTCATCGCCACACTGGTTCACTCCATAATTATTAATTTTTTTAACTTAATTCTGCAAAAGTTGACTCAAATTGCTGCTCGCGAGGAGCTGCAGACATTAAAAGAGGAAGCGAGCGCATTAACGGTCACCAGAAGAAGCCTCTTTTCTGTATTTGAGCGGTTCCCTGTGGAGCGTGAGCAACTGGTTCCACATTAATAGACATTAATAATCCTTTAAGATGAAGCTTTCCTTCTTGTGTCGGCGTGTGTTGGGTTCTATGCGTATGAAAGGAGCAGTGATCGAGGGCCCCGGCCGCTGAGGGCCCCACTAACGAGGCCCTGAAATAACACGGCGAGCAGGAAGTGAATCAACAGGAAGGAGAACGTGTTCGGATGAAACGTCACTCAGATTTATGAGCTCAGTCAAATCACACCTGCTCCCTGGTCCTGTTTAATGGCTCCAGTTTCCTGTGAGGAGATGAATGCATTATTGTTATTATTGTGCACTAATATTCTCTCATACCCATCACGGGTATTGGGAAAATGTTTTGTGACTATTGGAAAGTTAAAAGTAGCGTTTATTTACATGGAACTTTAAAAAAAGAAACATTGTTACAAGAATCTTACAGTTAATACGGAAAATAAACTGGAAAATAGTATTATTAGTGGAATACTAATGAGTCCATATACAGGACTCCATGAATGATGAAGACGTTTGTTTTAATATATATATATATATAATTGTTTTTGTGATATTTTTTATTTTCAGCAAATCGTTTAATGCACATTTCCATGTACACAAACACATTTAAAAAACATATTTGCATTTACAAATATGAAACAAACTACAGGATTGCATTTTGAGAACAATATGAAAAATACATTAAAAGGGAAAAGAAGAACAAAATTAAGGGAATAAAATATAAAAGTATTATATTCCCAAAAATACAAATGTAAAAGCAAAACATTTTTTAATCTAATTCTAAATTTAAATTTTAATCTAATTCTCTGAATAAAAACACATCACACCTCTTCCTTATGTTCCTGTTATTATTTAATGTTTCAGTTTTCATGTCACTAAAGATTAAGTATGGAAGCTCAAACCAGGAAAAGCAGAGGGATGATAATAAACAGGACTTTAATAACATGGTGCCTCCCTCTCTCCTCAGGACCGGCCTGGAGGCCATCATGGAGACCTACGCCTTCTGGAGGCCTCCGGTGAGGACGCTCACCTTCGAGGACTTCACCAACATGCAGAAGCAGCAAGGTGAGAACCGACGAGGTTCCTCTGGAGAACACATCCCTGGTTCCTCTGGAGAACACATCCCTGGTTCTCTTTTCACAGTATTCACGGTAGTTTGATTGATTGTTTTCCTCACGAGAAGACCCGCCCTCCTCTGCCTCTGATTGGATAGTATACTTGTTTCCTTGTTTTATTTTGAAGGGCTGACATCCAAAGCTGATTGACTTCCACCTGTCGACACGCAACGCACTTCTTTGTGTTCAAAAGCTTTTTCTATGGATTTATGGATTTAGCTCGTCTACTCTGAATATTTCTCCCCTGAAAAAGACGCATTTCTCCCCATAAACTCCATAAAACTGTATGAAACAATCTCTTAAAGTTGAAGCGTTCTGCTCTCATTCTTCATTTGACATGATCTGAGAACCACCGTGGCATCCCATAATACTCACACGGTCTCCTCTGAAACAACTCACTTCCAAGTGACAACTCATCGTCAACAAATCAACATGAATGCAGAAAGATTTTCTGCTGATTCCACGTATGTTTTCGTCGTCGTGCTCCGTGGTGACGGCGTGACCCGAGCTGACCCCGCCCCTCTGCACACGTCACCACATCCTGCTCGTTATCATGAAACTCCTCCAAAGAGATCGAGTTCAATCAAAGTCCTCTGTGTGTGTGTGTGTGTGTGTGTGTGTGTGTGTGTGTACCATTTCCCCTTCATATAATCAACTGCTCCCCCTCGGCGCTGAAGCACCTCGAGCCCTTCTCACCAGAGGAAAACATGACATCACCAAACTATTCTTCTCTCTCTCTCTCTCTCTCTCTCCACCCCCCCTCCCTCCATCTTCTGCACTGCAGAGATATTATCGAATGCATATGGTGCAAAATCAGAACCTCAGCCAAGTGAGTCCTGGATTGTTTAGTTCTGCTTCCTCCTCCTCCTCGTTTGAGGGTTAAAGCTGAATTTCTCCTCCAGATGAAATCCGGCCAAATTCTCATTAATAGAGGAACACTGGATGGATATCCCACAGCTATCGCTTCACTGTGCCAGCCGCCTCCAGTCTAGACCCGAGGAAGCCAAACTACAACATGGGAGTTTTAGCTTGAGCACATTTGTAATGAATTGTATGCAGAACACCTGCGCACACCTGGTGGTAGAGAGGCTCCGCCTCCTGGGAGCTGCAGGAAGCACTGAGACACAAATACCTGCACACTGAACATCCGTTTAAATACGTTGTGGACTTGATTTAGTGAGGTCGTCTCTTTAGAAACCAATATATTACTATTTCTGCTTGTTGCGTCTAAATATTAGTCCTATGGATTATACATCTTTCATTTGCAATCTTTCATGAATAGAAACTAATATTGGGCGACTTTCTCTCTGGCGTGACTTTCTTGAAACCATCCTATTTTTAGGCCTCTGCTCCAAAATGTCATACCCAAACTGAAAGGGTGTGTCTCTGCAACCACTAGGGCTGTTTGAATAATGCTGCTGTTATAATAAAAGAGTATAATGTGAGATGTGTAAATATCAGTCTATATGTTACTGGTTATGAGTAAATGAAGAAGTGAATTATACAGTTTTTATAGCAATATCTGCAGTTTTGCAGCATCTGAACCTCACGCTCTGCGTTTGCTCTCCAGGTGGAAGCACTGGCTCCTCCCCCACCGCCTCCAGCACGGGGACCCCCTCCCCGTCCGGGGCGGCTCACCTCCTGTCCCCCTCCTGCTCCCCGCCCACCTTCCACCTGGCGCCCAACACCTTCAACGTGGGCTGCCGGGAGAGCCAGCTCTGCAACCTGGGCCTGTCCGAGTACCCGTCCTGCGCCCGCAGCAACATGGCGGCGCTGCAGGGCTACGGCGGCCTGGCCGACGGCTCCTACGGGCGGCTGCAGGCCGCGGGCGGCGGCGTGGCCTCCGCCCAGCCCTCCGAGTCCTTCCTGCCGCAGAGGACTTCCTCCCTGCAGGGCGGCGGTCACGGCGGCGGCGGCGTCGGCGGCGGCCCCGGAGCCAAGATGGACGCCTACGGCGGCCAACTGGGCTCCTTCCCGGCCTCGCAGCTGCAGTACGTGATGCAGGCCGGCGGCGGCGTCGGCGGCGGCTCCGGCCCCGGCTCGTCCTCCTCGTCCGGCTCCTCCCCTTCCTCCGCCCACATGTTCGGCGGGAGCCACCACCACGTGCAGCAGGGCTCCTACAACGCCTTCTCCCTGCACAACCCTTACAACCTGTACGGATACAACTTCCCCACCTCCCCCCGCCTGGCCGCCAGCCCCGAGAAGCCCCAGGGAGGCCTGCTCTGCTCCTCGTCGCCCGCCGGCGCCTTCGGCGAGCGGCAGTACCTCTCCAACGGAGGCATGGACACCATGCACATGATCGGCAACGCCAGCGGCGGCCAGCAGGGCGGCGGCGGCGTGGGCGGCGGCCCCTGCGACGGCCGCCAGTACGGCTCCTCCTCTCAGATGTCCATGCACATGGTGTAGGCGCTCCAAGAAGAAAACCTACGAAGCCGGTTGGGTTTGAAGTGGAACCGCCATGTTTTTTACACGGCGCGTCAAACAAACCTTTCAGAAAGAGGATATGAAATGTTTCTGTTGTTTTTAAAAGACACTCCATCGCATTACAAAGCATTATAGAGGGAGTCCAAACTGTTATTTAATTGCCTTTTGTGTTAATGAAGAGAAGATTGGACCCGACAGAACAAACTCAGCGCGCTCAGAAGGGATTAAACCGTCATGGTGCAATACAGCAACACTTCTTCTCAAGGGACTCAAAGTTCTCACTGCGACCCAGAAGGTTCTGGTTTTGGCTCCGGGACGCTTTGAGGTGAAACCCGGTCCGTCACACACCTCCATCAACCCGTTACCCTCACAGACTGGAATGCCTATTTTTGAGTGGATTACTTTTTCTTTTTTTTCTTTTTTTTTGCATATATATATGACAAGATGGCGAAATGCAATCAATAACATAAGCTTAAAAAAGTTGTCGTGTGAAAAGATATAAAAAAGCAGCAATAGCGGAAGCAGAGTAATTAAAGTATGTGTTGGTGTGTTGTAGAGATGTGTATTTAAGTGCTGAGCATTATAACAAAGTTAAAGGTCAAGTTATAAAGAACATGTGTGAAGGAAAAATGAGATGGCAAAAAGTAAATTCTTTTTTTTTGAGGCATTTTGAAAAAATGTAAATACAGGTGCCAAGCACGTAAAAAAAAGCTCAATAAACGTTTTAATTCATGTTCATGGTTTTGATTATTTCATGGTGTTCTCCTCGCTGCAGCGAGCCGGTTATAAACGCCGTGTTTTGTTTTCCCAAAAACATGAAGTTGCTCATAAAAAAACATAATATTTTGAAGCGCATAAGTGAGACGGATTACAACGTTTACTGCGACCAACAAATGACACGTGACCCGGACGGATAATCGCAGATTAATTTATGATGATGAACTGTGTTTTTAATAAGGACGCAGCGGTCGGTCACGGGCCTTTAGGCAACAATAACAACGAGTGACATGATTATTAATCGCCCAAGAGAGCGTTCCTTGGCTCTTAAAACATCTGCTCTGCACCACATCACAGACCTCAGCTTCAAACGCTGATGCAATGCATCCATCATAAACCCAACTGAGGGGAAAGACCCGAAAAGAGAGAGAGAAAGAAAGAAAGAAAGAAAGAAAGAAAGGACTAATTTTCTCCCTGCTGGTTCTGTTTATGACGAGATGAGGACTAAAGCTCTTTGTGCCAACTGCACATAAATACTGCACCTGTTTAAAGAGACAGAGAAATCCCCTTTGTAATCACGAGAGAGACTTGCAGCATTCAGGATCTTTTATCCTCCGGGGATTTACCCGGGAGGCCAATCAGCGTCCATTACACGCATGTCTGGAGCTCCCGCCCCTCCCAATCACTTCCCATCATGCGGATACGGCTCCGGCCATGAAATATCATATCTGAGGCATCATCAGAAACACGAAAAGGGAGGGAGGGGGAGGCGGGTTGTCCGTGGAGAAAGAGACCCCACTATTGGAAACACCTGTTTTATTTTTCCTTTCTTTCTTCCCCCAAAGCGTGACTTCAAATAATGAGCAGGCGACCGGAGAGAAGCGCATGATTTCAGAATTTGGCTCCGCTCCATCTAGCTGGACGCTATTTTCCCCCCCCAATAATGATTCAGGTTGTTTGTTGGCCCATCTTCACGGCCGCGTTAGCTCAGCTGTACTTGTGAGATGACACAAGGCAGCCGGTCTGCTCTCATGCCGCTAACTACCCGTCAGCTCATAAGTGGAAAAGAATGGCCGAGGAACTCCTTTCATCCTGGAGACCGTATTCTAAAACCAAAAAAAACAATCACAGTGATTGATTAACGGCCGCCAAAAACAAAACATGTGACACTGGAACCAGCGAAAGAGATACAGGACCGTGTGTGTGTGTGTGTGTGTGTGTGTGTGTGTGTGTGTGTGTGTGTGTGTGTGTGTGTGTGTCGTTAACGATGACATCCGGCGCTCTAATCTGCAGCTTTTTGGAGGCCATGTTTTGAGTGACGGCCGGCCGTCTGGAGGGTTTACCCATAATCCCCTGCCTGTCTCTGCCGCTGATCTTTCCCGTCCAACACTTTTTCAGACATCTTAACGGAAACGGACTCCAGAATCGTGCTCTGGGGAACTCAAAAAAAGAGAAGAGGGGGCGGGGCTTCAATTTATTGGCCTTTGGTTTGTTTTTTGGCTCTGAGTTTATATCAGAAATTCCTGGTAAACTGTTGCCCTCTTGTGTTTCTTCTTCTTCTTCTTCTTCTTCTTCTTCTTCTTCTTCTTCTTCTTCTTCTTCTTCTTCTTCTTCTTCTTCTTCTTCTTCTTCTTCTTCTCCTCCTCCTCCTCCTCCTCCTCCTCCTCCTCCTCCTTCTTCTTCTTCTTCTTCTTCTTCTTCTTCTTCTCCTCCTTCTCCTTCTTCTTCTTCTTCTTCTTCTCCTTCTCCTTCTTCTTCTCCTCCTCCTTCCGGAGTTCCTCGACTTCTTCCCAGTAAATCCTGGCTGACAGCAGACGTGGACCCTCTTCTCCGAGGTGTTGCAGTGTGTCCAGGCACTAAATCACAAAAGGGCTTTCACATACCTTCAAGCCAGAGGCTGTGTGTGTGTGTGTGTGTGTGTGTGTGTGTGTGTGTGTGTGTGTGTGTGTGTGTGTGTGTGTGTTTCTTTTTTCTTCTTCTTCTCCTTCAAGGAACATCTTGAAACTATTTTCTGATTGATAAAGTCATGATACAGATGTCAAGTCTGGTGATGTGGCCAATGTTTCTACAGAAGAAGAAGAAGAAGAAGAAGAAGAAGAAGAACAAGAAGAGGAAGAAGAAGAGGAAGAACAAGAAGAAGAAGAAGAAGAAGAAGAAGAAGAGATGGAAATACATTTATTTTTCATAATCAAATCTTGAAATGATGATGTCAAATGACAAGATGTAAATTATACTTTAATAAATATTTCATTACACTTTTTATAGAAGGAACCAAAAGACTGACAGTGACGACAGTGATAATAAATACAATTGTAATCATACCCTCTAATAAAATACAATCTGGTTTGAATTTAAATCAATAATTTAATAACTTCCTGTTGTTCACAAGACATTTAATCCAAGAGCATCTTTGGACGGATGAAAAAAATAATAAAACTAAACTAAATGAATTCATACAACTCAAAACAACGTGGAAAAACAACATTAAAGGACAACAATGAGTTAATTTGTGTTATTCATTATTAATAAAATAACAGTGACACAAATCATCAGCTTGTGATCGTTAGATAAAACAGAGAGGAAGTCACAAAAATAATTGTTTGGATTTATTTAATCCATTAATACCACCAAACTGAGTTGTGTTAGATATAGTTTAATAATATTATTAATAAGAAAATAACTTATGTTCAACCAACATGATCTGGTCAATTTGTATTTAGTTAATAGTTCAGGGTCACCAAACTGAAACTTATATTCCACAAAATGCAGTTTATTTGGCTTTACTCAACATAAAGATATGCAACATGTGACAATATGTAAATATAACCTCCGTTACTCAACTTTATTCAGTTAATCAACTAAACTACACTTTGTTCTTTCAACTTAACTCACGTCAATAAATGTGTTTAGTTTTATGTGACTGGTTTTCATGGATATATAGTTGTGCTTTAAGTCTTTTAGTGAAGTTAAATCAATTCTTTTCACACTATTTTAGTCCGGTGGAAAAGTTAATTTATTAAAACACAAAACTGAAATGTCAGACTTTTGTATTAAATCTTCATAAGACGAGAGTTTGTGTAAATAACAATAAACGTGTTTAAGGTCAGGATAACAGACAAGAACGTGAATCATAACACGCTCATTCAGCTGCTGTTCATGTCGTCACATGACACAGATATTAAAAAGTGTTTCTCTCCCAAAAGATATTTTAATTACCAATAAAAGGAAATCAAACCACCGGCCGATTCTGAAACGTACGTCAGTCACATTCTCCTTTTTTTTATTTGATTTTTTCTGGACGCGAGAAGAAAGACGGGCAGTCGAGGGAAAGGTAAATTTAGAACAGATTTGAAATGGACAGACGAGAGGAAGATCAGAAAAAGATTGAGGGCTTCCTGTGAGGAGGAAACGTCAAACTGAAGAGACACACATGTAGAAACACAGAGTTGTGTTTTTAGATTAACAGAAACACACTGTGAGGTGAGAACAGAGACATGAAACGCAGACATGCTTATTTATGACTCAGAATATGAAATGATTACTATCACATGTTATCCTGATGGAGACAATGACACACAGCGTGGAATCCACACCAGGATTACAATGTTGTTGTCATGGATACATGTTTATCTTTTAAATACAACATGAACAGGAAGTGACCATATCCGGACTGAGGAGGAGTGATGTAGAGACGCCGTATACCTTTATTGTACCTGTCAATCACAGTAAGCCCCGCCCTAAAGCTGCTTTATGGTCTGTTTGACTCTAAATGACCATAATTTACTAAATGAACATCATGCTGTATTGAAGAAGACTTGAAACTAGAGATTGAGACATAAACTCATGTTTACAATGTTTACTGAGGGAATACATCAAGAGAAGTAGAGTCATTTATATAGACTTCTATACAACCAGAGGAGTCGCCCCCTGGTGGTCAGGAGAGAGAATGCAGCTTCAACACATGAAGCATATACTTCTATACAACCAGAGGAGTCACCCCCTGATGGTCAGGAGAGAGGATGCAGCTTTAACACATGAAGCATATACTTCTATACAACCAGAGGAGTCGCCCCCTGGTGGTCAGGAGAGAGGATGCAGCTTTAACACATGAAGCATAGACTTCTATACAAGCAGAGGAGTCACCCCCTGGTGGTCAGGAGAGAGAATGCAGCTTTAACACATGAAGCATTGACTTCTATACAACCAGAGGAGTCACCCCCTGGTGGTCAGGAGAGAGGATGCAGCTTTAACACATGAAGCATATACTTCTATACAACCAGAGGAGTCACCCCCTGGTGGTCAGGAGAGAGGATGCAGCTTTAACACATGAAGCATATACTTCTATACAACCAGAGGAGTCGCACTCTGGTGGTCAGGAGAGAGAATGCAGCTTTAACACATGAAGCATAGACTTCTATACAACCAGAGGAGTCGCCCCCTGGTGGTCAGGAGAGAGAATGCAGCTTTAACACATAAAGCATAGACTTCTATACAACCAGAGGAGTCGCCCCCTTTAACACATGAATCTCATAAAAATGCATTTTCAAGTTCAAACCGAGCTCTTTACTCTCAACCACAAGCCTCCATCTGTATCCTCTACTAAACGTAATCCTAAATTCAAACTTTAAACTGACATCAGTGCTTAGTTTAAGACTGCAGTTTTCATGGTTTCACACACATCGCATGTTCACCTTGACACACACACACACACACACACACACACACACACACACACACACACACACACACACACACACACACACACACACACACACACACACACACACACACACACACATATTCTCACACTCTCTGTGATGGCATGCAGGTCAACAGGAAACAGTCCAAATGATCTTCCTCCTCTTCCTCCGGAGGGAAAAGAGATGTTTGAGATACGGTCGGCACCGCCCGGGGCAGGTGGTTCTGATCAAGCCCCCCCCGGCCCCGGCCCGTCCCACGGTGCCGCGGCCTGCTGAGTACAAAGACGCCCCGCCGGGACGCCCCCCGTGTCTAAATGAGAGAGGTCCGGTGCCGTGTGGAGGCTCGCGGTCAGGTCCTGGGAGATCATAGCGGATAGTGTGACTGACCGGGGACGGTGACCCGGATGTCCAACCCCCCCTCCGTAGAGGGTTGGTTTCTAGAGTGTGAGAACTGTACTGGTGGAGTGTGAGCAGGGCGTGAAGTAGTAAAGGTAGCAACCAACACCAACCCCAACGCCAATCAGAGCCTTAAACCCTGAACCCTTTCTCTGACGTCAACCTCAATGGTGGAGTGTGACGTATATTATGGACAATTATGGGGTTTATTGTATGTTTTTTACGTCTTCCAGGCTTTTAGCCGCACAAGATTTGACTTCACTTTATTTGATATGGACATCACAGTGGCATTACTTTACATTTCATTTAGCTGAAGCTTTTATCCAAAATGACTTACAATAAGAGCATTCAACCATGAGTACTAACTCAGAACAACAAGAATCAAAGTACAATTTCTTCAATAAAGTTAAACTCCAAAGTGCTATCAGTAAGTAACATGTACGTGCTACTACGGTGCTACTTTCCTTATTCAAGGTATAGTCGAAAAATATGTGTTTTTAGCGTTATAACATACATTTATGTACACAAACCAGATGCACTGTGTTGAGTGTTCGTAGCGAAACGCTAATTTACAACACCTGTCCACAGGAGGCAAAAAAAATACAAAATATGATATCATTTAATTAAAAAAGAGAATACATCCTCAAATACATACATAGATACACACACAAAGTGAAAGTGTGTGTTACAGGGCTGTGTGATGAGAGGCCATTGCCAAATAATCAATGTACCGTACTTTTCGGGTTACAAGCCGCTACTACCTTCGGTCAGTGTCCCCGTTAGCTCCCCGCTGTAGCCAGCTGGGGCTCCTGCTAGCGCTCCATCACTTCCCCGCTAACTTCCGCTAGCTCCCTGAAAACCACCGAAGGTAGCGGGACCAGGCTCGACACCCGACTTGGGCAGAGGGGACGCGGGCAGTAGCAGCAGCAGCGGGCAGTAGCAGCAGCAGCGCTAGCTAGCAGCGCTAGATAGCAGCGCTAGCTAATAGCGCTACTAGCTTGCTACAGCGGGGACACTGATCAGCCGTAGGAGCGGCTTGTAACCCGAAAAGTACGGTACTGGTCTTTGAGGAAACGGCATCCATCAGGTGTCCGAGCTGGAACCCCGACGTGATGAACCCGGAGCGACCACCAGACAGGTGTGTAGTTGTGTAGTTGTGTGTAGACGGCGTCTGAGAGCCGCATGACGTGATTGACAACTCGTGCTCCGGAGTCCAAAGCGGAACGAGCCGGAGGTCAGCGGCGGACATGAAGGGCCGTCCCGTAAAAACAACAATGCCTATGAGTGTGTTCGCTAACAGGGCGCCTCTCTTGTCCTTGTCCAGGCCTTCTGAGAGGAGGAGGTCAGAGTTTTCCATTCGCTACACTCGTTATTTTTTTCCCCAGGAACATTTTTCCTCGACGTTTAAAGCAAACGGACGACCCGAGCGGCCATTTCTTTTTTTTTAAATTTCTGCAGCTCAACCGCGCATGCTTTCTGTAAATCACCTTTTTATAACGCTTGTCACGTAAAATGCTACTATGACCGTGTCCGCTGTGTTAAACCGTGTCCGCTGGCCTGATTCCCCTCCTCCCTCCCCGCTCCACCTCCATCACCACCATCAATCTATCCGCGCATGCCTCGCCCGGTGCGTGTCTGAATGCGGGTTTTGCGAGCGGCAGCTGCGCTCCCTCGCGGACCTCACCTGCACCGGGCCCGGCACAGACTCGCAGAGATTTCACGGTGACATTCCCAGTGAGCAGAGTGTGTGACTTGTGAACTCTGATGGAGCGACACTCCGCCGTGGGCCGGGTCCCACGACTAAACGCTGGGGTAATAATCCCCCCCCTCCCCCTTCGGGTATAACAGGCCCGATGAAAGCCGCATCCCACCCGTAATCATTGTGCGGCTCGGCCTGGATCGCATTGCGACGTGCGGCCAGAGGGGGAAACAGGAAGCCGCATGGACCAAATGCCTGAACTCTGCCAAACCCTCTTTTTCTTTTTTAAGTCCCTGAAATGCACAGCTGGAGGACACCGTCTGTGGACGCTTGTGTTTTGTGGGGCGACAGCATGCGTCCT
The DNA here is from genome assembly GCA_038501785.1 of Myoxocephalus aenaeus. Taxonomy (NCBI): domain Eukaryota; kingdom Metazoa; phylum Chordata; class Actinopteri; order Perciformes; family Cottidae; genus Myoxocephalus; species Myoxocephalus aenaeus. Next base: position 1,279,391 of record JBAMJR010000226.1, on the reverse strand, counting down.
CCATTGCATAAATCCAGGACGATCTTCACTTAATCAATCAAAATGGGTCTGGGGTACTTATGGGGGGGTCTGGGGTACTTATGGATGCTTGTTTTGCTGAAATACAATCCAAAAACTAACGGTTGCGAGTTGGCGGGCAAATTGACTTCTTCTCCGTTGACAACTCGTCAAATTCCGACGCACAGATGTGAGCCTTCAGCATCTGTCGGACACCAGGGCTGCAACACATGTTTATTTTTTATCTTTTGTTCCTTCCATCTAAATACCTTAAAGCCATGAAGTCGTCTGCTTGGTCCTATAGACTGTGTATACGAAGTGGCTGCCGCCATCTTGTTTTTTTTTGCAACCAGTGAACAAGAGGTGACCATATTTGGACTGAGGAGGAAAGACGCAGAAAGGTCGGGTCTGGTGTTGACCTGTCAATCACCTCGTAGCCCCGCCCTAAAGCGTCCCCTGCTTTATGGTCTGTTTGACTCTAAATGACCATAATTTACTAAATGAACATCATGCTGTATTGAAGAAGACTTGAAACTAGAGATTGAGACATAAACTCATGTTTACAATGTTTACTGAGGGAATACATCAAGAGAAGTAGAGTCATTTATATAGACTTCTATACAACCAGAGGAGTCACCCCTGGTGGTCAGGAGAGAGAATGCAGCTTTAACACATGAAGCATATACTTCTATACAACCAGAGGAGTCGCCCCCTGGTGGTCAGGAGAGAGAATGCAGCTTTAAACATGAAGCATAGACTTCTATACAACCAGAGGAGTCGCCCCCTGGTGGTCAGGAGAGAGAATGCAGCTTTAACACATGAAGCATTGACATCACTTTTCAGAACCGGAGGTTGCCGCCTGGCGTGTGTGTGTGTGTGTGTGTGTGTGTGTGTGTGTGTGTGTGTGTGTGTGTGTGTGTGTGTGTGTGTCCGTGTGTGTGTGTGTGTGTCCGTGTGTGTGTCCTTGTTTAAATCAGGGACGACCTCTTCACTTAATCAATCAGAATGTTTCATGGGGGGCGTTCCGGGGTCAACATTATTTGCGTGTCGGAAACACAAGAGGCGAAGGTGACCGTTGGCAGAAGTCTGGTGGATTTGGTTTTCACGAAACCGATCACCAGAGTCCTTTGAAGTCGACAGGTGACGCGTTGCCATCACAACATACTTTGTGTTTTAAGAGCGGAATCGCAGAGCTTCAGGTGTTCAATGGACCCTCAGACAGGCGGCTACCCAGCATCCATCTGGGGAGCGTTTAAAAGGAAAGCGTAAAAGGTTCCAGGCCGTCCCTCCACCAGCTGCTCGGCTCAGCGGCGACGGCAGGTGTGTGTTATTGTGCGTCTCCGGTTGTCGGTTTCTCTGAGAATATCTTTTTAATGTCTGCGTTTACGGTGTGTAATGTAATGTACGGCCTCTTCCGCCGCTCACACAGATCAGTGTGTGTGTGTGTGTGTGTGTGTGTGTGTGTGTGTGTGTGTGTGTGTATCGAGAGTTCAGATGTCACATGTACACTTTATGAACCTCCCCCTCAGCCTAATCCCTCACACCTGCTCCATAAAGGAATGCCAAGTTAAATTTACAGCCTGGAGTAAAGAGCCGGTGGAAAGAGGATTTAATTGAGGACGGCTCTGTGGCGTTCGGACCGCACAACCCGCTGAACCTGCAGAGTTTAGTGCAATAACGTCAAGAATTAAGGATTCAAAAGAGCTGCTCATAGTTATAAAGTCCTGCAGCAACATTTATACTTATTTTAATTTATTTACTGTTATAGAAATTCTAGAAGTGGGTCAAACTATGTTTGTTGTAGATACAGCAGCAAATAACTAATTAGTATTTAAACTATCAGTCAACCCAATTCACAATGAAATAATATATATATATATATAAAAAGAATAATAGTATTTGTATACTTGGTGGTATATAGCCATGCGGATGTCTCACTCAGGTTTCTGTTGCCACCCAGCAGCAGGATGGTGGGTGGGATTTGTGTTGTGGAGTTCAAACCAATATAAAAGCTAATTTTTGACTGTTTTCATTGATAGTATTAAATATCAGAACGTGCACAATTTGGCAACTTGCAAAGTGAAAACTATGCTGGAGATAACATGAAAGGCCAAGCACGTACCCCTGTTGTGTTTTTTATTACGCACCAAGTATTCAAAGCTTGAAACAGACTTGACAACCATTTTACATAACAAGCGATGAGTGAACTCACATCACTTCAGTGACTCCGTTTACGTGCACACAAGTTCCACAAATGACAAAATTGAGAATTTGGTATGTTCATATTATTCTGTTTGGATATTCCCATGTACGTCATATTCTGAATGGAGCATTTTCCCATGAGGACATGTGGGATATGCTGATAATAAGCAGGTTGTAATAGCATTATTTGCACATGTGAACAGCTTAGTAAGAATATTTACATTTTTTAGGAAAATTTGGAAGAAAACGTGATATTTTGTGTCATTTACTCTGTTTACGTTGTGTTTTGAGTCACCGTTTCAATCTCTGATCCCTGTGACGTTAATAATGATGATGATGATGATGATGATGATGATGATGAGATATCCAGGCGATGAAGGTTCTTCATGTGCGTGTGATGGATTAGTGGACCGAGAGCTTCACATTCACAGCCCTGAACGCCGCACACTGACAGCTGCTCCTCTGAAGCGAGGGGCTCCTGGTCCTCTAAGAAGCACTTTAAGCTTCTGTCTCTTCATTGGGCAAGAAACCCCAAACTCTGAGGCGGATGTCTTGTTGTGTTTAGCGATCAGAAGAACTCACGGCTGCATTAAACACGGCTGACGCGCCGGTGATTCACTCACTTTGTGATTCCTAAACAGGAGCGAAACAAAGTGGTTGCTATGAGAAAACTCACCGTTTTGTGGTCACAGGTGTGTGCTTATGGGGTATTTTACAAGGTCGTCAAATCAAGATGTACGTCATGATGCGTGTGTGTGTGTGTGTGTGTGTGTGTGTGTGTGTGTGTGTGTGTATATATTACTGGGAGTGTGCTGCCATGTCTGTGGTCCAGATTGAGACCTCACACTCATGTTTGGACTGCACATCTCAGGCCAGAGCCGCTCTGCCGCGCCCGGCTCTTAATCCACTTAAACCCAATTACAAGACCGTTGCCGTGACCACCTTGCCCTAAGCCCCGCCTCCCCTCTGTGCGCCGCTCTCCCCGGCGCTGCTGTTATCTCAATTAGCCGGCGATTGATACGGTCGCTGTTTTGGCTGCAGAGGTGGAGGCCGAAGGTGTCGACAGATGAGTTCCTACTTTGTGCAAAACGAGATTTAGGAAAGTGGTTTAAAGGTCAGAGGTCAGAGAGGCCAGACGCAACGGCCCGCGCCACACTTTTCACGCTTTTAATTAATTTTAAACAAACAATCGGAAAGTGTTTGGGTTCGGTGACGAGCTGCTGTCACGGGATAATTGGTTTGTTTTCTCTGGAAACGGTAAAGACAGAATACATGTGTTGTGAGTTTGTTGCATCACAGAAAACTTTGTTATAAACAACGCGGACACGTGTTAAATTTTTTTTCTCCAAAATCTTGAAACAATAATCAGTATTCTCTGCTCTGAAGGGTTGTTTTACATATGTACATATTTATATTTGTTATGAGACTTGAAGGTTAGCTCCTATGCTAACTAACAATGTATTGCTTCATTAGTAACGTGTTGTGTAGCTGATTAACCTCAGGACATGTAGTCCAATATGTGAAAGAACCAATAACACCAAGTCAGCTGCACTGATTTAAAATAAAAGATACATTTAGTGTATTAACGTTTATATAACTAAAATAAAAGATACATTTAGTGTATTACCGTTTATATAACTAAAATAAAAGATACATTTAGTGTATGACCGTTCATATAACTAAAATAAAAGATACATTTAGTGTATTAACGTTTATATAACTAAAATAAAAGATACATTTAGTGTATTAACGTTTATATAACTAAAATAAAAGATACATTTAGTGTATTAACGTTTATATAACTAAAATAAAAGATACATTTAGTGTATTAACGTTTATATAACTAAAATAAAAGATACATTTAGTGTATTACCGTTTATATAACTAAAATAAAAGATACATTTAGTGTATTAACGTTCATATAACTAAAATAAAAGATACATTTAGTGTATTAACGTTCATATAACTAAAATAAAAGATACATTTAGTGTATTAACGTTTATATAACTAAAATAAAAGATACATTTAGTGTATTAACGTTTATATAACTAAAATAAAAGATACATTTAGTGTATTAACGTTCATATAACTAAAATAAAAGATACATTTAGTGTATTAACGTTTATATAACTAAAATAAAAGATACATTTAGTGTATTAACGTTTATATAACTAAAATAAAAGATACATTTAGTGTATTACCGTTCATATAACTAAAATAAAAGATACATTTAGTGTATTACCGTTCATATAACTAAAATAAAAGATACATTTAGTGTATTAACGTTTATAGAACTGAAACTACTGAATGAGCACAACATTTTAGTATTGAGTCAGTAAAACATATTTTGTTGAAAGCTGCTCAGCCAGTTGTTTTAAACGTAACAATGTAACAGTGTGTAACAAGGTAACAATGTAACCGTGTGTAACAATGTAACGTGTGTAACAATGTAACGTGTGTAACAATGTAACGTGTGTAGCAATGTAACAGTGTGTAACAAGGTAACAATGTAACCGTGTGTAACAATGTAACAGTGTGTAACAATGTAACCGTGTGTAACAATGTAACAGTGTGTAACAATGTAACGTGTGTAACAATGTAACGTGTGTAGCAATGTAACAGTGTGTAACAAGGTAACAATGTAACCGTGTGTAACAATGTAACAGTGTGTAACAATGTAACCGTGTGTAACAATGTAACGTGTGTAGCAATGTAACAGTGTGTAACAATGTAACAGTGTGTAACACTATAACCGTGTGTAACAGTGTGTAACAGTGTGTAACAGTGTGTAACAGTGTGTAACAGTGTGTAACAATGTAACAGTGTGTAACAAGGTAACAGTGTGTAACAATGTAACAGTGTGTAACAATGTAACAGTGTGTAACACTATAACCGTGTGTAACAATCTAACAGTGTGTAACAGTGTGTAACAGTGTGTAACAGTGTGTAACAGTGTGTAACAGTGTGTAACAGTGTGTAACAATGTAACAGTGTGTAACAATGTAACAGTGTGTAACAAGGTAACAGTGTGTAACAATGTAACAGTGTGTAACAATGTAACAGTGTGTAACACTATAACCGTGTGTAACAGTGTGTAACAGTGTGTAACAGTGTGTAACAATGTAACAGTGTGTAACAATGTAAGAGTGTGTAACAATGTAACAGTGTGTAACACTATAACCGTGTGTAACAATCTAACAGTGTGTAACAGTGTGTAACAGTGTGTAACAGTGTGTAAGTGTGTAGCGTCTCTCCGCCATCACATCCAGTACAACCCGTAGACTGAATCACAGGAAGTGGGCCTGTGGCTTCTTCTTCTTCTTCTTCTTCTTCTTCTTCTTCTTCTTCTTCTTCTTCTTCTTCTTCTTCTTCTTCTTCTTCTTCTTCTTCTTCTTCTTCTTCTTCTTCTTCTTCTTTACTTATGATGTGTTGTGGCCGAGAGGCGGGGAACCCGGCATCAATTCGCCGGGAATTTAAACCGCTTGTGTCGGGGGAAAAGATGAACTATTAAAAACACAAACAAATGAAACCAATTCATGAGCATAACATTCAGAGGTGTATTGTTTTAAGAAAATCACTGACGGTCCAATGTTTTGGTAAATATGAGGACGCGTTGGAGTGCATTATTGTGCTTTTACCACATTTAAATCATCATGTGTTAGTTTACAGGAACACATGATGTCATTCACAACCAGGATGAAGGGTCTCTTCACTAAAGGAACGAAGACGTTCATTCCAGTCATTTTAAAGCCGTAAGCACATCTAGATGATGACCGCAGGATAATAAACGTTCTTCACCAGACTCCACAGAGGAAGGTGCTGGCAGGCGGAAGGCGACGTGAAGTGTGCTCACTATTCGTTTATTACACCCTCAGACCGGTTAGGTTGTCAGAAACTGTAGAAGCGTAAACAGTCGGAGATGTCCAACATTAAAAGTTGTTATCGCTAACGTGTCGCAGTGCAGAGCGACATAATCGAGCCCGGCGTTCCCTTGGCGCGCGGGGCGGGTTGGTGCCGCACCATTTGGCTTCCCAGAGCTCACCGACAGCTGCGAACCGGTTTATATGAATACGAGGCACCGAGAATATTAGCCGACAGCTGCTAATACGCCGCAGAGAAATCCTGAATTGGGTGTTAATTCTTAAATGGTTATGCTGAGCGCATTATAGAAGCATGCGCTCTGCGCCGTGCCCAGACCGTTTACAAAATCCAATTTGACACGACATTTTTATTTGTTTATGCGTCAGCGGGAACTCGGCGAAGACTTCACAGGCCGCCGCCGCCGCGCGGCGAAGAACCTCTCTGGAGGTTCAAGTTAAAGCAGCCGCCGTGGAGCCGGAGACGTGCCGGAGGGCCACGTGTAATCCTATATCGCTTCTTTTTTTCTGCTTCTTCTTTATCTCCAGTGAGCGAGTTGCCAGCTTTAGTTGTGTCGGTTACAGAGCAGGCACGCTGGGAGCTATCTGGTTACCGCTGCCTGCGGCGGGGCGGGGGTACGCGGGGGTATGTTGAGTGGAAAACGGCCTCTAAAGCTCCTCTACTCACCTTTCGCAGTGACAACATTTAGCACGGTGTGCCTCCCCCCTCGCCCCCTCCCCCACCCCTTTATCCACATTTCCCTTTTTAAGGCTTCACAACCTGTTTTTGGAGCGATTGACGGACGAAGCGATTTCGCAGGAGTAAATGCCCTTCAACAGGTGGTCAGACATGAGAGGGGATACTGGGGGGAGCTGCTGGTGGTGCTGGTGGCTGTGGTTTACAGTGGGGGGTGTGTGGTGTGTGTGTGTGTGGGGGGGGTCCTGGTCCAGCCCCCACCGAATGTGACAAAATGCAAAGTGGAATTCGCCGGCCGCTCCGGTCCAGAATTGGCCCAGGGAAAGAGCATGTGAGAGGCACGATGGCATGTCCTTCGCGGTCCGGGCGAGCTTGGCTGACAGCTGCGATGTTTATAGGCCGGCTTCGATGACAGTCAGAGAGGGGAGGGGGAGGGGGGTGGGGGGGGGCGGCTCCTTTCAGACCAGGAATTAGGTTTGTCATCAGATTCTAAAATCCTTCTGATTTATGACATTTCCACTCCGGTTTTCCCTCTTTGACCCCCACCGACAGGCTCGCAGCTAGGAGACGATGACATTCGGCAAAACTGTTTGTTTGTTTGTTTGTTTGTTTGTTTGTTTGTTTGTTTACCTCTTGCTTTCGCCACAGAGGATCGATTGTCCCGTGAGCCGTGACGCGGCGCCCACAAGCCACATCTCGCCGCTGGGTGGATGGAGCGCGATGAAGATGAAGATGAAGATGATAATCATGTCGTGATTTATTGCTCTTTTTGTGTCGTGTACTTTGGGGATGTTTTTGGTGAAGTTTGTCTTCGGGGGAATGACTTCACTCACAACTATTTATAGATTCACCTCCTCAAGTCTTCCAACCCACCAGCAACATGAAGTCTGCTGCAAACTTCTTATGTCACACAATATGTATATTTAACGGGTGTTTTATAGAAGAGTGGATCAGAGTTTAGAGACATTTAGATGTCAAATCTAACCTTCAAAGCACTTTGAACCCAAAAAGGTTTTGGGTCAAATTATTCAGTGTAAATGTTTCAGATGCATTTGAAGATTTAGTTGCTGGAAGTCAGTCTTACCACCATGTGACTACAGAACCGATCTATGGTTTAGATCAAAGTAACACAGCGGTTCTGTTTTATTTCTGCACTGATTGAAGACAGTTTTCTTTTGCTGTGACTGAAGACGAAAAAATTTGATGTAAAAGAGTGAAATGAGCATCAAGCTGACGTGATGTACACGCAGTACTGACGTTGATGTCTGCTTTGATATTTGACAGTTTTAGCCCTCAGATGAATTGCACTGAAGAGGTGGAGCCTAAGTTGACGTAGAGACCTGTCAATCACCTTGTAGCCCCGCCCTAAAGCCTAAAGCAGAAAGAAGACTTGAAACTAGAGATTGAGACATAAACTCATGTTTACAATGTTTACTGAGGGAATACATCAAGAGAGAAGTAGAGTCATTTATATAGACTTCTATACAACCAGAGGAGTCGCCCCCTGGTGGTCAGGAGAGAGAATGCAGCTTTAACACATGAAGTATAGACTTCTATACAACCAGAGGAGAAACCCTCCTGGTGGTCAGTAGAGAGAATGCAGCTTTAACACATGAAGTATAGACTTCTATACAACCGGAGGAGTCGCCCCCTGGTGGACAGTGGAAAGAGAATGCAGGTTTATGACCGTGTACTCCGATGAGCAAAGTTTCCTTCTCATCGGTCCCCTACCTCTTTAATCCCCTCCGCACACCGTGGTTCGCCCAATTAACAGAGATTATGTGAACCTATCGTTGACATAATATAAAACCTCGTCTGCTGAAAAGAGAGATTACACGGAGAGCAATGTCTCAGTTGACCAGGGAGCGAATACCTCGCCTGACAACCAATTAATGGGGAGACTATGTGTGGAACATCTCTTTTAATAGGAGAGTGTCATCAATACCAGGACGGCCCGGTGGCAGTGCAGTTCACCGGGGTGGGGGCGGGGGTTATTTTAGGAATCAGCGTTTGGGAAATAACTGTGAAATGTTTGGTTTCACGATACAAAGTCAATGCTGGGATCAGAGGCTATTCAGTTTCTCTCCGGCCGACATCACGTCAAATCATCAGCTGGATTTTCAGTTTGAGCCTCTTCCATCATCAGCTTTACGAGTTGTTAATGAACGTGTGATTGTTATGGACAGAGGGCAGGACTCTGTGTTCAGCATCACCATGCATGCAGTCAGAGTTAATGGACAATGTCATTTACTCAGGTTACATTTTTAATGTGAAGATGTCGACCATATTATCTGAGAGAATTGTCTCTTTTTGCTAATTTGCTATAAGAAAATTATTCTACTTCTGGTTGTATAGAAGTCTATATAAAATGACTCTACTCTTCTGGTTGTATAGAAGTCTATAGAAAATGACTCTACTCCTCTGGTTGTATAGAAGTCTATAGAAAATGACTCTGCTCCTCTGGTTGTATGGAAGTCTATATAAATGACTCTACTTCTCTGGTTGTATAGAAGTCTATATAAATGACTCTACTCCTCTGGTTGCATAGAAGTCTATATAAATGACTCTACTCCTCTGGTTGCATAGATGTCTATATCAATTACTCTACTCCTCTGGTTGTATAGAAGTCTATATAAATGACTCTACTTCTCTTGATGTATTCCCTCAGTAAACATTGTAAACAAGAGTTTATGTCTCAATCTCTAGTTTCAAGTCTTCTTCAATACAGCATGATGTTCATTTAGTAAATTATGGTCATTTAGAGTCAAACAGACCATAAAGCAGGGGACGCTTTAGGGCGGGGCTAAAGGTGATTGACAGGTCGACCCCTGAGCTGTGTGTTTGACATGACCAAAGCAGAGCTACTAATAGAGTATTGGAACTCACTCACCAGGACACGCGCTGCCATTGGCCTTTAACATGATCTTTATCGTATTGGCGACTCCTCGCTCTGTACTGCTAATGCTATGCTAATGCTAATGTTGCTGTGTGCCTGCTGGTTTTTGTGTCACAGCAATAGTTGGCCAACGCGTTGCTCTCACGGCGTGATGAGGCACTCGGGTCACCTTCACGGGTCAGAACGCCGCCGCTCTCGTCCCTCTGATACTTTAAGCTCCGACCGGCTGAGAGCGAGCAACTTACGACTAATGAAGGAAAGTTAGGCCCCGTCTCCGACGCTCCTGCTGCCTCCATACAAGTTAACGCAGCATGGGAAAAATAACTGCGCCCCTATTTTCAGCCTTTCTGTATTTCCAAAGGAGATCAAGCTGGGCGGCATTTCCTCACATCTTAAAAAAATGACACCCAGCTATGTGACACTTCCCCTCTCCTTATCGTGGGAATTTATACGCTCTCCTCCGCACCAGGTGCTCCGCCGAGACACACACACACACACACACACACACACACACACACACACACACACACACACACACACACACACACACACACACACACACACAGTGCAGACACATGTCATTCACATGAATCCACACATATGTACAGCCTCAGACACATGTTACACATAAATGCACACCTAAACACAGACCACCTCATGCTCACACACACACACACACACACACACACACACACACACACACACACACACACACACACACACACACACACACACCAGTGCACCGGCCCGTTGTTCTTCTGGTTCTCCGTCCGTTAACGGAGAGAATTTCACAAGCTGTAAATTCAGAGCAGATATATAAATCACAGAGGGCATGGGGGCGCGACCCGCAGACCCCATGCCCCGCGGGTCACTGGTGCTATTCCAGACCCAGTCGAGCTGATCAACCGATGAGGAAGAGGAGGAGGAGGAGGAGGAGGAGGACACTGTACTTTATTGGTTTTGACTCCTGTGAGGCAGAATTTGTTTTTTATTGAAGTTCCAAAGAAAAAAGGAAAATAATCAACGATAAAGTAACTTTATGGTTATTTGAAACTATTTCTTATTTAGGATAAGTACGTTGCACATATTTGACATAATATAAAACAATACAAATATAATGAAAACAATACACATAATAGATACATATGGTAAACATCAAACATATAACAGTACTTTAAAACAAGTATATATTATAAAAAATTATAAATTATTGGATTTATAGAACAATTATTGGATCATAATAAATACTGTGATATAAAATTACTTTGGCTTGGTGTGTGTGTGTGTGTGTGTGTGTGTGTGTGTGTGTGTGTGTGTGTGTGTGTGTGTGTGTGTGCGTGTGCGTGTACAGAAGCAGGTGTCCGGTCTGATGGTGAGTTTGATGCCGTGTTGTTTCTCTGAATTAAAACGACATCGTGCCAGAAGATAAACGGCATCAAAGCAAAGTGAAGGAAAAACAAAGAATAATTGATAAAGTTATGAGTCAAGATGATGGACCATGATCGATTCAGACAAACTAAATCCTACAGAGAAAGATTAGAAGTAAGACGTGTATATAATGTATGTATGTAAGAAGTAGATAGTAAATATAGTATAATTACACCGCTGCCTGATAGACACTAAAATAGAAAAGTCATATTGTTGATGTGCAGTTCAAGTGCTGACAAGTTAACACCAGAGATGGTCAACAAGTGGGTCCCGTTCCAGGTCTGGGTCCCGTTCCAGGTCTGGGTCCCGTTCCAGGTCTGGGTCCCGTTCCAGGTGAGGCTTCGGGATCGCCCGGGGCGTTTTTGTTTTCCTCAAAACGTTGTGTGTTGCAACGAGATGCCCTCCATCTGAGCCGCTGCTCTCCCACTGATCCATCATGGGATGACAGTTTGTGTCCGTGGCTGAATTTCTGCTCCACAAATAGCTCCACCAGACAAGCCTCACTTTTCTTTTTTTTCATGCCGGTCTGTGAACCCCCCTCAACGTCAGGATATTTTAAGGCCCACAGCCCTTTGCTCTTCCTCTGTCTGTCCTCCTCCTCGCTCTTCCTCCTGTTTCTGCCCCCCTCCTCCTCCTCATTAATCACCCGCCTGCTGGAGGAGGAAGAAGAGGAAGAAGAGGAGGAGAAAACAAACAGTTCCCCCTCCCGGACACCAGGGGCACATTTTCAGAGTGGCGGCAACAACTTTGCGACTTTTTCTAAACCATTTCATTGCCTCAGCGGGAGGTTTTTCAGGCCATGAATCAGCTGACAAAAGTTCTCACTCAGCGGCGTCCGTCAGGAAGCTCAGCGCCTGCAGGAGAGACATCCACACCAACAATTAGAACTTAATAAATCAGTTCCCACGTTTCACACCTTGATTCCTCACAGCGAGGAGCCTCTGGGCCGGGACGTCTGCTTTGCTAATTGTTGGAGTGTTGAGGGGAAATATGTCAATATATGAGCTGTTTCTCTAGCATTGCTGCTAGCTGAGTGTGTGGCAGAGGATTAAACAAAGTACCTGCATTGTAATAAGAAGGGTAGTAAAAATATATTTAACATCCTGATGAATATCTGACTGGAGTAATAATGAGATAGATCTATATTCTTCCTAAAATATGGAATCTTGAAGTAATATTCCATCCCAAAATATATCAACTGTCCTTGAGCTTTAACAAATAAAACTTTACTACATACAGGTACACACACACACACACACACACACACACACACACACACACACACACACACACACACACATATGTATATATATATATATATATATATATATATATATATATATATATATATATATATATATATATACATATGTGTGTATAGTAAAGTTTTATTTTTAAATACAACTTTACTACATACAGGTACATACATAGATATATATGTACCTGTATATAGTAGTTTTATTTAAAATTAAAACTTTACTACGTACAGATACATACACATACACATTTAATTTTTAAAGCTCAAGGACAGTTGATATATTTTGCGATGGAATATCACTTATATACATATACATACATACATACATACATACATACATATATATATGTATATATATATATATATATATATATATATATATATATACATATACATATACATACATACAATGTAAAGCACCAGAGGAGCCACTCGGCCTCAGCGTCTTGCTCAAGGGCGCTTTGACACACGGACTCGAGGAGACGAACATCGAGCCGATAACCTTGTGGCTAAAAGAAGTCGCTCCCGACTCGGGGCCACAGCGGGTCGTCCGTTAATCCCGAGGTTGGGGGTTCAATCCCCAGCTCCTCCGGCCCGCCTGTCAGAGCCTGCATGTGTCCTTGAGCCAAGACAAGGAACCAAACAGATAAATGTGAAAGACGTAGCATTGCTGGCAACCAGATTTTATTATAGAAAATACATTAAACAAAATGAACATATCAATATCTGTTGCATTTGATATATTCAGTTATTGCCTTTAAAGTCAGAAGTTCCACATGCACTGTGTTGATTACAACGACAACAACACTTTTATTTACATATATATATATATATATATATATATATATATATATATATATATATAGTAACAGAAATAATAAGTGTGACAGAGCAAACTAGAATGTGACCTAAGTTAATCCAGATACTAAATGTCTCTCCTGAGCTCATCTGCAGCAGGAGGGCAAAAGGACAGTTACGTATGTCATGACGTGTGTGTGTGTGTGTTTGTGTGTGTGTGTGTGTGTGTGTGTGTGTGTGTGTACAGAAGCAGGTGCAGGTGTGTGTCTTTGTGGGGGGAACACCTGTGTGACAGGCAATCTGTCTCCGTCTAAAGAATGTGACAGTGACCCCGGGATGAAGGTGAGCGTGTGTGTGTGTGTGTGTGTGTGTGTGTGTGTGTGTGTGTGTGTACAGAAGCAGGTGCTCAGGTCTTGCTCCCCATGCTGACAGACAGACTACTGATCGTGTGTTTGATGCCGGGACGCTGCTCCATATTAGGTGAGAACAGAGCGGTCTGGTGACATTAAGTCACTGATGATGTCATCGCTGTCTGCAGGGACACACACAGGGAGAAGATATAACATAAATATATAAAATATAGTTTTCACGCTGATCCTCGCTGTCGGCCATGTCTTCCTACACAGTTTGCATTTGATCATGTTCATCTTAACTTATGAAGATAATAGGAATACTTCACAATAAAAGCCTTGTGTTAACAAATTAAGGAATTCTGGCCACGGAAACACTAGATGGCTTTTAATTTGAAACAGGAAGTGTTGAGTTAATAATGAGCATCGTGATGTTCTCCAGATAGACGTTAAAATGTCGCTGGTATGATGTAAATATGACGACCAACAAGATCATTGTCACACTTATATTTTTGTTAATAACTGCGAACGACAGCAGAATCTCTGCAGGAGCTGCAGACTGCAGAATGGTCTCTGCTGGATCTGGGTCTGTCCACGGTGGACCGGTCTCTGCTGGATCTGGGTCTGTCCACGGTGGACTGGTCTCTGCTGGATCTGGGTCTGTCCACGGTGGACTGGTCTCTGCTGGATCTGGGTCTGTCCACGGTGGACTGGTCTCTGCTGGATCTGGGTCTGTCCACGGTGGACTGGTCTCTGCTGGATCTGGGTCTGTCCACGGTGGACCGGTCTCTGCTGGATCTGGGTCTGTCCACGGTGGACTGGTCTCTGCTGGATCTGGGTCTGTCCACGGTGGACTGGTCTCTGCTGGATCTGGGTCTGTCCACGGTGGACTGGTCTCTGCTGGATCTGGGTCTGTCCACGGTGGACTGGTCTCTGCTGGATCTGGGTCTGTCCACGGTGGACTGGTCTCTGCTGGATCTGGGTCTGTCCACGGTGGACCGGTCTCTGCTGGATCTGGGTCTGTCCACGGTGGACTGGTCTCTGCTGGATCTGGGTCTGTCCACGGTGGACTGGTCTCTGCTGGAGTCTGAGCTGAAGGAGGTTCTGGTGAATCTGCATGAATTTTCCATATTTTTTTGCATTTTATTTACTTATTATTTCGTCTCTCGTGTTCAGACGACATTAAACACTGATGCTCTGAGATTTGATGATTCATGTTTCTTTAATTGGTCAATTTAGTTTAATTCAGCAACAATGTGGCGGCACCACAGTTTGACGCGTCAATTTTTTTTTACTTAAGCTAACGTCACTGTTCTTGTCGATTCTGGAGGCTTAAAATAATGGAAGGTACGTTCAGTGAGAATTATTGAATATGTCATTGTTATTATCGCATATTGTCATTGAAGGAATCCGATCCAGGCGATCAATACACACTTTAAATAATGTGTTTAATAATGTGTTGAGTATGAATATGACGACATCTCACACATCCACGCCCGTCTAACTTTTTATGAACTCAAACGTTTGGTTGACTCTCCGATGGTGGAAGGTCTGGTGAAACGCACACCTCCTCCTCTCAGCTCTCACTTGGTATGCTCTGGATGGGCAAGTGGAACATTCCTGAGGACCGCGTTTCACTGTGTTGGCTCGGACCTTCTTTAATCACCTCAGATATAGAGTTACAGAGGAGGGGGAGAGAGAGAGAGAGAGAGAGAGAGAGAGAGAGAGAGAGAGAGAGAGAGAGAGAGCGAGAGAGAGAGAGAGAGAATATGTTCAATCATTCGGGCCCAGAAAGGTCTCAATGGTCAGATCGTGTTCAACAGTCGGCACCAACTGCAACTTTTTTTTAAAGATGTTTCCATAATTTTTTTATGACCCCATTTTATTATGTTCCCAGTTAAGTTTTGAAACAAAGACAATATCCAAAGAGAATATCCAATATACAGCCACTAAACTACACAACACAATAGCTTGCTTGTAATTTTCTTTCCAATCCACCCAACAGAAGCTTTTTGTTTGATCCCTCCCCCCATTCATCAGGTTCAATCAATAGGTTCACCATTCATCAGGTTCACCAATCATCAGGTTCACCAATCAACAGGTTCACCATTCATCAGGTTCACCATTCATCAGGTTCACCAATCATCAGGTTCACCAATCAACAGGTTCACCATTCATCAGGTTCACCAATCATCAGGTTCAATCATCAGGTTCACCAATCATCAGGTTCACTAATCATCAGGTTCAATCATCAGGTTCACCAATCATCAGGTTCACCAATCATCAGGTTCACCAATCAACAGGTTCACCAATCAACATGTTCACCAATCATCAGGTTCACCAATCATCAGGTCATCAGCTAGCTGCTAACTTAGTCTGGTGCTGAGCAGGCAGCACACAAGGGGTTAAATCAAGCGTCTTAGTAAAAAAACGGCATGTTGCAGGTCTTAAAGACCAAAACAATGTGCAGAGAGACTTTGAAGTAGTCCGTAGGGTCGATGCAAAGTTAGGTGATAGTTTTCACTACGAGCAACTCCTTTTAATCACATTGTTGTTGTGGTTTAAATAAAAAATGTCTGGTTAAGGTTGGGGAAAGATCTTGGTCACGAGTTAAAGAAACCAACAGTAACAGTTGGTTGGAGATTTCAAAATAACGGGCTTCTGATGACCCAAACCAGAGAGATGTTGTGGTTTAAGAGTAACTTTAGGTGATTCTTCTTCTTCTTCTTCTTCTTCTTCTTCTTCTTCTTCTTCTTCTTCTTCTTCTGACACAAGATAACAATAAACAGTCCTTTTAACTGTTGGAGCTTATGTTTTATAAGTAGTGAGACTGCTATTTAACTCCTGATGAAGTCAGAGTGGTTTTCAGGGCAGAAGCTCAGATCTTGTGGCTATTGGTGCTGTTGAACTAGTCATCTGTGCATATGATGATGATGATGATGATGATGATGATGATGATGATGTAATATCACCCCCCTCTCCCCCGTCAGGGTGCCTGATCGTTTACACCGTCACTCTGTGTGTCACCACGTCGTTACGTTTATTCCAGACGACAACCAATTATCCGGCTTTTAATTAGTCAGCACGTTCCCTGATTCCTCGTGTCAAACTGGTCATCCATCAGCGCCGTGGAGCCGGACCAGCAGCTTTATGACAGCTAAACGGCATGCGGCCCTCCACTAAGCGGCATGCGGCCCTCCACTAAGCGGCATGCGGCCCTCCACTAGGCGGCATGCGGCCCTCCACTAAGCGGCATGCGTCCCTCTTTGTTCTAATGGACTCGTCTCTCTGCTGCTGTGAACACTAATTGTCTTGATAAACAGAACACTTGTGTATTTATACTTCTTGTGTTGTAGTATTTCTGTCTCAGGGGCCACAGTTTGTAGTATTCTTCACAAACTTTACTATGCAGTTGTTAAATGTACTTCTGTCTGTTTCTAATATTTCAGAATGAAGTACATTATTTCTATATTGTAAATTATTTGTAGTCTGTTTGATATTTTTTGCTAGATTATTTTACATCATTTTGGTAACTTTTGTCCTGAAACATGTTGGATAAATATATATTTAGTTAGCAACTTCTGGGAAAAAATATGATTTTATAGGCTATGTTTGCAGCATTGGAGTAAATTACTGTTAACAGTCAATACATATTTAGCTCCTGTGCTAATTTCATTAATAAAGCTCCTATATATATATATATATATATATATATATATATGAATGCTGCATTATTGATTGATCAAAACAATAAATAATTGTACAAATATCTAAATTTCATAAAAATCATAAATATTGAACTATCGCTGCGCAAAATATCAACATTACATTGTGATACGTGACTAGATATCATTTTCAGATTTTATTTTAACCTTTTATCCATTTTATTATTATTATATTGTCATTATATCCACTTTACAGAATATTTAAAAAATCAAATTTTGTAAATATTTTGTGAAAGCACCGATTGGTCAAAAACACAACATCGTTATGTTATTTGATAAAAAAATATATTTATCTGATTCTGAATCACCTATATTGAACCTCCACGTGAGTCTGACATCGTGCGGGCACCGTTGTGCGACAACATATTCCATAACAATCCAAACGTTGGACCTTTTCATCTTTAATAAAGAATCCTGCAGCAAAGTGAGCATTCAGTGGATCTGAGTTCCCGCCGCTCAGCGTCAGCATCCTCCAGACGTCGGTACCCCGGCTGCTCGTTGAGCTACAAGCATTAACACATTGTAACCTGCCTAATAATAATTCTTAATGTGAATGAAAAGTCGCCTCAGTGTTGATTGGCGTTTGACGCAAGATGAGAAGAGAAGACGCCACGAAGCGCTCGGCGGTTTGATCGCTCCATCAGTGGAAATAGCTCGCTATGCTAATCATTTCAGAAAGACATCAAATGAACCCATGCTGACTGATGAATAGTGTTGTCTGTAATTATATGTAAATTGATTTACGGGGATACATTTCCAGAGCGCCTCGGCTGCGTTTAAGGTTGCAGCTGTTGGGCCAGATGGGGATATAGATAGACCCCGAGGTACAGGCCATACGCACAATACACAGCATGCGTATAAATAGAAAGCCTGCATGGTAATACAGCCGGCAGTGAGAGGAAACTTTATTTAATTCAGTGTAATGTACAGCACAGCGCAGCCTTTTCACTGGGAATTATATATACTTTCATGTTACACTCATTCTAAAGACATTTTATTTCCTTTTTTATTCCTTATCAACAACAGTCCCAGAGGTCACCGCAACCTCTTCCCGTCATTGAGACGCTTTTTTTTTAGCGGCGCGCAAATTACAGCAGGGTGGGCTTTTCACATTAAAGGCCCGTGGGAATCTAAAAGCAGGAGAGGGAGCTCTGGCAGCCGCTTCATGTGTCCAGATATCGTCACAAGAACACACACACACACACACACACACACTTTAATCAGCGTACTGTAACCCAGACATACAGTATGGTGTTTATCAGCAGGAGTGTGTGTGTGTGTGTGTGTGTGTGTGTGTGTGTGTGTGTGTGTGTGTGTGTGTGTGTGTGTGTGTGTGTGTGTGTGTGTGTGTGTGTGTGTGATATGTGGCTAGACAAGCTAACAGCCATGGTGTGTCGTGTCATGCAAACAAATAAGCTTTTTTTGGGGCATTAACTGTGTTGGATTTGAGTTTTTTTTTTAACCTTCAAGTTGTGACCTTTAGTGACTTTTCATTCCTTTGCTTTCCATCTCATCTTAAAGCTGCGCTTGACACATATTTTAATAAGTGAAAATACACCTGTTCCCTCAACTTAAGTTACAAATTAAGTGCTGCGAGAATAATAAACTTCCCATCAGCACTTTCTTCCCCGCTTCAACTGACTGTCGGCATTTGGCACTTTACCCTCTATCTGATTTCCTCCCACCATCTGTTAATTAACCAATTATCTCACTGCGTCTCCATTTGAAAGTGTTCTCGCCAGGCGGCAACAACCGGTTCTGCAGCGTGTCTTAAAGCTGCATTCTCCCTCCTGACCACCAGGGGGCGACTCCTCTGGTTGTATAGAAGTCTATGCTTCATGAGTTAAAGCTGCATTCTCCCTCCTGACCACCAGGGGGCGACTCCTCTTGTTGTATAGAAGTATATGCTTCATGTGTTAAAGCTGCATTCTCTCTCCTGACCACCAGGGGGCGACTCCTCTTGTTGTATATAAGTCTATGCTTCATGTGTTAAAGCTGCATTCTCTCTCCTGACCACCAGGGGGTGACTCCTCTGGTTGTATAGAAGTCTATGCTTCATGTGTTAAAGCTGCATTCTCTCTCCTGACCACCAGGGGGTGACTCCTCTGGTTGTATAGAAGTCTATATAAATGACTCTACTTCTCTCTTGATGTATTCCCTCATTAAACATTGTAAACATGAGTTTATGTCTCAATCTCTAGTTTCAAGTCTTCTTCAATACAGCATGATGTTCATTTAGTAAATTATGGTCATTTAGAGTCAAACAGACCATAAAGCAGGGGACGCTTTAGGGCGGGGCTACCAGGTGATTGACAGGTCGATACCAGAGACGTTTACGACGTCTCTACGTCGCTCCTATTCATTCCAAATATAGTAACTTTCGTTTATTGGTTGCAAAAACAAAATCTAGGGAATCGGGAAATCTAACAAACGCGGCCGCTTAATTTGGACACATATAGGACATAATCATCATCATAAAAACACCAAATTAGGTCCTTTTGGAGGAATCTTGTTTGTCCCGCTATAGTTTTAGAATGTACACTAAAGAGGTGTGTCTACATATATGAGTCACAAAAAGCAAACATCTTCATATCTTCAGCACCCGCATCAGAGATCTTTCTGTGCAGCTTTAATGTCATTATGGTGTTATGAAATTATAATATCAGAATTTGAAAAGATTCTTTACTTACTTAACTCTTTTTCGGGTGTGTCTTTGTTTTCCAATCACATCAACCAGCAGGCAGAGGAAAACACCAGTTATGGGATGAGTTTGTACGGTATTTTGCCGTATTTAAGGCAGGACTTATTTCTCACGGCTGCTGTTTTGCACACAATTAAACACATCCACACCTGAGAGTCACAGTCTTTTAACCCGGTCACAAGCCGGCCTCTCTAACCTTTATGCTACCGCCACCCAGCCTCCAACTCCTCAATCTCTTCGCCCCAGCAGAGGAATGCAGAAGTCAAATAAAAAGCTGAGGAATCAGAGGCGTTGGAGAAAAGCTCCCCGGTTCCCCCGGCGTTGGCCCACAGATACACTCAGAGATACACCCAGCGCCAGAGATTTCATCTTTTTTTCAAAGTAAATAAATGGAATTATGATGTTTTTCTTGGCCGCGAACATTGTTTATGAAAAGGCCGAGCGAGCGGTCCGTTCACACTTTAGGTGATAACTACAGTGGGCCTTTGTGAGCTGGCACGGGGACCACGGTTTACTTTGGAGGCTGACATCCAGCTCAACTTTGTGTGCAAAGTTGTCAGGATTTGTACCTTGTTTACAGAGCGTAACCTGTTTGTGAACTCGGCTCCGTGAGCGCTTATCCACAGTGTGTGGCTCGCCTGTGTGTGTGTGAGTAGAAATAGTTTTTTATAAATTGTAAAAGGAGTGAGAACTTTTCTTTTCAGCTTGAAGAGAAAACAAGCGCTCTCTGGCAGGCTGAATGATGGATGTATTCCTGAAGCAGAACAGAAAAGGCCTCAAGTCGATACCATCAAAATGCTTACTGCGAGTAATTCGGTAGTGATTCCAGTAGTTGTGTATATATTTAGCCAGCAGAAGAAGCCAATAGTTGACTCCAATGTCCAACTGGGGTCTACATTTATTTTGGCTGATTCAGCTCAAAGTTACATCTTTTTACCACCACTTTTTTATTGGGTTTTTCCCTCCTTTTCAGAGCTGAATACTGAATATACGCTGCTTAGCGCTACTGTGAGGAGGTTAAACAAGTATAATAACATATATTGCATATTGCTGGGAAAGAATCTCACCCAAAATCCTTTTACATTTTACAAGATAATTTAGCTTCGCACCAGAGCTCGAACGCATCGTAATGGAACTGAATGGAGCCTCCGGACGTTAGCTGTTAGCATCAGTGCGGCTAATGTGACTAGAAAGCATGAATGCCCATCTCCAGATCACATGAATATCTGAATGTCAAACTTTATGATGCTCGAGAAAGTCTGTCATAACCGACGGGTCAATAAAAGCAGAACTACCGTTAGCTAAATATCCCCCGCCGTGTCAGTCGCCTCCTCTCTGCACCATCACCGCCCGTCTGTTTTAGGAAAGGTGCTAATTTTACGACGCGGCAGACACAGTACGCCGGACGTACAGTTCATCACCGATGCACCTGGGAGGCAGAACCGAGGGGTGTTGCTCGTCTTCCTCTCGGCTCGGAGCGATGGAGGTGTCACCCTGTTACTGGCTGCCGCCCACCTCGGTATTGTCTCTCAACACCCTGATGCAGCGAGGTGTTTACTGACGGCCTTCACACGGTGTTACAGCAGCTAAACGCTCTCACTTTTACAACGGATGATGTCACAGGTCTTCAAGGTTTAAGGTCTTCAAGGTCCCGACAACACAAACTTCTCACTGGAATATTGAATAATTGTATTACTTTTACTAACATGCAGAAAAAAGAAACAGCTCAACTCTCTTCTAACTTAAGTTTCAGATGTTTTGGACATTTTTTGCCACAGGTTTATTATTTTCGAGCCCAAAATAACTGCAAACAACTAAAAGTATTCAGTGGATCTCAAAGAACCACATTGTTTTAAGGACTATTATAAACTATCTAAAAGCAGCATGGGGCACTAGGCTTCACACTTTAGGTTTTATAAGCCGGGTTGTTTTTTAGGGCCAGGTAATTTAACGATATTATTATATTTGAATGATTTTGTAATATTGTAATATTGTAATATAGCAAACATTCTGTCTATTCCTGGTGATGTAGTTATGTAGTAATGTAGTTATATTATTTACCTTTATTATTCATTATGTACACATTACTGATTATTTATGTAAAATCATTTTTTTATATATTTTGTGTAACGGTTCAATATTATATCAAGATTCTTTTCTATATATATTTTTTTACTTTCATGAATACTTTTATGCAGCAAAAAGGCCATTTGAATATTTTTTTTTCAGAACGAGGTTGATTACTGAGGGTTTCACAAATAAGATTACAGACGGAGAAGGCAAACTTTATTAGTCCTTTCAACCTTGACGAAGGTGGCATTCTTACTCTTTCACAATAAAAGCCCAATAAATATAATATGTCAGGGAAGTATTTTGCATTTATTCTAGACTATTATAGGTTTCAACTCTGGGATACAAAAATATGGTTCATGGTTCCAAAATATTATTGAGAAATTAACAAATAATATATTTATTTATTTTAACAGCGATAAATGAATATCACTGTGCAGGAAGAGGCAAAAAAGCCAACTGGGCTTATTTGAAGCCTCCACCTATATAATATTAAAAAAAATTACAAACATAAAATGTTGAGTGAAGGAGCAGCGGGTTGTGCCACCAGACATTTATATCCCGTTATATCAGCCGCTTGTTTTGCTGTTGTTTGATGTTCTATTTCCGCGCCCACTTGAAAGACTCTGTCACATTAATCAAGCGGCGGTGAATACCGGGCAGTTTTCTGTCAATCCCGAGGCCTCGGCCCGGCCGGCACGATTTATTGGGACAAAAAAAAAACATCTATATTTGTAGTAGCAACCTTCTGCATGGAGCTCACCAGCTGAAGTCAGTTAATTATTACCCCCACACTGAATCTAATACTTATTCTCGGTGCCAGAACGTTGGGCATGGAGAATGGAGATCCCCACACATAACCACGCTCTGCAGCAGACGCTCACACAGACACACCAGCAGATGCCATCTTCCGTCCATCTGGTCGTGTTGTTGCTAGCAACCAAAGTTATGTTGCTACGCTACCGATCGCCCCACATGAACTTGTCGATCAAGCTGCAGCGACCTAATGTTGTTATTGTTGAGCAAAACACTGAAGAAGGTGCTGTTGTTCATGGTGGGTGAAAAAATGTGTGATTTAGTGTCGTGGCTTTAAGGGAGAAAATCCAGGAAAAGTTGCTAAACCACACAAATCCCCCAGAAGCACGGAGCGCCTCTGTACACTAGAGCGGTGCCCAAATGAAGTGTGAGAAAAAGGGGGAAAAGATGACTTGGTAATACCTTTAACGCTTTAACGACACGGTTTACTCTGGGATGAGTGTCGCGTTTCCTGCAGGAAACATTGCCGCGTCCCAAAAATGCGAAGCGGCATTTGTCTCATTTTGCACGCCGCCTTACGCTTCGCTGTCGCACTGGAAATACTGACGCTTGGGTTTCACCGCTTCCTCCTCCTTCTTCTGCATGGAGGATAACGGAGGAGCGGCTGCTAGTTCATGTGTTGATGTTGATGTTTCTTATTGCATGTAAGAAACGCTTTGTTTTTGATTATGAGAGAAAAAAGTTAGTACTTTACTCAAAGTACTTGCTCTTGAGTATTACTTTCAGGTACTTAATTGCACTTTACTCCAGAGCCAAATATTGTACTTTTTATTACATTAATCTGACAGTCCGGAAACTTTCGGGTATGGACGAAACAAACAGTAATGTGGATATTAATATTTGCAACGACCTTGCAACTACGCAACCTTGCAACTACGTGACCTTGCAACTACGTGACCTTGCAACTACGCAACCATGCAATTACGCAATCTTGCAACTACGCAACCATGCAATTACGCAACCTTGCAACTACGCAACCATGCAACGATGCGACGATGCAACATTGCAACGACGCGACCTTGCAATTACCATGCAATTATGTGACCTTTGCGTGATTGCAACTACGTAACCTTGCAACCACGAAACCTTGCAACTACGCAACCTTTGCTTTATTGCAACTACGCAACCTTGCAATTACAAAACTACACGACCTTTGCGTAATTGCAACTATGCAACCCTGCAACTACGAAACCCTGCAACTATGCAACCATGCAACGATGCGACCTTGCAACTACGCAACCATGCAATTATGCAACTACGCAACCATGCAACGATGCGACCTTGCAACTACGCAACCATGCAATTATGCAACTACGCAACCTTTGCGTGATTGCAACTACGCAACCTTGCAAATACGCAACTTTGCAACTACGCAACCTTGCAACGACGCGACCATGCAATTACGCAACTACGCGATCTTTGCTTTATTGCAACTACGCAACCTTGCAAATACGCAACTTTGCAACTACGCAACCTTGCAACTACGCAACCTTGCAATTACGCAACTACACAACCTTTGCGTAATTGCAACTATGCAACCCTGCAACTACGAAACCCTGCAACTATGCAACCATGCAACGATGCGACCTTGCAACTACGCAACCATGCAATTATGCAACTACGCAACCATGCAACGATGCGACCTTGCAACTACGCAACCATGCAATTATGCAACTACGCAACCTTTGCGTGATTGCAACTACGCAACCTTGCAAATACGCAACTTTGCAACTACGCAACCTTGCAACGACGCGACCATGCAATTACGCAACTACGCGATCTTTGCTTTATTGCAACTACGCAACCTTGCAAATACGCAACTTTGCAACTACGCAACCTTGCAACTACGCAACCTTGCAATTACGCAACTACACAACCTTTGCGTAATTGCAACTATGCAACCCTGCAACTACGCAACCATGCAACGATGCAACCTTGCAACTACGCAACCATGCAATTACGCAACTACGCAACCTTTGCGTGATTGCAACTACGCAACCTTGCAAATACGCAACTTTGCAACTACGCAACCTTGCAACGACGCGACCATGCAATTACGCAACTACGCGATCTTTGCGTAATTGCAACTACGCAACCCTGCAACTATGCCCTCCGGTTGCACACAGACGGACGTAGTGAAACAGTTCTCTCTGAAGGCTCTGCGGCCTCGGCTCTCGCCTCTCTAGCGTCACGGAGCCCAGAATCGTAGCCGCTGCTATAAAAACGGTCTGTGAACGCTTGGCGGGCAGCAGGTGGAGCGCCGTGCCGGGGCAGGAATGCCAGAGCGAAGGGGGAAAGGTCTCTGTGGGGAGGGGGCGGGGCTTAAAGATGGCCCTCCACACCACGGGAGGAGACCTCTGCGTTGGGTTTTGCCCTTTAAGGCTGCACGGCCAGTGAGAACCGAGTCCGGCCTCGAGACCCCCCACCCCCCCCACATGTGAACCTGTCACTCTGGCAGTCTGGAGGCTCGGCGGGGGGCGGGGGAGGGGAGGGCTGTGTGGATTTAGACCATTAGTTCCGGGCTGCCCGGGCAAACACACTCACATGTGTGTGCGGAGAGTCACCGAGGTCTTTCTGCTAATTATAGGCTGAAATCTGACGGAGGGAAAAAATGAGAGGGAAAAGGGACAGCTGCAAGGGACGGACGAGGAAGAGGAGGGAGAGGAGGAGGAGGAGGGTTTTTGATTTCTCACTAAATCCTCAAAAGCCCCTCCTTGAACCCTAAAAACAAAAATTCAATCATCTTGGTGTCCTTCTCTTTTTTTCCCCACCCCTCTCAGACGAGAGGTCAGGGGTCAGCCCCCGACGGGATCGCCCCGAGTTTCACAGGACGTCCCATCTTTTCCCCGAACTAATGCCATTTCCTACGGGGAGCTTAGCTGGAGGAGACCTCCCCTGTGTGAGCTATCAAACACGCCAGCTCACACCTGTGCAGACCCACAACACACACACACACACACACACACACACACACACACACACACACACACACACTCACACAAAGAGACCAATGCGTTGTCTTCATCACAGTTCCGTCATAATTTGACCAAAATGTCTCGGTTGGCACTTAAAGGGGAAAACATGAATATTCACTCCCAGTTGGCGTCATTTTTATTGCTGCAACAATTGAGTCGTCACTCAGAAAGACGTCCTTCAGCTTTATTAAACTTTTTTTTCTGAATAAGTAACATCAAGTTTACGACTAGCAGACCAAAATGATCAAATCAGTTTTTTTCTTGCATTAGTCGCCAACATGAACTTTTATATAATTTGGTTTCTGTGCCAAATTCATCTGAGACGCCTTTTATTTTCCATTTAACCAACTTGAACTTTGACTTTGCACCTTTTAGCATCAAGCCGGCTGCTTTGGCTGGAAAATGATTTAAGATTGCAGTAAATTCAAGTTCCTGATTAGCAAAACACACATAAGAGCCGCATACGTCTCTATCATCTGACCTGTCAATCACCTTGTAGCCCCGCCCTAAAGCGTCCCCTGCTTTATGGTCTGTTTGACTCTAAATGACCATAATTTACTAAATGAACATCATGCTGTATTGAAGAAGACTTGAAACTAGAGATTGAGACATAAACTCATGTTTACAATGTTTACTGAGGGAATACATCAAGAGAGAAGTAGAGTCATTTATATAGACTTCTATACAACCAGAGGAGTCGCCCCCTGGTGGTCAGGAGAGAGAATGCAGCTTTAACACATGAAGCATAGACTTCTATACAACCAGAGGCGTCGCCCCCTGGTGGTCAGGAGAGAGAATGCAGCTTTAACACATGAAGCATAGACTTCTATACAACGAGAGGAGTCACCCCCTGGTGGTCAGGAGAGAGAATGCAGCTTTAACAGATGAAGCATAGACTTCTATACAACCAGAGGAGTCACCCCCTGGTGGTCAGGAGAGAGAATGCAGCTTTAACACATGAAGCATATACTTCTATACAACCAGAGGCGTCGCCCCCTGGTGGTCAGTAGAGAGAATGCAGCTTTAACACATGATGCATAGACTTCTATACAATCAGAGGAGTCGCCCCCTGGTGGTCAGCAGACAGAATGCAGCTTTAACACATGGAGCATAGACTTCTATACAACCAGAGGAGTCGCCCCCTGGTGGTCAGCAGACAGAATGCAGCTTTAACACATGAAGCATATACTTCTATACAACCAGAGGCGTCGCCCCCTGGTGGTCAGCAGACAGAATGCAGCTTTAAGGCATGAATAAAAAAGCAGAACTGGTCTTCATTCATCACAGTGAGCTGTGGCTCTTCTTCCCTCTCGGCTCCGTGCTGGAGCCTCATGTCACGTGACTCATCACGCTGCTCGTGTGCAACATGTCTCTCAGTGTCGGCGTAATATTGTAAGATCATAATCTCGTTCCAGGGGTTTCCGTGAGAAACGCCGTGAGCTCAGACCGTCTCGCGGCCGAGGCCCAGTAGCCACGTCCAGATCGCTTCCCTCCTCCCGTGTGATTGACAGGTGTCCAACAATCCCCCTGGCTTTGCGCCGGAGATCCCCTGAAGGGGCCCGGCGGAGGCCCCCGGTGCGGTCGGGGGTCTGACCTTGCCCGGCTCATCAAATAGCTTTCATTGCTCCCAGGCTGCGTGTGACAGGTGCTCCAGTCCCCCAAAAACCTCTGCCCTGGTCCCGCCCCCCCCCCCCTCCACCCCGAACCAAAATCCTGCCTGTTTTTTATTGCCCCCCCACCACTCCTCATCCGTGTTTCCTCCAGGGACATTTGGGAGCGAGGCTCGGGTCTCCTTTCGGCTCAAATTAAATGCCTGTGGTTAATTAGCTGAGGTTGCTATTACCAGCAGAGGTGGAAAGCCCTTCCCAGTGCGGCCGGGCCTGGGAACACTGGGAGCTGTGTGACCCGCCCTCTGGAACAAGACTGAATCTGTATTTATTTAATTTAATTCTTGCTCCAAACCTTTCACTGTCTCCCTCGTCTCGAGTCAAATGCGTCAGCTGCTCCTGCAGGCCGCAGAAGGAGACTCACAACTCCCCCCTAGTGGCCGGCTGTGTAACTGCAGCGCTGCAACAGGACTGTGGTTGTCTCAAAGACAGAATGAGGAACATTAAATGCAGCAACACTGGAACTCAATCAGATTTTGCACTAATAAATTTAACTGGAAATGAAGTAAAAGCTTTGCCACTAAAATCTCAAATTTAAATTCATGTAAAAGTATTTAAAATGATAAATAATAAATAATAATGGTCACAAAAAGCAGATCAATTCCTGAAATCTAGTGATCAATATTTAAAAGGATATTTCAAATATATTATTTATACTTTTGGACACTGAAACTAACAATTAGAAAACAATGATTAATATGATATATGGTTATGCAGGCAGAACACACACGCACACACACACACACACGCTCACACACACACACACACACACACACACACACACACACACACACACACACACACACACACACACACACACACACACACACACACACATTCCTAGGTGTTACTATTTATTGAAGCCAATTTCAGAAAGTAGAAGAACAGAAAAAAGATAAACACTTTTTGATGAAAAGAAAATATTTTGTAAGTCCTTATAATAACAAACTTTCTTATTATCTCAAAATAATGACGAAGATTCTCAAAATAATGATGAAGAAAATCAGAATAACCGGATCCACAACAAAAGTTCAACCTTTCAAACCAGTGAATAGAAACATCATTATAACATGTTTTTGTACACAACGTTGTGTTGTTTTTGGGTCTTTGTCATCATCCATTTTATGGTTTATCATTTACATTATTTATTGTATGTTCCACTGACTCAGGATGTCAATTTATAATGATGATCACTGCTGTCAAGTCTGCATGTATCCAGATGTGTGTGTGTGTGTGTGTGTGTGTGTGTGTGTGTGTGTGTGTGTGTGTGTGTGTGTGTGTGTGTGTGTGTGTGTGTGTGTGTGTGTGTGTGTGTGTGTGTGTGTGTGGACACCTCCACAGAACTCCACCGACTTCCTGGACAGTTCCTCCTCTTGTTGTCCTCGTCTTCTTCTCTCTGTGAATAACTGAGAACATGTTATTTGATTTATCGTGGAAACACCATCATTAAAAAGAGAAAGCAAACAGCAAAACATTCCTGCACCCTAAAATAAATACACATATATGCATTTATTTTAAAATATTTGTTGCATGAGTGATATTTAAATATTGCTGTGCTGGTGCACTGCAATT
This sequence comes from Myoxocephalus aenaeus, assembly GCA_038501785.1. Taxonomy (NCBI): domain Eukaryota; kingdom Metazoa; phylum Chordata; class Actinopteri; order Perciformes; family Cottidae; genus Myoxocephalus; species Myoxocephalus aenaeus. Next base: position 1,250,382 of record JBAMJR010000226.1, on the reverse strand, counting down.
TTACCTGAATGAACAAAGTCTGACTCAATTGACGATATTTGATGTCCCCGGGTTGTTAAGTTAAATTGTTTTAAATGGTTTTGCCGAGAGGCTCCATAACAATGTGCAAATATAAAAACACATGACATATAATAAAATATAACAAATTGTAAGAAGCAATGAAAATATCCATTAATAAATGTGTGAAATAGGATATAATTCTGCCTTTGAGACACACTCTGTTTCCTTTGTCGTCTATTTGCTGTTAAATTAGCGTAAAATGGCTCATTAATAACGAGTAAAGCTGTATTTATATAATATATAATATATAATATAATAATATATGTATTACTTTCACATATTGTTCGGTTCATTGTGTTCTTGTGTTTCTTACATTTGTTTATGATTTGCGTGAACTGAACCTTTAACTGACAGGATTCATTGGGCGGGAGATGTTTTCCCACGATGCATTTCACCTCTACATCCTGTGTCCTGCAGCCCTGCCGTGTCACCGTGTCGTCAGCGACACCACGCGTTGCATTCACACGTCGTTATTGTTCATTATTCACCTTTTTCTCACTTTGTTATCTGAAGTTAAAAAAACATTGTTGGGATTCCTTCTGCACATCTCACTTCCTCATTGAGACACAAACGTAGAAAGTGTGTTTCAAGTTTCTTTTTGTTTCATTTCTGCAGCTTCAGCGTCTCCCTCGTTTGTGCGCCGCGTGAGAAGTCGTTAACGCCGTTGTACCGAACCCGGTACACCCGTCACATGACCGGCGGCATTAACTCCCAGCACCTGTGTGGGACGGAGCCAAATAGAGCTCGTCGGCGGTTAAATGCGAGGGCGATAAGTCGTGAGCCTTTGTGCTGATCAGAGGCTTTCCCTTCCTCTTGCATGTGTTTTGTGTTGAGAGGAGGGTTCTGAGTGGAGCCTTGTGAGGTAGAGGACTGAACACAGGGACCAGAAACATGGCCGAGCCTCTTTAATGGGCTTTATGGGGTCAGGTGTGGTGTTTGGGCCCATGCATGTTGGAGTACTTCTCACTACAGACACAAATGCTGCAGTGAGATGTGAAAGAGCGACAGGCTCAGTCTCTAACGTTTGAATGGAGCTCTGTGGGGAATCTACTGTGAGGCTCCTTCACCCGACTCACAGTGAAACACATTCTCTCAGTTATTGCTAATGATCTCTGGCCAGATAGTCTTTAGGAATCGTTCCTCCAGTGCACTGCTTCTCTGTTCCTTTTCCAGAAACTGTATTGATTGTTTTTGACCAAAGACTGTTTGTCAGAAGTAGCCATCGTTGGTTTGTGGACTCGTTATGAAGCTTTGAGTCTGGCAATTTAGCCGTCGCCATCTTGGAATACGGCCGTTGCCATCTTGGAATGCGGCCGTCGCCATCTTGGAATACGGCCATCGCCATCTTGGAACACGGCTGTCGCCATCTTGGAACACGGCCGTCGCCATCTTGGAATACGGCCATCGCCATCTTGGAATACGGCCGTCGCCATCTTGGAACACGGCCGTCGCCATCTTGGAATACGGCCGTCGCCATCTTGGAATACGGCCGTCGCCATCTTGGAACACGGCCGTCGCCATCTTGGAATACGGCCATCGCCATCTTGGAATACGGCCGTCGCCATCTTGGAACACGGCCGTCGCCATCTTGGAATACGGCCGTCGCCATCTTGGAATACGGCCGTCGCCATCTTGGAATACGGCCACCGCCATCTTGGCTTTTTTGCCCGATCTGTTCTGCTCTCGACTCGCTGCTTAGCTGCTTCCATCATCAGTTTAGGAAAAAGAAATTGTGTTAAATTCTTCTTCATTTTTTGCCACTTGCCCAAAAGATGTCCGAGCACGATGTGACCTTTGACCTGCCCCTGGCTGTCAGACGAGCCTCATTGTTGAGTCTTGTGTGCGAAAGCTGGGACGATATCTTCCACTCCGGCTAAAGAACTACAGAAGAGCCTTCAAACTACAAATACTCCGTCTGTGAAAACTACCGTCTGTCTTCTGTGTGTCTGGAGCTTTGTTAAGTCTGAGAAAACCAGCCTGGTGCATGGAGTCTGAAGGATGTGGGCACTGAAACAGGCAGGGAGGGTGCAAATAATGATGCTGTCAAAGTTGCATCATGGGAAATGTAGGATCTAGTGTTGTTTTATTGGAGACTGAATATCTGGCTTTCTGCTGCATGGATTTAGATGATTCTTTGTAATCTTGTTTTGAAGTCTTCCAACTAAACCGCTCAGGTACAAATCCACTAGAAGATCAAACCTCCACGTTGCCTCATGAGGCCTTTTATTAAACTGTATCCTATATTTTATTACGTGTCTGTGGCTGTGGATCAGATGATTAGATCATAGATGATCACATCAATACATTTGACCAAAAGAAAGAGGAGTGGAGTCTGTTTCCCCGCCGCTAGCATGTTTCCACTTTCTGCCTTTGCAAAATCCCACTGGAGTAAAGCAGCATGTGTGTGTATGTGTGTGTGTGTGTGCGTGTGTGTGTGTGTGTGTGTGTGTACATGTGTGTTGTTGCATGCATTCCTAACTGTGTGTCTGTGTGAGAGGTGCTGAGCTCTCCCGGCTCATTAGGGACTCTCTGCTGGGGAAGCTAACGGCTAATGTGTCTCATTGAGCTATATCACGCGTGCAAAAGGCCTTCATCCAAAAACCACTCGCTCTCACCCAGAGCGCCTCAACTAGAAGCATATGGCAGCGTGTGTTTATGGTGTGTGTGTGTGTGTGTGTGTGTGTGTGTGTTGACTGATTCTTACTGCAGTGCTGCACTCGGTGAGCTTTGGTTTGAGCTGCAGGAAAAAGTGAAGAAGGAACACAATCGCCTGGAGAAACAGGTTTTATAGCGATGATCCACATGAAGCATTTTCAAACCAGAATAAAAGGCAGTTATGACGACAATATGACTTTAACATTTTGTTTCTATAAAGCTTTGTATTTACAGAAATGCATTAGCTTCACCGAAGACGTTTCATAAGCTTGTCTTTTATCTAGGAGATCCATACTTTAATCATTAGAACGTTTTCATAATGAGAACATCTTGGCCCTTTGCTAAGTCCCGCCCTTCATACACGGACCGGCCAATCGTAGCATAGTATCGTCCAGCTCTGACCAGGGTCCGACGTCTACCCGTCTCTGCTTTCAGATGTTCTCCATGTTCTGGCCGGTTTAGTGGATTTGGTTAAACGCTGTCAAGAGAATATATACTTATATGTATTCATATGCATTTATGAAACCTGCTGTATTTCATTGTCTTCTGTCTGGATCTGATGTGATGGTTCATTTTCACACTGAGATCTGTAGCTTTAGCTTCCAACGTTTATCTTTTTAACTTGTTTTCTCTGCTGACTCAGTCTGAATTCCTGAATATATATTCAAAACAAATATATATATATATATATATATCCTTCAAACTTACTTCATAGACACTTCTGTCTGTCGCTTTGTTGTTTTCACAAAGATTAGATCATATTTATTCAAAAAACGCAAATAGTGACAGTGTGGGCTCCTCGGTGAAGTCGCTCTGACAGCTTGATGGAGGAGCAGCAGGGTGCCGTCTTCAGTCCTAAGTTGTAGATCGTATCTGAAGGCATGGGTTTGCGTGTGTTACTCGTTATGCGTGTGTATTATTACTGCACCGAGTAGTGGGGAAGGGATTTGCACCAAAGAGTCACTCAGCAGCGCTGGAGAATGAAATGTGACGGGTCCGTCTGCAGGAGCCCAAATCCAAACTCCATCTGCCTCTGTGCAACACACACACACACACCCTTTCCTTCGTCTCCTCCCTCCTCAACTCTTTCTACAGTCATGGTTGTCTGGTTTTAGTTGCTCGGGTTGCTCGTTTCTTCTTTTGTTGCACCTCCAATTAAGAAAGCAATTCATAAAAAGCAATCTGACTAATCAGGCGACACGTTAAAATGAATGAAGTGAACTTCATAACAGACTGATAGAAATTAGAGGCAAAAAAACGATGCACCAAGTCTGAAATATTGTGATTTCATACAGTTTCCACACAAACATCTAAGCAGACGTTTAAAATGTTTCCCTGGTCATAAATAAAACATAAAAAGTGTCTTCCCATCAGCTGGCGATGAGAAGAGAGCAGATGATTCCTCATCATCCTGCAGGATTAGTGGGCGATAGTTACGCCCGTAATCACACACTCACTCACACTAACACGTCCTCTCGGACCAACATGTGCTCCCAAGCATTATGTTCACTTGCACATTCTCTTAAACACATGCTGACACACACACACACACACACACACACACACACTGAGAGGTGGCCTGGCCGTGAGCGCTGCGCGGCCACATGATGGTTGGAGGGAGATTTGAGAAGCTTATCTGAAGCTGGAGAGAGCGGCAGACTGCAGCTGTGCTGAAATGATTTATTTCAGCAGAAACACACACACACACTTCTCCTTTCTTTTTTTTTAAGCCTGTACCCACAGACGTGTGAAACACAAGTGCATATTATTGCAGCAGAGCAGCACATGACACGAATACTTAGCTGTGAAATCAATTTGCACATGTGTCTGTGACAGAAGCCTCAATGATGTCAGCAGATTATTACCTTTTGTTGGTCGCAGCGCACAACAAGAGCTCACTGAGCTCTGCAGATGTGCAGCGCTCCACCTCTCAACACCACAGCACAGTTAGTGTAGCTTGAGTTTCTCTTCAACTTAAACTTCACTACAGTTGTCATTCACATTATTTAGGAGCAGCGAGCTGCTGGGGAGCAACTTCGGGGTCCAGTGTCTCGCTCAAGGACCCTTTGACCCCGGAGCCACAGCCGCCCGAAACTGTGCACCAAGAACATCCATGTTTGCTGAGAGAATCTACACCTAGGCTACGACAAGATTATTTTGGGAGAAGAAATGACAATCGTTAATCAAACTGTTTAGAGTGTAAATAGTATAGCCTCAAACTCTCTAAATGTGGAAATCTGAAGACACTCAACTGTATATTTGCATTAAACTGATATGAAACAAACCGTTTACGTCTTTCGGGTTCAGATTTACAACTCTGCACGACATCTCTGGACACACGGGACGCAGTCGGGTACCTCGGACACACGGGACGCAGTCGGGTACCTCGGACACACGGGCCGCAGTCGGGTACCTCGGACACGCGGGACGCAGTCGGGTACCTCGGACACGCGGGACGCAGTCGGGTACCTCGGACACGCGGGACGCAGTCGGGTACCTCGGACACGCGGGACACAGTCGGGTACCTCGGACACGCGGGACGCAGTCGGGTACCTCGGACACGCGGGACACAGTCGGGTACCTCGGACACGCGGGACGCAGTCGGGTACCTCGGACACGCGGGACGCAGTCGGGTATATGACACGCGGGCCACGAGGGCTGAGCGGTCCGTTGGTGGCGATGTGGTCAGCGCACTGAGATCTGTCACGTTCACGCCACGTTCACACTTTCTCAGATGGCCAGATGTCGTTCAGCGAGAGGCTCTCGACGCCTCGCCCGCTCACGCAGACGCTGCCGGGGGTCCGATGCTGCATTTGAGGAACAAACTGTACTCACTGCCTCTATAATGAATGTTGTATCGGTTTAATCTGTTGTAGTCTTGTTCGCTGCCAGACAGGGACAGAGATTAAGAGAATTCATGAAGTGAGGAACCACGAGACCAGAGGAACCACGAGAGACCAGAGGATCCATGAGACCAGAGGAACCACGAGACCAGAGGAACCACGAGAGACCAGAGGAACCACGAGAGACCAGAGGAACCATGAGACCAGAGGAACCATGAGACCAGAAGAACCACGAGAGACCAGAGGAACCATGAGACCAGAGGAACCATGAGACCAGAGGAACCACGAGAGACCAGAGGAACCATGAGACCAGAGGAACCATGAGACCAGAGGAACCATGAAACCAGAGGAACCACGAGACCAGAGGAACCATGAGACCAGAGGAACCACGAGAGACCAGAGGAACCATGAGACCAGAGGAACCACGAGAGACCAGAGGAACCATGAGACCAGAGGAACCACGAGACCAGAGGAACCATGAGACCAGAGGAACCATGAGACCAGAGGAACCACGAGACCAGAGGAACCATGAGACCAGAGGAACCACGAGAGACCAGAGGAACCATGAGAGACCAGAGGAACCATGAGAGACCAGAGGAACCATAAGACCAGAGGATCCATGAGACCAGAAGAACCACGAGAGACCAGAGGACCCATGAGACCAGAGGAACCACGAGAGACCAGAGGATCCATGAGAGACCAGAAGAACCACGAGAGACCAGAGGAACCATGAGAGACCAGAGGATCCATGAGAGACCAGAGGAACCACGAGAGACCAGAGGAACCATGAAACCAGAGGAACCACGAGACCAGAGGAACCATGAGACCAGAGGAACCACGAGACCAGAGGAACCATGAGAGGCGCGACGGGTCATAAAACTCACAGATCGGATCGGCACAAAAGAAAAAGTGATCAAATATAACTTTGAAATTTCCTAATAACGTTGTTTTTTTGTCCGCTGATAATATAGATCATATTGTCAGATACGTATCCATTTGTTGTTTTAATTACAGCAGCTGGTCTAAAAGGCTCCATTCGTCCCAAACATCCGGTCAGCGCTCTGATAGAGAACACAAAGCAAGCAGCAACAAATAAAGATCCTTAACTAAAGTCTAACTTCATAATGACGATCACTGGTATCCTTTCAATAAATACACAGACTGATATTAAAAACCAAGCAAGAGCATAAACACCCTTTTCTCAAACTCTCCTTCTCATATCTCATATATATATATATATATATATATATATATATATATATATATATATATATAGCTCTCAGGGCTGCAGTTGGCTGGGTTTGGGTTACGAGGGGCTTAAAGTGTAAGTTAATAGAAAGTGTACAGTGGCACAGAGATGAGCTGACGCGATGCACTTTTCTATTTTCACTTCCCCAAAACACCCCTCCCTCCTCCTCCCACTCCTCCTCCTCCCCTCACTCTTCCTCCTCCTCCTCTTCCTCCTCCTCCCCTCCCTCCTCCTCCCCCTCCTCCTCTTCCTCCTCCTCCTCCTCCTCCTCCCCTCCGACCTTTCTGATGGAGTGAAAGGTTTCCCTCTGATGCCGTTAGCAGATGCACGCGCGTTATTGCGGAGAGGGGAATTGGACATTCTCCATATACTGCGCTATAAATATCCCCGTGACGTTTATTGTACTCGCTAGGGTTCAGGTGCTAAAGCGCTTCGATCTTTGCTCGATTCCTTTTCTTGTTCTTTATTCGTTATTGTTGTTGTTGTTGTTGTTGTTGAGTTTAGTCACATCTGGATCGTTGAGATGATGTGAATCGGTGTGGGAACCGAGAGCTTGAAAGATGGAGAGGAAGCAGAAGTATGGAAGCTCTGACCTCATGGCTGCTTCCACTCAGGCCGGAAGAGGACAACAACAACAACAACAACAACAACAACAACAACAACACAGTGGGGACATCGTGGAGAGTCTTCCTGTTGTAACAACATAACGTTTAATTCCTTTACAATGAGAACCTGGTCGGCTCGCCGTGTACAGACGAGGATCTGGCGATACAAATCACGGAACAGGGGTTACATTTGAATGTGTCCCATGTATTACGACACTGTAAGCAAGGCGATATATATATATATATATATATATATATATATATATATATATATAATAGGATTTCTTTATTTAATTTACTTTTTTTTCATGCAAATTGTAAAAAGACCAAAGATCTTCCGCTTTAAAGCCTTTAAAATAAATCTACACAGTATCAGATAAACATCAAGCTGCATTAATAGTCTGAGTATTATATTATGTGTAGCAGTCTGCTAAGACTGTTTATGTGATCCAAGCATTTCTAATAACGTCAGAGTGTTGCAAAGTGCAAAATTCAACATTTAATGCAAACAATAAACAGCGCAATCATTTCCAATGCACAACTTGTTTTTATCTAACGAAATGTTCTGCTTCAATCCATATTTGTTGGCGTTAAGCCTTTCAAAAAAAATTACACTGCCGTTTTAAAAAGAAGCACATGTAGTAGGCGGTGACTGTGGCTCTGTGGTTAGCATGCCTGTCTTTCAATTAAAGGGTCGGTGGTTCAAGCCCTGGCTCCGCTAGTCCACGTCAATGTAAGACTAGCAATTCAGCTCCCCGTTTCTCTGTCTACGGTGTATAGAGCAAAAATGTAAGTCGCTTTCGATAAAAGCGTCAGCTAAATCAAAGGTAATGTAGTAATCTATCTGCACTGTGAATTACACAAAAAGTTTTTTTTATTTTGCGACAGTCATAAAATGTGACGACAGATATTCAAAGCTTAGTTCGAAAAACCCTGAAAGAAGCTGAGAATGTAACAAAATTAATAATAATGCTCATTAGGATGACAGAATTCAATCAAATTGTTTAATTAAACTGTATTTTCTGTTTAAAGACGATGTGATTGGTCGGATCAGGAGAATCTGAACTGCATCGATCCGACAGGACCAGCAGGAGAAGCTCTTCCCGCCTCCAGCAGCAGTTTGCTCCTCACCGTCCAGACAGGAGCAGCTTCAGGTCCGTCCCTCACGCCCTCTGACACGCCGTCCTCGGGGACGCCATTCCTCTGAAAGACGGACCGATAATGTAACGTGGCTAACCTTACCGCTAATCCCCCCTCGACCCCCTGAAAATGAGATTAAAGCTTCTCCTAAAATTTCACTAGGTATGCACATATTCATACATGTTCTCCATCCAAGAATACCCGCCGGCGGATCGGTACCAAATTGAATGTGACTTCTGGCTGCGGCGAGGGACATTCTATATGAGGTGCACCGATCAAGTGAGCGTGACTGTATGTGTCTCCTGTTAAGCTGTGTGTGTGTGTGTGTGTGTGTGTGTGAGAGAGTGAGAGTGTGTTCATGCTGTGTGGAAAATTAGGAAGTGACACAGCGATATCACTGATTAATGTCCTGGAAACTTACAGGACTTGATGAGTCATTAATCTTGTGATATTTACACTTGAGGCACTGGGAAAAAATATTTTAAGAAATGCTGATTTGTTTTGGTTGATGACTCCAGAGGATCCATCACTCTAAGTCACCGCTGTGCAAAGGACCATTTCATTATATACTGTAGACGGCGTCCTATAATCATTAAATGGTTGTGAATTATTATATTTTGACAAGGCGGCAACCTCCAACTCCTCTGGTTGTATAGAAGTCTATGCTTCATGTGTTAAAGCTGCATTCTCTCTCCTGACCACCAGGGGTCGACTCCTCTGGTTGTATAGAAGTCTATGCTTCATGTGTTAAAGCTGCATTCTCTCTCCTGACCACCAGGGGTCGACTCCTCTGGTTGTATAGAAGTCTATGCTTCATGTGTTAAAGCTGCATTCTCTCTCCTGACCACCAGGGGTCGACTCCTCTGGTTGTATAGAAGTCTATGCTTCATGTGTTAAAGCTGCATTCTCTCTCCTGACCACCAGGGGGTGACCCCTCTGGTTGTATAGAATTCTATGCTTCATGTGTTAAAACTGCATTCTCTCTCCTGATCACCAGGGGGTGACTCCTTTGGTTGTATAGAAGTCTATGCTTCATGTGTTAAAGCTGCATTCTCTCTCCTGACCACCAGGGGGTGACTCCTCTGGTTGTATAGAAGTCTATGCTTCATGTGTTAAAGCTGCATTCTCTCTCCTGACCACCAGGGGGTGACTCCTCTGGTTGTATAGAAGTATAATCTTCATGTGTTAAAGCTGCATTCTCTCTCCTGGGGGTGACACATCTGGTTGTATGGAAGTCTACGCTTCATGTGTTAAAGCTGCATTCTCTCTCCTGACCACCAGGGGGAGACTCCTCTGTTTGTATAGAAGTCTATATAAATGACTCCTCTGATTGTATAGAAGTATAATCTTCATGTGTTAAAGCTGCATTCTCTCTCCTGGGGGTGACACATCTGGTTGTATAGAAGTCTACGCTTCATGTGTTAAAGCTGCATTCTCTCTCCTGACCACCAGGGGGTGACTCCTCTGGTTGTATAGAAGTCTATATAAATGACTCTACTTCTCTTGATGTATTCCCTCAGTAAACATTGTAAACATGAGTTTATGTCTCAATCTCTAGTTTCAAGTCTTCTTCAATACAGCATGATGTTCATTTAGTAAATTATGGTCATTTAGAGTCAAACAGACCATAAAGCAGGGGACGCTTTAGGGGCGGGGCTACAAGGTGATTGACAGGTCGACGTCGCCACGTCACTCCTCCTCAGTACACATATGGTCACTTCCTGGTCACTGGTTGCAGAAAACAAAATGGCGACGAGAGGACTCAAAACCAAAGGGTGACGTCACCCTAAACGTGGCCAGACTGACTGTCTCAATAAAAAGAAAGAAATAACTAAATCTGCCGTGTTTCAGTCCAGTTTGTGCTTCACTTGGATGGAAGTCTTCTCCACCTCAGGAGGTTTTTTATTCCGTATAATATCGCCGCTGAGTGTCCCCGTGTGGAGCCAATCCACCAGCTAACCCTGTTTTATGGAGCCCTGGTTAGGATGGAGGGCCCCTCTCTTCACAGTCTCCTGCAGATGGTCTGCATTACCTCACTGTGCGGCTGAGGGTCCCCTCGAGGTTCAGAGCACGAGTTGTGTGCAGGTTTTGTGTGGTCCGAACCTTTTACCGTCATTTCTCCCTCCCACTCCTCTCCGATATCAGTCCTCTCTCTCTCTCTCTCGTTAGAACGAGAGATCTGTTCCTCACTCTTCATCTTCTCGCTGGATATTCTCCCAGCGTTCCTCACGTTCTCCCTTTCCATTCGATTCCTCCTCCTCCACTCTTTATCCAGACAAAACAGCCGTGTTTGCAATATTCGTCTTGACAGAGTGCATTTTTCAAAGAGGATGAGAGGCAGAAATCCGATAGCAGAACTTCCTTTGGCTCCGTCGGCCGTCCAGGTTTTTCCCCTGTAACCGAAAAAAAGAAGGAAACTCCCTGATTTTCGTCCTTTGATGACAGAGATGTACTCATAATAAGGAATGCGAGCATCGGAGGCTGGCGGCAGCACGTGTCCGCCACCTGTTCCCCAGCAGGGCCGACCTGAGGGTCCTGAAAGGCCCCTCAATGTAACACAATCACACTCTGCCCTGTCACACACATTGTGTGTCTGCAGCCACGCGACGCGTCGCCTTCACAACTTCTGCTGACTGTTTGCAACAAAGTGAGGCGTGTTTTTTTTTTTTTGCTACAGTGTTACTGTAACTAAAGCTAGTCGTCGTCGGGACATTGTTGGTTTGAGGACTTCCGATTCTTTGAAGCCTTGAGTTCGACGATTTGGCCGTCGCCTTCTTGTTTTTTTGCAACCAGTTAATAGGAAGTGATCATATCTGGACTGAGTGACGTAGAGATGCCGTATACCGTAAAAGTCGGGTTACACGTCGCTACTACCTTCGGTCAGTGTCCCCGTTTGCTCCCCGCTGTAGCCAGCTGCGCTCATGCTAGTTCCCCCGCTAACTTCCGCTAGCTCTCCGCTAACTTCCGCTAGCTCTCCGACAACCACCGAAGGTAGCGGGACCAGCCCCGGCTCGACACCCGACTTGGGCAGAGGGGAAGCGGGCAGTAGCAGTGGCAGCGGGGAGCTAGCAGCAGTGCTAGCTAGCGCTGCTGCTAGCTTGCTACAGCGGGACACTGACCGGAGGTAGGAGCGGCTCGTAACCCGACTTTTACGGTAGTATTTTTTTTTGCTCCAGTGTTACTGTAACGTGTCCTTCGTTCAAGATAGCGTTCAGTTTTCTGTCTGGACTACATGAAGTGGACGTAGTCGTCGGGACGTCGTTGGTTTGTGGACTTCCGGTTTTTGAAGCTTCGAGTTCGGCGATTTGGCCGTCCCCATCTTGTTTTTTTGCAACCAGTTAACAGGAAGTGATCATTGGACTGAGGAGGAGCAACGTAGAGACGCTGTATGATCGACCTGTCAATCACCTTGTAGCCCCGCCCTAAAGAATCCTCTGCTTTATGGTCTGTTTGACTCTAAATCTGCTTCTCAAACTGAAGGGAAAACCAACAAAAAAACAGCATCTATTTGTGTTTTTTGAAAGGCAGGTCACGATGTTTGTCTTATTTTATTTCCAACAACATCGGGCGACTGAAGCACAAACAGCTGATCTCTAATAGTCTCTTCTACAGCAAAGCATCCTATCATGAGGACTGTTTTTACAGCTAGATTCCTCACAAGTCAATTGGAGGTCATGTAACTGGCCCTTTTTTTATTCTTTTCTTTTTTTTTAAAGATTGATTTCATGTTGTGGGTTACAGGAAAATTGTGTTAACAAGCCCCGAGCCGACCGGGCCGGCCGGCCGGCCGTCCCTCAGCTCTTGTCAACGGGCTTTACAGACCCACAAAGACTAATCCGGGAGGGGGTGCGGCGCAGCAGATGTAGTGCTGCCGAGCTTTAATGGGAGGAAGCAGCCCCTAATGTTCCTCCCATGAAAACCTCCCAGTCTCTTCAGCGCGCGATCCCATCAGCGGTCTTCACGTGGCGGCGAGGTGTTCGGGTTTCGGTCGCTGCAGATGATCTTTTCACAGCGCCGCTAACCTGCAGTTCACTTGCTCTGCGGCCCCGTTAGCGTCACGACGCTCCTGGAGCAGCAAACACCGCCAGAACCGAACCGAACAGCTGAGGGAAACACAACCGCTGGCTCTAGAGCATGAGGCCGAAATAGACATTAAACACCTTGGACGCATGTTTCAGTTGCAGACGTCATACTTCTCCCTCTGCGTTGCAACGTTTCCCCTCGTCTGATTAATATTAGTCTTATGAACGATATCTTAAGAACGCATCTTGAAGGAGAACGAAGGGCCCTGAACAGACAAACTACATTCATCAGCAGTTTGCACCCAAAG